>CANNZV010001448.1:9838-199980 GCA_947561585.1 Caprella mutica | reverse complement strand
CACTGTCCATCGAAAAATCACTTTATTGGTTATTCATTTCATTTTTACGGTACTGGATGAACACTGTTCAACAACCGATGTTCCAGTATCGCTTACGTTACGTTAATCCAGTGTACAATCGCACTAGCGTGCCAGTATCCGATCGTACCTTTACAACTGCCGTAGTCCCCTATAAGTATATTAATTATTGGGTATAGTTTAAAGGGAGCACAACGTACGTTATATAGAAAGGTACAATCCAATTGAAAAGAAATAATTCCTACATTTCTTTACGTATTATAAAACAGGAAGATAAGAAAATGAATTTCCAAATTTGAAACGATTTTTTTAAAACTACGTATCTGTTTTCGCACTTCTGGTCGAAGTATAAATTCAGATATCGTTTGGAAGCAGACATGCCGACGTCAAGATGATGCTGTTAGAACCATGTATCGGTTTTCGTGTTTCTACTCGAAGTTTAAATTCAGATATCATTTAGAAACAGACATTCCGATATCTACCATGAGTCGAAATGGTTGCTAAGTCGATACCCACCGTTAGCGCTACGAATTCGTCAGCAAACGGCATCGAATCGACATTCATATGTTTGTTGGGGTAGTACGTAAACAAAATGATAACCAGTCCCAGACTTGAATCGGTTATTAACTTATGAAAACGGTGAAAAGAATTTGTGAAATTGAAAACTGTCCTTCGAGTCAATTTCCCAACAAACATATGAATGTCGATTCGATGCCGTTTGCTGTCGAATTCGTAGCGCTAACGGTGGGTATCGACTTAGCAACCATTTCGACTCATAGTAGATATCGGAATGTCTGTTTCTAAATGATATCTGAATTTACACTTCGAATAGAAACACAAAAACCGATACATGGTTCTAACAGCATCATCTTGACGTCGGCATGTCTGTTTCCAAACGATATCTGAATTTATACTTCGACCAGAAGTGCGAACACAGTTACAGCAAAACCTCGTAGTAGACCAGCCAACTAGTAGACAAACCTCCTAATAGACCAAGATATTTTAGAAACTGTACTGGGAAAAAACCTCGTACTAGACAAAACATAATTGTTGTTACCTGACAGTTATTCTAATGTAAATATTACGAGGATTGATGATTACAATACTGTTTTAAAGATAATTCTTTAATTTGAATAATGTATTATATTTATTTATGCTGTTTTAGGATAAAACATAGGGCTGAATTGGTTTCAGATTTGATGGTAAAGTCTGTGCTAAAAAAAAGGTATGTGAAAAGTTATAGAAAACTAGGAATTCAGTGAAGACTATTATAATTTCATAAAATGTTAATTTAATTGAAAAAAATATTATATTCATTTTAATTGAAGCAATAAAATTCATACTGTTTCTAAATGTGTTTCCCTTCAAAATTGGTATGTTAGTCACCATTAATTTGGCATTAAAGTTATCATAAACAAATAGAACTATTGAAATATCAAAGTCACCGCATTACTTTAAAAGAAAACGATTTTGGTCTAGTAGGAAACTAATAAAGTGAGTTTCTTACTAGATCAAACAAACTTGGAACGTAACAATGGTCTACTACGAGGTTTTGCTTTACGTAGTTTTAAAGAAATCTTTTCAAATTTGGAAATTCATTTTATTATCTTCCTGTTTTATAATACGTATAGAAATGTAGGAATTATTTCTATTCAATTGGATTGTATATTTCTATATGACGTACGTTGTGCTCCCTTTAAACTATACTTTATAATTAATACACTTATGGGGGACTACGGCAGTTGTAAAGATGCGATTGGGCATTGGCACGCTAGTGCGATTGTACACTGGATTAGTGTAAAGTAAGCGATACTGGAACATCGGTTGTTCAATATTGTTCCTCCAGTACCGTGAAAATGAAATGGATAACCAATCAAGTGATTTTTCGATAGCCAGTGCATTTATTGTTATGAATTTATTCTAAACTGCTTATAATAAGCCCCGAGGGGTTCCTGAAGCTGTCTTTGGTGAATAGAAGAGAAGTGGGGTAGCATCCCTTGGGAACCAAAACTGTTGTAATTTGGATTATGTATTGTCTATTTTATGTTTACAATGTGTATAGTGTTTTTAACTCTCCATGCAGTTTTAGAGGATAGCGCTAGGGTTATGGTCCACAATTAGGTACGAGGTCTTAGATTTTGTGTTAGGTAGGCTCGTAGACTTCATTTACTATTACCTCTTCATTTCCCTCTTCCATCCTTGAGTGCAGCCACCGATACTTGTTACCATTTTTGTCACATTCCTCGGTAAGTGACAGCATTCACGGAGTAGCTTTTCAGCATCGTTGAGCGTCTTGACTTCGTCCATGGAGCCACTTTCCTTTCTGACTGCTTCTTCCAGTCCCTTGTATTTCATTTCCTTTTGACGTCAGCGACATGGCCTTTGGTTCTGAAGCAGACGTTAAACCTCTACTAAACGTAAATAATTAAAAGTTGATGGGCTATTTAACATGTTTCATTTTAGAGTAAATTCTGTGTTATCAGACGGTTCCACATTTTTCGAATATGTAAGAAATAAATAATAATAATTATCATTATTCAATTCTTACTTAAATTAGCATCCATGATATCCAGTACGTAAAATACAAGTTTAGAAATAAAAATCATTGCATAAATAATATTTCCACATAAAATGCGGAACCCCATATCCGATAACTTGAGCTTTCACCATAGTGCCAAAAGCTGCAAATGAGACGATTGAAATTCAGTGATTCACATTATAGATAATTAAACCTAAAGTGGTAATCGGACTCAATAAATCTATATATAATAATCATTATTTAACTTTTATTTCATTTGGTTTCATACCTTCAGCTATTTTGTTTCTACTTAAATAGTAGTTAAATACTAATTATTATAATTTCCTTTATCACGTGTTCGAAAATATAGACCCTATTAATAACTTGGAACATATACCCTACTGCTAAAAATATTTCACAGAGCACAAAATTCCTGTTTGTTCAATGAAACACAACAATTATAAATATCTAATTATCTATTAATTTTAATTAATGCTTTCATCTGTATTCTAAGTCGTGGCCTCAAAACATTTTCTTTAATTTGAACTCATATAGGGAACGAAATTTTTAAGGAGTAACAATTTTATAAAAATTTGACCAACTCATTACTATTTGTGATAAGAATAAGTTGTGATTTTGGTTATAAAAGCGGTGCTTGCCTGTATGTTATATTCACTTTAAAATATCTTTAAGTATCTCCGGGTCGTTTAATATCAAAATTTATTTTAGTCAAATGCATCCACGGTGGCAATGTGACAGAGGTACAGGCACGAGGACGGATGGGCCCACGAACGATACCCGGACACATCACTTCATTTCTTCCCATTTAATTCACACATAACATTATGTAACATTAATCAAATTGATATGCATCTAAATGTACAGTACATTTTATCAATGAGGTAAGAGTTTTCAATTTTAATTTCTATATTTTTTGGATGCAAGTGGATATCGTTTCGAAGCATATTAGATATATAATTAGGCGTCTGTTCGATGCAGAATCCCTATGTATGTTAGATGTCGTAATTTATCTTCCTATTCAACGCTGTTATAACGGTATCGCTTCGATGCCAAATATACTTAATATGATGCGGTTTAGCGGTGCAAACGGATATCGAATTGATGTCTACTTGATGTCACCATGTCTAATTTGTTACTGGTATTCAATGTCGGAAGAGAGGTTATACAGAGTCGTTTAGACATCGAATAGATACATTCATGTTTGCTGGGTAGATTTAATTTTGAAAAGAAAACATTCTCTTAATAAATTACTGTTAATACTGTTGATAGAAAAATTGTTCACATGTTATCAGCTGTAAAATGTAAACAAATAGTACAGAGTGGTGGCGCCATCTGTAGGAGGACGCAGGAACTAAATCGAATTTATAAAATATGATATATATATATCGCTATTATATTTTTTTCAACCGTTTAATTCTACAAGAATGCTTTATTCTTACTAAGTGACCGTTCAACATTGATATTATGAAAACAAAAATTGACTGAACTGCCCCTTTAAGGGGATTTTTTTTACCGGTTAAACGACGTTAACGAGTCTGGTACAACAGAGTAAAAAGTGCCGATACAGTGCTTGTGATTGTGATCTAAAATTAAATTATAAACTCTCACCAATTATTAATATTAATACCTTTATTGCAGACATAACACCATCCAATTTATATACTACTTACTAATTACAAAGAAATAAACACATTGTTTCTGAAGAACAGTCATAACAACAGCCTAGGATTAACTCCAAACCAATTCCCCAAATCTTCTTAGCTAAAGAAACATTGGGTAAATATATAACTAATAATTATTCTCTCCAAGTTATTTGTATAATATTATTCTTAATAATGCCATATTTATTATACTGAATTGCCATATTAGCTAGTGCCATAAATATACTGATATTTATATGATTTATTAGCTAATTAGCTCCAATTAATATTATTAATATAGTTAACTATAATAACAAACTATTATTAGAATTAGTATCCTTATTCACAATCAGAATTACGTTATTCCCATTTTGGAAAAGTCAGTACACATCCCAGACTTTTCTTACATCATGTTTCCCAGGTTTGAAAACATGACCAACCGCCAACATTTGACCAAACTGCATAAGTTGGGATAACTTCTGACAGTATTAAAAAATGTATAATATTTGTTAATACTATTCTTCTAATTCAATGCATATTTAATATATTACAATTAAGTTTTACACAACATATTTCAACTTCAGGATCAGGAATTGAATTATTTCTTTTAATAATTAAAAGGCCATTTGACGAGTAACATTCTGCTCGATTCTCAATTATTGTAATATTAAGTACAAACTATTTTTAATGCTTCTACATTTCCCAAAGTAATTTTCTTCTCATATTAAATTGACTACAATTATTATTAACTATTTATTATGAACATGAAAAATGCCAAATAAATAATTCAACTCAACCTAATTAATAAACATTAGAATAAATATTCATAATTTAACTCATTGAGATTAGTATTAATTATTGCTATTTAACTGGCATAAATCTTAATTCACAATAATTGGTAAATTAATTCAATTGATTATAATGTAGAGAATAATTTTTTTCTTTTTATTTTTTATTGTTATTTTGGCAAATTGTCGAAGGAAATTTAAGTCCAAATTTCTTACTGGATTTAGTATTCCAGAGAGCCAGTCTAGGGAGACGCATAACCCAGTCTACGGAGACAGTAACTACCCAGTCTACGGAGACAGCAACTTCCCAGTCTAGGGAGACGCACACCCAATCATTCCAAGTCTACGCTAGTCTAGAGGGACGAGCACCTCCAAGTCTACGGAAACACGACTTAACCTACGGAGAACTCACAAATCTACGGATACTTTAGTTCCAAATTCCAACCCTAGCATACGGTCGCAGCAAACACCAATCTTGGCTACATAGCGATAACAGATTGTTACGCACGAAGGAAGTACGAACGATTATCACTGCAGCAATACCTCACTCGAGAACTACTCGAACCAAAACTACATACCAATCTGACTCAAGACATAAGCTGAGTACAATAGGAATAAATAGATAAAAATTAATTCTTGTTTGATTGTCACATTTATTAATTCATCATTTGTTTTATATATTAATAAGAACTGGAAAAGAAGAAAATAAGAGGATAGGCTATATAGATAATTATTAATTAAATAATATAAGTATGTGGCTTAGAAGTGGATATAATAAAACACTTTTTAAGACCAGAGAAACACACATAGAAAAATCTTACAGAAGCAACAATATGAAAGAGACAGAGAAATTGGAATTCAGGTTTTGGAGAGAAGAAGAATTGAGAGAGAGGACATAAGTATACCAGGAGTTGTAAGGTTGAGGGTGGTGTCGGGTGTGGAGGAGTGGATGGGTGATATTGAGTTTGTGAGGGAGGATGTGGAAAGGAGAATAAAGAAAGTGAAAGGTGGAAAGCAACCAGGTCCTGATGGTATTAAGAGAGAACTATATAAGGCTATGAGTAGGAGTGAGAAATGTTTGGAGGGTATGGTTGAGGTGTCATTGGGGGAGGAATGGAAGAAATCAAAGACAGTAATGATTCCCAAAGTAAGGAAGCCACAGGCTATGCAGCATAGACCTGTGGCTCTAAGGAATGTAGGGTACAAACTGTTTATGGGTATGATTAAGGATAGATTGGTGGGACAGGAGATGTTTGATGGAAGGGTGAGTGGTATGCAGGCTGGTTTTACGGAAGGAAGAAGGATAGAGGAAAACTTGTGGATTCTGAATAACTGTGTGGAGGAGAGCTATATGAGGAAGGAGGTGTTGGTTGTGGTGGCCGTGGATTTCAATAAGGCATTTGATAGTGTGGATAGGAAAGGACTGATTGAAAGTTTAATGTATTATAAGTGTGATCCAAGGGTGATTCAGGAGATAGCGGAGCTGTATTGGGGGGATAAGACTGAGGTATGGCGTAAAGGAAGGGAGTTGGGTGAGATGGAAGTGAAGAACGGGATAAGGCAAGGTTGCACAGGATCGCCTAGATTGTTTGTGATGGTTTTGGTTGTTGGAAGAATTATAGAGAGATTGCGAAGGAGTGACCTGGGGTATAGAAGCGGACAGAGAAGGATACCGGTGCTTTTTTATGCGGATGATGGCTTGCTGTTGGCGAGATCGAGGGAGGAGGCGGGGGAGATGATTGATATATTGGAGGAGAGTGCAAGGGATTGTGGTTTGAGTATAAGTAGGGAGAAGAGTAAGTGTATGGTTTTTAATGGTGGGGGTGATGTTGGAGAGAATGTGATCAGGTGGATGGAAGTGGTGAAGGAAGTTAGATATCTGGGAGTGTTGCTGAGTGCAACAAGAGATTGTTTCAGGGAAAATAAGGATGAAAAGATAGGGAGTGAGGAGAGAATGGTGAATGTAACCTACTCAATGGTATAGAGGTCCTGTGACAGCTAGACTACTGATGGGAAAAACTTTTTGGAAGAGTGTGGTGCTGCCGGGGGTGTTGCATGCGGGGGAGATTTTGGTGTGGAATAAGACGGAGATTGGGAAGTTGCAGAAATTGGAGAATGGGGTTTGGAGAAGGATCTTGAGGGCACCTACTTATGCACCAGTGGCAGGTCTGCAGTGGGAAGTAGGGTGCTCGTCGACTATGGCAAGAGATATGAAGATGAAGGTTAGGTTTGGTTGGTTCTTAATGAACACTGGGAATGAGGTACTGAGGGATATGGTTGGGAGGGTGAGTGAGAGGGGTGGAGGTAATTCATGGATGAGAAAGATGGAGTAGTATATGACAGAGTTGAGTTTGGACTGGGAGGCCTTGAGGGTGTTAGACGGCAAGGAACTGGGAAGAATAGTTGATAGATGGGAGTAGAGTAGATGGAGAAGGGAGGTGGAGAGCAAAAGTACATTGGTATGGTACAAAGAAAAGGGGGGAATAGGGGGAGAATGGTACGAAAATAGGTGGGGAACATGTCTGCTGTTCAGAGTGAGAACAAATTCTCTTAGGTTGGGATGGAGGGAGAGATTTTGGGGGTGGGTGAGGTTGAGTGTAGGATGTGTGGTGCGGAAGAGGAGACTTTGGAGCACTTCCTACTGGAGTGTCATATGCTGGTGGAGGTGAGGGAGAGATATGGGGTGGTGAGTACCCAGCAAACATGAATGTATCTATTCGATGTCTAAACGACTCTCTATAACCTCTCTTCCGACATCGAATACCAATAACAAATTAGACATGGTGACATCAAGTAGACATCAATCCGATATCCGTTTGCACCGCTAAACCGCATCATATCAAGTATATTTGGCATCGAAGCGATACCGTTTTAACAGCGTTGAATAGAAAGATAAATTACGACATCCAACATACATAGAGATTATCCATCGAACAGACGCCTAATTATATATCTAATATGTTTCGAAACGATATCCACTTGCATCCAATAAATAAATTAATTAAAATTGAAAACTCTTACTTCATTGATATAACGTACTGTACATTTAGATGCATAACAATTTGATTTTTGTTACATATTGTTATGTGTACATTAAATGGGAAGAAATGAAGTGATGTGTCCTGGTATCGATCGTGGGTCTATCCGTCCTCGTGCCTGTAACTCTGTCACATTGCCACCGTGGAGTATTAGACTAAAAAAAATTTTGATATTAAACGACCCGGGGATACTAACGAAGACAAGGCCTTTCTGACGTCTTCCTCACTGGCAACGTGCGGCTGGCAGTCATCCCCTGGCCCTGCAGGCAACAAGAGGTCCTCAGGAGCAGGAGGGTGTTTCCGTTGGAGAGCCGTCAAAGTTTCGTCATTTTCAGGCGAAATCTCCGAGTAAGAATTAAATAATGATAATTATTATATTTCTTTCTTATGTATCCGAAAATGTGGAAACATCCGATAACACTGAATCTACTCTAAAATGGAACATGTTAAATAGCCCATCAACTTTTAATTGTTTACGTTAAGTAGAGGATTAACGTCTGCTTCGGAACCAAAGTCAATGTCACTGACGTCAAAAGGAAATGAAATACAAGGTACTGGAAGAAGCAGTCAGAAAGGAAAGTGGCTCCATGGACAAAGTTACGACGCTAATGGATGCTGAAAAGCTACTCCGTGAATGCTGTCACTTACCGAGGAATGTGACAAAAATGGTCACAAGCACCAGTGGCTGCACTCAAGGATGGAAGAGGGAAATGAAGAGGCGATAGTAAATGAAGCCTACGAGCCTACCTAACACAAAATCTAAGACCTCGTAATTGTAGAGCATAATCCTAGCGCTATCCTCTAAAATTGCATGGAGAGTTAAAACATGACAAAAATAAAATAAACGACACGTGATCCAAATTACAACAGTTTGGGACCCAAGGCACGCCACCCCTTCTCTTCCATTCACCAAAGACAGCTTCAGGAACCCCTCGGTGCTTATTTACAATAAGCAGTTTAGAATAGATTCATAACAATAAATGCACTGACCATCGAAAAATCACTTGATTGATTACCCATCTCATTTTCACGGTACTTGAGGAACCCTGTTCAACAACCAATGTTCCAGTATCGCTTACTTTACGTTGATCCAGTGAACAATAGCACTAGTGTGCCAATGTCCCATCGTACCTTTTCAACTGTCGTTTAAAGGGAGCATTACGTACGTTATATAGAAAGGTACAACCCAATTGAATAGAAATAATTCCTACATTTCTATAAATATTAGAAAAAGGGAGATAAGAGAATGAATTTCCAAATTCGAAACGATTCTTTTAAAACTACGCATCTGTTTTCGTACTTCTGGTCGAAGTATAAATTCAGATATCGTTTGGAAACAGACATGCCAACGCCAAGATGATGATGTCAAACCCATGTATCGGTTTTCGTGTTTCTATCCGAAGTGTAAATTCAGATATCATTTAGAAACAGACATTCCGATATCTACTATGAATCGAAATGGTTGCTAAGTCGATACCCACCGTTAGCGCTACGAATTCGACAGCAAACGGCATCGAATCGACATTCATATGTTTGTTGGGTATGAGCGGAGTGATGAGTTTTGGTGAGAGGAATCTTGATGGGGTGTGGAGTTTTCTGGAGGAGGCTCGGAGAGAGAGGGGGTTGTTGGCTGGGGAGGGGATAGGGCTGCTAGATGGTGGGGGTTGAGGACTGGAGGAAGAGGTCTCGGTCCTGCGGAAGAGTCTGGGGGGTGTGAAGTCGAAGGGTCCGGGAGGGGGAGACAGTGGCGCTGAAAAGCCATATTCTCAAATCCCCCCGAATTCCAGTTCCTATCTTACCTATATCAGCTCATAGTCTTTCTTTCTCACCTTCTCACACTGGGCATGATACCACCAGCCACACAAATCGCATACTAATGCCAATTCTCCACTATTCCCACACCTTTGTAATTTTCCGTCTTCTTGATATTTTCGCCATATATCGTTTCGGGATTAGACTGTCGTAGAGATAAGAGGTGTGCAGCTCTCTTAATTATTTATAAGTGAACCAGTTGCTACTAAATGTTAAAGGTGAATGCTATAACGGTTCATTTACAATCTAATCTAAAAATGTCTAACAGTATTGACATCGAAACTTAACATAGCTAATAATTTCTGATAGCTAGTTGGGTATTATTTATAATCTACTTAGGTATCTTAATCTATTTGTTTATTGGTTGGCGGTTGCCAACTTGGTTGTTTCTTTTTAAATTTTGGGCAGACTTTGAAGTTTTCTATGTTACAGACCAGTCTGCAAAGCATGCACAATTAGTCTCCTGATATTTAATTTCTGGGGCAATTTCTCTCCAAAGATTTATAAATTTCTCTTGAAAAGGGCCAAAAATCTCCAAATCCTTCAGTCTGCAAAATATGGAACATTTTTCATTTTTCCAAGACTGGCAAGACACTCTGCGGGAGTTTTTGATTTAACATTTAATTTTATAGATTGGAGATCTCTGCGGGAGATTTTGAATTAATTCTTATGTTACCATTAATTTAGCTGCGGTAGATTCTGAATCTGCTGCTGGAACTGGAAGTTAGAGATTAACCATGTTTTAAAGTATGGACAAAGTCGCCAGTTTAATGGCGACTTTTGAAGGGTTAAATAATTTGGGAAACCTGTAAATATAAAGTAAATCACCCACTAAACAGTCTCGACTCTCAAGAGATAGATACACATGCATCAGGCATGAAGCATGAGGATGTTTTTAACTCCAAGTGTAAAATCTTCACTAATAAGTCAAATTTCTCCTTTAAAGCCAGACTGCAGAAACTGGTAAAGTGTTCTCCAAGATATCCTACATTTTGACTTCTGTTCTCAGTAAAATATATGTAAATATAGGAGGAAATTATGGATTGTTCGCAGAGAAAATGTTAAAAATGTCCCATATTCTGCAGACTGGCTTTAAAGTGTCTTAAATGTTGTGGTGACCTGGATCCACTTTCTCACTAAACTGGTGACTTTCCTAACGCACTTTAAAACATGGGAGATCCGAGATTAGAGTTAGAGAGCCAGTGCCAGCCAGTCTGTATTTCGTGGTAAATTCCACCGACATGTCGGTTGAATTTTTCTCCATTGAAAATAATATTCTGGCAAAGTCAGTAGATTTTTAGCTATTTATTCCTAGGTATGTTACCTACCATTAATTTTTGGTGGAAAAATGGGTAAAATGTTGGTGGATCAGCCAAATTACTGGAAATTTATGGTGGATTTTTCAGCTTTTTCAAAAAGTCAGTGGAATTTTGTGCACCAAATACAGACTGGAGTGCCAGTCTGTAAAATTGGTGCTTTCTGATGAATTAATTACTCTAAAAGCTGAGCGGTGCACCACAGTACGGCGCACCACTGTACATTCTGTTAGATAGGTAATTTGAAAAAAGATTAATGATATATGGAGTGAATACCAAGATAATTGTTGTAGGCTTTTAAATTTATGACTGATGGTAGTTGAATCCATAGTTAATAATACACAGTTCAATTCTTAAATCAAGATGTTTAATTTGAAATAGAAAATAAATTTTATCTTAGAAAACTGTAATAATTATAAATTTATGGGGTAACTATTGAGGTTCTAACTTCTCAGTTAGATGTATCGGGGGGCGTTCTGCCCCCTGAACCCCCCTGCCAGGTCATTAAACAATCATGAAGTGTGCAGTACAACAAACTAGTGGATACAACAAACTACATAACACATTACCAGTCTGCAGAATGTGTCTCTTCTCCTGCAGAGATCCAGACTGTATTTCATGGTAAATTCCACCGACGACTTGTCGGTGGAATTTTTTTTCATTGAAAATAATATTCTGACAAAGTCGGTGGATATTTAGCTATTTATTCCTATGTTACCATTAATTTTCGGTGGAAAAATGGGCAAAATGTTGGTGAATGAGAGTATGTTTGTTAAAGCCAATTAATTGGCTTAGATTTGCAAAAGCTCAAAACTCAGATATGTCTAATTGGCTTAAAATTTTGAATTAATTTCTGTGTTACTATGTTAATTTTGACTTGAAATCTTCAAAAGATGAGCCAAATTGGCTTGGCTCAGAATTTTTATGAAATGTTGGCTCAAAAATTGGTTTATAATTTTCCAGCCTCTGAAACATGGGAAGCTTTGAACGATCCATATCTAAAAGCTCATCGGTGCACCACTGTACAATCTAAGCATGCACAATCAGTCTCCTGATATTTAATTTTTGGGGTAATTTGTCTCAAAAGATTTTTCAATTTCTCTCCAAAATGGCTCAAAAATTCTCTCCACTAACTACATGTAAACATGGAGATTAATTAGAAAATTGTCGCTGGATAATTCAGGAGACTAATTTCAAGGTCTCAATTGTTGCTGGATAAACTCCACAACTTCATGCATCTTCTGCAGACTGGGTTGTAGGCTTCAAATTTATGACTGACTGTACTTCAATCCTATGTTTATACTAAACGGTTTAATTCTTTGATTATGATGTTTAATTTGGAATAGAAAATATAATATATCCTAGAAAACTAATAATTTTCTTTTTATGGGGTAAATATTGTTTACTTTCTGTCTGAGGTCTGTGAAGTGTAAATAAAACTTATCAGTTGAAGTAGATGTAACGGGGGGCGTGCTGCCCCCCGAACCCCTCTGTCAGGTCATCAAGCAATCATAAAGTGTGCATTACAACAAACTAGTGGATACAACAAACTACATAATAGACAATTATGTTGAAATCATTGATAGAAGAGTGTACAGTTGTGCGCCGTAATGTGGTGCGCCGCTCAACTTTTAGATATTGTTGCTTTGAACTTTACTTGACAGTGATTAGTGATCATATCAGATCCTCAAATGCCAGACTGCAGCAACTGGTAAACTGTTCTCCAAGAAATCCAGTATTTTTGCTTCTGTTCTCATTAAATTACATGAAGATATAGGGGAAAATTAAAGATTGTTTGCACAGTAAATGATAAAAATGTCCCATATTCTGCAGACTGGCTAAAATGGGTAGAACTAAAACTAAAATGAAAAACAAATCAAGGGATTGTTAGAAAAATTCTTGGGTGAACCATATTATGTCAGTGAGAGCTAATTAATTGGCTTAGATTTTAAAAAGTCAAAACTCTCGTGCACCAAATACCAGTCTGTATTTGGTGCACAAAAATACACTGACTTTTTGAAAAAGCTGAAAAAATCCACCATAAATTTACTGTAATTTGGCTGATCCACTAACATTTTACCCATATTTCCATCAAAAATTAATGGTAACATAGGATTAAATAGCTGAAAATCCATCAACTTTGCCAGAATATTACTTTCAAAGGGGGAAAAATTCCACCGACATGCTGGTGAAATTAAGTATGATATACTGACTGGCTCAGATATGTCTAATTGGCTTTAAATTTTGAATTAATTCTTATGTTCCTATGTTAATTTTAGCTTGGAATCATCTGAGCCAAATTGGCTTGACTCAGAATTTTAGTGAAATTTTGGCTCAAAAATTGGCTTACAATTTTCCAGCCTCTGAAACATGGAGGGTGAAGAAGGTATATTGCGGCACACTAACTAACTGCGGCCTCTTACAACAAAAACATTATAGCATTATAGCAGATACTGGTAATGTGTTCATAGAGATCTCTTTTTTGTGTTCGTAGTGGCTCCTTCTTCTGGTTTAGTTGAACATCAGTGCAAGTTTACAAAATGCAATTTCAATCTCTAACAGCAGTTCCAAAACTCAAGCCATGAACAATAACATATTTCAAACAATGAACAGTAACATATTTCAAACAAGGAACAATGAAATTAAACAAAGAACAATAACATTGAATAAAGAATGGCAACTACACAGTGAAATAATAAACACCCTAAACTTTGTGTCAGTCAGTTATCTAACAAGGTGTAGCTAATATATTGACAATAACAAGAAAATACAAATAATTGATAAAAGATATTTATGAGCACAATAATATACAAATATATCTTTATTTTCATTACATATGGCTCATGCCAAAATGCTTTAATTCAACAGAAATTCATTGGAGAAAAAGCATTTGTAAGGAAAAATTAATTCATACAAAATAATACCTAATTTATTTCTGATTGTAGCTAAATTAATGTAAATATAGGGATTAATTCAGAAGTGTTCTTGGCAAAATTAATGTAAATATAGGAATTAATTCAAAATTGTTCTGAGAGAATATTCCAAATATATCCCATATTGAATATTCTGCAGACTGGTTTATTTCTATAGCTATGCCACTCACTCTGGAAAACACCTTAGGCTAACAGCCAATTAAAATAGTATGGCTCATAAACTCTCCATTTGTCTTTTCAAAATTCATCATATTTCTCTCCAAAAGGATCAAATTAATTAATAACTATTAACTTTTATTGTAGCATACTAAGCACTAGCATAGGAAAAATTAGATATTTCTCACCATTTGCAATTGGAGGGCTTTTAACAACTGTCACAAACTGGCCAGTTTGGACATGCTTTATTACCTGGGCTAAAAGATGAATTTTATAGGCTAAATGCTGTGGATTATGCAGTTTCCATTAATTTATTACTGTAGTTTAAGGTTTGCTAAACTCCAGAGTAATTAATCCATCAGAAAAGACTAGTTTTTCCAGAGTGGTAGCTATGCAACATTTTACCTGCGTGACCCTAGTCATGAAAACAAGTCTGGCAATGAAAGTGATAGCACTTCAAATAGTACAAATACTAATGATTCTGAGCATTCAATTGAAATGATACCTGAAACCCCTTTATTTTCGCAGGTTAGTAATCAACATTCTACAAATTTGTACCAAAACCATTAAGAACTATGAACCAGTGGATCTTGCCAAGAGCCACCCAAAAGCCTAATTTCTTTTCAGGATGATTCATACCCACTCTGGAAAATACCTTAGGCTAACAGATGAATTTTAAAGGCTAATTGCTGAGTATTATCCAGTTACCATTAATTTTTTTACTGTATTTTAAGTTTTTCTTAACTTCAACGAGTAATTACTAATTAATTCATCAGAAAAGACCAATTTTTCCAAAGTGAATTCATACTGAAGAGAAATTAGAGAATACAGTATTTCATTCTGGATGTCTGACCTGTCTGCATAATGTGTCGCTTCTCCTGCAGAGATTTTAATTTGAGAGAGAGTTACTCTGACTCTCAGCAGCAGATTCAGAATCTCTCGCAGCTAAATTAATGGTAACATAGGGATAAATTCATGATCTCCCGCAGAGACCTCCAATTTTCTCTCTGAGAGTCTTGGAAAAATGTCCATATTCTGCAGTCTGGTGGCTGAGTGGATGAAACACTATTGTACTCAAATAGAATCTAGCATACCCAGCCAGCTATAATTGCTATTTTCCCATATTGCCTTCTCAAAGTCCATAAACTGCCCCAACACCAACTCCACCCTCCACACTATATTCAGGCACCCATGATATCAACTTGAGAGAAAATAATACTGGGAGTACTAAGCACATGCTGAGCAATAGTTCAAACTTTTTGTTTACTGATGACGATGACTCACAGTTCCATGGATAAATTTCCAGTCTGTATTTCGTGGTGGAACTTTTTCTATTTTTAAATAATATTCTGGCAAAGTTGGTAGAATTTTAGCTATTTATCCCTATGTTACAATTAATTTTTGGTGAAAAAATGGGTATAATGTTGGTATATCAGCCAAATTAGTGGAAATATATGGTGGATTTTTCAGCTTTTTCAAAAAGTCAGTGGAATTTTGTGCACCAAATACAGACTAGAATACAGAGTGGCATGGATTCCAACAACCCAAGAAAAACAAATATGGAAATTCTGGCAATGAACAATTTATAGATGACGATATATCATCAATGCATTTACTACACTCAAATGAAGAAAACAGCACGAGTGCAATCAATTATTTCAAGGTTTCAGAGTTTCTAATTTTTTAGTTACCACGAGTGTTTTTGGCTTGCTATTCAAGATATGGTGGAGCGAATAGTTGTGCACTATAGAACAATATTTTGAATGCTCATTGCTATAATATGTTGTAAAGGGGGGGGGAGTCTCCAAACAATAAGAGAAAGGTAATAATGTTATTAAACTTTGTTTGCATTCCTATTTTTGAAGGTAGTTATTGAGAACGCAGTTGGTTTTCATGGATCTATTTGGAGATGTTTTAGTTAGTTTTTTCTACTGACAGCTAAACTAAAATAATAAACTAATTGATAAAAGATTACTTTTAATTTTTTTTAAAGACAATAATTTTCCATTATAAACAAGATGAATAAAATCTTCGCAGAAGAGGAAATTCCTTCAGGAACTTACGACGATCGTAAGGAAGGGTTGAGAATACCCAGATGGGATGAACTCGACCGCCCTAAAACTTCTCCTTCACGGCTGAAAGGAAAGGCATTCCTTCCCCGAAACGCAGGAGCCATTCGCTGTTGGAACCAGGCAGTCTCACTTGGATCGTTCGTTGTCTCAACAACAAGGCATCTACCTTTGGCCCTCATGATTGAAGAGGTCTTACTGCAGTACTCTCCTGTGGTCTCTATACCAAGGGCGTAGTATTTCTGACGTTTACAGTTCTCTGCAGTCTGTGCAGCTAATCAACTGGGGAATCATTGAGTTGTGTATCGGAGAATGTGTCAACACATGTGTAATCCCAAATCAGTCTCTTTCCATTCATGTAATGGGACATGGTAATGCCATCTGGGCGCTTCCATCTCCCAGTCAAGCCCAGAATGCTCAAGCACTGAAGGTGTCCTGCCCTCTGCAAAGTCCATTTTACAACATCATTCATTTCTGCTTGTCTTGTTTCACGCCATTAACTGTACCTACAAGACAGGCCATGTAGTCCTCTGACATCCATCCCACTACCACTGTGACAAGAATAAGGTTCACAAACTCTGGCACCCACTATGAGAGAGCAATGGCTACTCTCTGGAACTCTGGAGAAGAACTAAAACTATAGAACTAAATCTGAAATGATTTGCCGTTTTTATAACAAATAACCTTAGTTCTAATAAATAGAGAAATAGAAAAATCTAGGTGACGGGGACCTTTAAATTTCAACGGTATAAATGTTATAATTAAGAGGGCTTCAAAATTAATACAGCTTTAATCAAATATTCTTACATGAGTGGAGTACATTATTACCCAAGTGAAAGATAAATACTGCCTATAAGAAAATTATATTTAGTTTAAATTAAATCTATCTCGAGTACAAATTTCACTACAAAGAATATAATATACAGCTGATATAAACAGTGTTCTTCACTTCTGGATATATAAAATATAATTTCATAAACAAATATTAATTCTGGAACAGTAATTTCATTTCTATTCTTACCAATGATCAAATAAGTGGCAATAAATTTTTTATGTAATATAATAAAATGTGACAAGAGTCCATATCTATTAGTCACATGTATTGGCATGATAAAAAAAGAAGATTCAGTAAAGACAAGAGGAAGTGCAAACTAAACTTACAAAAATTAGATACATTTCATACAAAGATTTTTATATCACCTGAGTTATTTCATTAATTCATCTGTAGTTCAAGTCTATAATAAAGTAATTGTTTCAGATGGAGTCTGCTGGTGAGGTTCCTGCAATAGAAGATGGAGAGAGAGTTATTGCTGACTCATCTAATGTGATCTACTTGGTGGAAGATGAAGATATCAAGCCAGATGTTTCAGATCTCTCATGTCAAGGTGTTGATCATGACCCTCTACTGAAGGAAGGTGACCAAGAGGAACTTTTCTCCTTTGATACATACAGTACTGATATTAAAAATGAATTTTATGAAGAAGATTTAACTATTAAGCAAGAAGATATTGATTATGATAAAAGAATTGAGACAGATTATGAGATGAATCTGGTACATATAGGAAAAGTGAGAAATTTTGAGAAATGTGAAGCACCTACTAATGAGGAATTTAGATATTTCAATTGCCCTGAGGTTGAAGTTACAAATCATAAATGTGAAAAGCCATTCAAATGCAGTTTTTGTGATAAAGTATCATTTAATTTATCTGATTTTAATATACATAAAAGAATTCACACTGTTGAGAAATCATTCAAGTGCAATTCTTGTGATAAGACATATTTTCAGTCATCTTCTCTCAATATACATAAAAGAATTCACACTGGTGAAAAGCCATTTGAATGCAGTTATTGTGACAAGGCATTCTCTAATTCATCTGCTCTCAAAAGTCATCAAAGAATACACACTGGTGAGAAGCCATTCAAGTGCAATTATTGTGATAAGGTATTCTCTCATTCAACTGCTCTCAATAGACATAAAAGAATTCACACTGGTGAGAAGCCATTCAAATGCAGTTATTGCGATAAGGCATTCTCTAATTCATCTTGTCTCAATAGTCATCTAATAATTCATACAGGTGATAAGCCATTCAAATGCAATTATTGTGATAAGGCATTCTCTCATTCATCTACTCTCAATAGTCATCAAAGAATTCACACTGGTGAGAAGCCATTCAAATGCAATTATTGTGATAAGGCCTTCTCTCATTCATCTACTCTCAATAGTCATCAAAGAATTCACACTGGTGAGAGGCCATTCAAATGCAATGATTGTGATAAGGCATTCTCTCAGTCATCTGCTCTCACTAGTCATCAAAGAATACACACTGGTGAGAAGCCATTCAAGTGCAGTTATTGTGATAAGGTATTCTCTACTTCCTTTGGTCTCAATAGTCATAAAATAATTCATACAGGTGATAAGCCTTTCAAATGCAATTATTGTGATAAGGCATTCTCTACTTCAACTACTCTCAATAGTCATAAAAGAATTCACACTGGTGAGAAGCCATTCAAATGCAATTATTGTGATAAGGCATTCTCTTATTCATCTAGTCTCAATAGTCATCAAAGAATTCACACTGGTGAGAAGCCATTCAAATGCAATGATTGTGATAAGGCATTCTCTCAGTCATCTGCTCTCACTAGTCATCAAAGAATACACACTGGTGAGAAGCCATTCAAGTGCAGTTATTGTGATAAGGTATTCTCTACTTCCTTTGGTCTCAATAGTCATCAAATAATTCATACAGGTGATAAGCCATTCAAATGCAATTATTGTGATAAGGCATTCTCTACTTCAACTACTCTCAATGGTCATAAAAGAATTCACACTGGTGAGAAGCCATTCAAATGCAATTATTGTGATAAGGCATTCTCTCATTCATCTACTCTCAATAGTCATAAAAGAATTCACACTAGTGAGAAGCCATTCATTCAACTGTAATTATTGTGATAAGGCATTCTCTACTTCATCTGCTTTCAATAATCATCAAAGAATTCACACTGGTGAATTCTCATTCATCTGACCTCAATTGATCTCGAATAATTCACACTTAAAAAGCCTTGAAAACCAACTGCTGATATGGCATTTCTGAATTTATCTCGCTCTGATGGTCATGAACACAGAACATTGAATAGAAGAAGTGTTGATCCCAATATCACTCTTGAGTGCCATTTACAGTGACGTCATATCAACTAGAGCCAATCAGAGAACGCAAGACTGTAGCCTTCTATTTGAATCCATTATTTTGAATGCGTAGTAGTTGCGAAATGATGTCTGTTTGTGACTATGTTTGTTGCAAAGAAGATTAGGTTATTATTACGTAGTAGCTGGGCTATAGATAATCGTGAACAAAATTTAGTAGGTAAATATGGCTCCCTGTAATATAAAAATGTTCATTTCATAGTTGCCAGTCTACCAGCATAATAAATGAGCTGAGATGGCATGCACGTTCAAACTGTTTTCAAGAAAGAGCTTATAGTGACGTCAGTGATAAGTGAACGTGATTGGTTGAAAATTTTACGACTGTGTACACATTCGCTCAGAGTTCTTATTCAATGTTCTGTGGTCTTCAATGTTTATAGAAATGAAAACTCATGCATCAGATTAATACTTAGCAAGCAGTGATATCATAAATCAGAAAATATCTCCTCAACCCAACACAAGCTACAATCCTCGACACGAAAATAGTGAAAATTAAACAAAAGTACAATATACACGCTAACAACCATCTCAGAACCAAACATATAATACCTTCCTTTGAAGTGCCTGCTGTAGCCAAGGAAATAAAGAACAGAAACTCAAGGAGTAATATGCATAATCAGCTATTGAGATTCATTTACAGGAAATTTAACCAACAAATATTATTGACCCCCATACTCTTCATAGCTGGAGGTCACTCTCCGAAAACTCTTAAGACGCAATCTAACCTCTGATTGTACGAGAAAGATGGATGAAATATAACAAAAGAAAGCCAACATTAAATTATTGTAAATAGAAAACTTCCATATTTCAAACAACAGTAGCTACCTGATAAATGCCTAATTTCTGGCTGAAGAAAAACTAACTGCAATCAATCCTCACCAAACAAGATCACAATATAGTATTCTCAATGCAGAAGGTAATCTATCAGCATGGTTCTCTTCAGGTGATGGCACTACCTCTCAAAAAAAGAATGAAACAAACTTACCAAACAAATATGAACTTGTATAGTTATATTCCACCTAACACCTTGTACGAACTCGATGCCTTCTACCACCATCTTAAAGAAGGAGGCCATCTTGAATCTGAGCCGAGGAGCTTTAAGAGGAAATTCTTCTCAACAAAACTATTCTGGAGGGCTTCAGATGACGAGCAAGAAATCCAAGTTCACGATGCTAAAATTATTAAATTTAAGTTGGGGTATAGTGAAAGGTGGGGATAATACTGGTGTCTTGATTTTGCATGATGCGTCTCAGGCGCATGTTTCATATGTTGAACAATGAACAGCTCTTGATGTGAGAAACTGCTGCAATTAGTAAAAAGTTCTTACTTGTCTAACATTATGTTCTAATGCTTTAATTGTTTATTGTGTCACAGGTGTACTGTTTATAATTTCATAAACTGGCCTAGTCTTATAATCTTTGGTAGTTCATTTTTAGGTATACATCTAAAATCATAGAATTTGATTGAATCATTACTTCAATTTTCAAATGAACTAGCTATATTGTATACATTAATTACTTGATATGTGAAACATTTATAATTCAATTGTTTCCATTATTTTTCCTTGTGGAAGGTCGTACAAAATAAATTATTTAACTTGTTATGTCTTTTAATTTCCTCGCCATAGGTTTACAAAATTCAGAATTTTGACTCAATTTTGAAGATTTCAAGCCAAAACTAACATGGGAACATTATCGCGGCTGTCTGCGTTATGGAAAGAGTAGCCCCCAGGGGCTCTATCCTGAAGCTGTCTGTGGAGAATGGAAGAGAAGGGGGGTGGCGTCCCTTGGGCCCCGAACTGTTGTAATTTGGATTATGGATTGTCTTTTTTCATTTTTACCATGTTTATCATTTTTTTAACGCTACTTGCAGTTTTAGAGGATAGCGCTAGGGTTATGCTCTTTAACTACGAGGTCTTAGATTTTGTGTTAGGTAGGCTCGTAGGCTTCATTTACTATCACCTCTTCATTTTCCTCTTCCTTCCGTGAGTGCAGCAACCGGTGCTTTTGTCCAGTTTCGTCACATTCCTTGGTAAGTGACTGTATTCACGGAGTAGCTTTTCTGCATCCATGAGCATTGTCACCGACAGTGGTAAGTGACTTTGTTCATGGAGCCACTTTCCTCTCTGACTGCTCCTTCCAGTCCCTTGTATTTAATTTCCTTTTGACGTCAGCAATATGGCTTTTGGTTCCGAAGCAGACGTTAAACCCCCTAATAAATTAAATTATGGAAAGAGTAGGTGTTCTAATTGTAGACTATACAAAACAAATCCTCTTTATTTCTATGCACATTACAAGCAGTGACATGCAAAGAAACACGAATTAAATATCACATAATACAAAAACTCAAAAAACTGAATAGACTTATCTTAGCAAGATTGACAAATACTGAAATCAGTTGAAAAGATATATTGATGATATACAGGGTGGGGCGTAAGTTTGGAAGCAAATGAAAGTAGATATTATAATCCAACGAAAAATATATTTAATAATTTACAGTTATGTATTATTACATAAGGGTTTTAAGAATTCAAAAATCATAAATTTATTCAAAATGTCCCCCCTTGTTTTTAATAACATCCTCAAATCTCCTCCTACTGCGGCACGCAACTGTTCTTGTGAAATTTCCTTCCAAGATCTCTGGAGCGAACGCTTTAAATCATTCACACTGCGATGGAATTTACCACAGGCCTTTGATTCAAGAATGGACTATACCGAAAAGTCCATAGGATTAACATCTGGGGAGCAGGGAGGCCACATTTCTTTGGACCAAAACCGTGGAAGATGGTCATGGCACCAGTTTTGAGTGACATTTGCAGTATGTGAAGTCGCGTCGTCTTGCTGAAATGTCCATAGAGTGTCATTACCGAAGTGATCCTTAGCTGACTCCAACATTGGCATCAAAATATTCTCAATATAACATTTAGCATTGATTTTGGCGCCTTGTTCCACAAAAATTAAAGGAGATCTCCAAGTTTCTGAAAAAGCGGCCCAGACCATTACTGAAGCAGGTTTCATGGTTCTGTGGACAGTTTTTGGTTGTATGGGATGTCTTTTGGCACTTTTACCAATTATTCTGTCATTCCTCCGGTTGTGAGCCATTTCCACTGTGAAATTTTTTTCGTCAGACCAAACAATTTCACCAGCCGTGCCAGACTTCAATTCTCTCAGAAGTGCTTTGCTTCTCTCCAATCTCTTTTTCTTTACAGCTTCTGACAGAGTCTGTCTCTTTTGGAGGGTGAAAGAAGACATCTTTAGGTCTTCTTTGACAACTCTTCTCATTGTTCTGGGACTCACATTAGCTGTTTTGGCTAACAATCGTATTGACCTTTCGGGTTCCTCCTGATCTTCTCTCGGGCACATTTTATCAGTTGTTTGGTGCGTTGTGAGCGTGGTCTACCACTTCTTGGACGATCAGTTAAGTCTCCTCTCTCATTAAAACGCTTCACACACTTCCAAACAGTCGATCTCGCTATTGAGAGAGTCTTTGAAATGACGGAATCTGACTCCCCGGCACTGTGTAGAGCAAAAATGGCTTCTCTTTTGTCTGACATTTTTGAATTGACTAAATTTTTTGTAAAAAATAACACTGCCATGTCATAATGTAGTGTCTCTACTATAGTTCAAACTCTATCCCCTACTTAGGAAGTTATTTTTAAGAATTATATTAATGTTTGAAAAATTGCTTCCAAACTTACGCCCCACCCTGTATAAACAAACTGTATAACAATAACTCACTCTGTGACGAATAATGAGGCAGTGAGGCTTACGGTACCTCAACAGTAAAGAGAGATATAAATTCCTACATCAAACTAACTAGTTCATATTCAAAACTTAAAGAACAACTAGTAGCTACCTACGATAATAGACAAGTTGTAAGAAAAAAAGTGAAGAGAAGAAAATTGAAAGTAAACAATCGCTGCCATGACAAACATAGCAATAAATTCACAACATTCAGCCATACAAATCTAAGTTTTAACCTTTTGAAATGCATCCAATTAATTGGTTATAACTGACTTACTTTCTAATGTATGTTTCTTTTTTAAGGGGTGCTGTTCCATGTGTCTTGAATCTCACTCAAAAATGTTTTAAGAGACTATTTTGTTTAATATTTGTTGCTCTTGATGTTTCAGTTTATTTGCTGTAAACTAAATGGCCAGTTTACATCTCTTTTCGATAGATGGCTGCTTATCTATGATAATAAGGATCATTGTGGTTTTCACGGGTTATTTTTATGCACATGGCCAATGCCCTCTGTAATATTATAGCCTTGGGTGTAGGATCGTGAAAAAAAAGATGACCGACATGGTGTCATAACAAACCGCACGATTTCTATTGAAAATGCGATGGAAATGGTTTGTCACTCAAAGTTTTACATTAAATTCTCTATTAATACGAACAACTAGAACTTCAAATTAATCCAGTAAGTATTAGAAAACTTGTGATCAATAATCAGAAACAATTTTGTTGTTTCAATGATAATTTACGATGTCTTTTGTGGAATTTATTTGACGCATCCAATTCATGCAGCTAATCTACCTAGGTATGCCGTCTGTATAATTATTTGATTTGTAAAGGGAAAGGTTTGTTTAATTTTAATAATAATTTATTTTATTTAAAAAAAATTCTTTCTTAAAATTTTGTAGGATTGATTGACTGCTCAAAATCGATTTTTTCACCTAAAAAAATTAAATTTGATAAATACTTGGAGTAAAGTATTCATAGAAAGTTTCATTATTGTATTCATTTAATTAGTGTTGTATAATAAATACCAAACATTGTATCATACGTTTCATTGTAATAAGGAGGGGAAAAATAAACATTTTTAGTGCAGAAGTTTATGTATATGAAAATAATAACAAAAAATATATGGAGTCGCTCACTTATTTTCAATCATACTATTGAAACTTATGTATTAGCTATATTGATAGAAAACCAATAAGACTATTTGATAACTATTTAGACATGAATTTTGTCATATATACATTGTTTATGGCTATATACAGAACATTCCATATATTACATTGTTCATTAATGATTACCACAAAGTCGTTGTTTAAGATAATTTATATGACTATCTTTAAGAACGGGTACATCAATATTAGAAGTGAGAGCAAATTTCCTAATGTAATCTGCACTAGGAAGAGTTAGAAAATTATTTTCACGCATAAATTTATATGCTGCAGGATTACTATAATATAGACTTCATCTAACATTTGGAAGGCTAGAGCAAGTTTGTCTGAACTAACAACAGAACCATCTTCATAGTTATACATATGTGAAAGCAAATTTTTAAATTTAGATCACTTATTACACAACATGCTATCACCTAATATTAAATCAAATATGGAATTATTTAGAAGAACATCTTTAAAGAGCACAGATATATTTAAATTAGAATGCACTTTGAAAGAAATAAGAAAATGGGGTATCATATTATGTTCATGTACAAGTCTACCCCAAAAAAATATTATCTTTATATTCACTAATCATCCATTTAGTCACAATTTACCCTGCAATTTTCCTCAAATGATTCAAAATCTATTATCTAAGAACTCTCTAAATTTTGAGCATCTCTCTCTTCAATTATCTTCAACCTTCTAATATGAAGGTTGCCCAGGAAAAATTGTTGGGATAGCACCTTTCTGAAGCCTTACCCTTCTTTTCACCTCTAGTCCATAATTCTCAAGATGGAGACCTTCCCTAAGGATTACATCTTCATAGAAGTGGTCAGCAGTTTCACTCAGAACAAACCACTGAATGATTAGACAGTGTGAACTTCTCCCTGTAAATAGGCATTTATGAAAAACTTCTCCCTGTAAATAGGCATTTATGAAAAACTTCTATCAACTGAGCAATCACATGAGTGTAATTTTATTTCATAATTTAACCATCAATTTCATAGCAACAAATATTAATATTTTAATTAAATTACTAGAGCAACACAATGCACATCAAAAGGAAAAGTGAAGCTACATGGATACTATTTAACCACTAATAATTTATATTGACACATGAAATCATGATAATTGATTCAAATTTGAAAACTAAAAATTGAAAATACAAGATTAATTATTGTCTCGAAACTAACTGCCCAGTGAAACAAGTGCGTGTGACTGAGTCTTTATTAGTGATCTGCAAGGACAGACAAAAAATACATAAATATTTATCTAGGTAATGGAATTAGTTATTTAAAACATTTAGGTATAGGATCAAATTTAAAACTATATATGAAATAAATAAGAGTTTCAGATAAACTTACTTTGGGTATTTGGGCTTAAACTTTTTAGAACGAATTAAAATATGTGCATGAAATGTTTTGTAATTGTTAATATAAGTAGATAGTAATAACTGCGAACAAAGGAGACAAAATGAACATCCTAGTAAATAACGGAATAGAATTCAAAGAAAATAACTAACATACACTAATGGAAATAGGGTCTACAAGGTTTTAATTAGGAGCGAAAGAACTAGTAGGACATAGATTTAGGAGTACGAGACATGGTGTGATAGAAACAAAATAATCAGAAAGTAGTGAATAGGGCTAATAAATATATCAAGTGTTTAACGTCTACTTCAACCTTATCGATGAGTATATCGCATGACCTAAAGAAGAAGTAAAATACAAGGGACTTGGAAGAGGCAGTTAGAAAAGAAAGTGGCTTTTCAGGAAGAGATGATCGTAAAATGGTTCGAGTAATTTCACAGGTGGAAGCAAATAATAAAAAGAAAATGTTATGACTATTCCATTTAGCAACCACCAAAAGGTAGACACTTTCAAATTAATGATTAGTCACTCAATAATTAACACACACCAATATTTAAAGTGTCACAGATCAGACTATATATCACAACTGAATTTGGGCGAAATTCAAGAGGTATAAACCTGCGAAATCTACCGAACTAACAACTATATGATTAATAATACCTAGCTATGACACGTATACCGATAAGTTCCATAGGTTTGCAGGATTCTAAAGTCTACTACATTTTGAAATATTCGAAGTTGAAGCACCTACTGAGGGTTGAGTCGGTTTTACTATTACGTAAGAAAGAGAATTCGCGGAGAGAAATGTACATCCATAACAATTATAGCTAAGTTATGTATGGTAGCTATTAGGAATTTTCGCCGTAAGAAAATTCACCGTAAGGAATTTTTGCTGTAAATTGTTTTTCAACTCTCGGTTTAAGAACCCCAGACAAATAAAAATATTACCACAATAAATGCTAGGGTCCTTTTCCAACAACCATTACCAAGGACACTTATAGACTATAAAGAACAAAGAGTTAGTTTGATTGTCTAAAAAATTGTGGTTTTTCTTTGTTTGAAATTGTTATTGTTTGCTGGTAAACTAATGGAAAGCATTCTTGGTAACGGGGGTTAGAAAAGGACTAAAAATTATTGTGGAGATCACTTAATTTGCCTAAGGTACTTAAGTTCAGAGTTAAAATAAATTATCTTGACGAAATTTCCCCACGGCGAATTTCCTTATGGCAAAATTTCCTGTCACGGTTATGTATATCTATAGGCAGAGATGGGCGGGAAAGTACTTCCCAAGTACCAAGTAAAAGTACTAAGTAACAAGTAAGTACTTCAAGTACTACTTGAAGTACTTTCTAAAAAGTACTTTGAATAATTACTTTAGAAGTACTTTTTACAATTACTTGTTACTTTCCAAGTAAAAAGTATTTTGCAAAGTACATTTTTCCTTTCAGTCAAGAGATTTTAAAAGATTAGTTCTAAAATCTCTACAAAATTAATTCTTTTTCTCATCAAAACTGTATTTACAGCAACTGGATAAAAACTAGAGTTTGAAGAGGTCCAACATGTTGGAAAATTGTTTGTCAAGCAGTAAAATTGATAGAATAGAATTGAAAACTAAGACTGTAAGACATTTTATACTTTTATGTGACTGTGAATATTTATATATTCTGACATACAATCATGTATAGAGACTATGAATTATATTGACCAATTTAAGTACATTGAATATAATTATTTTATGATACCTAGATATCACAACCAATATTTACCAAACACATTGACGAATTTATTATAAGCGTGTGGACGTGTACAGTGAGTCACTGTGATGATGTACTATATGAGTAAAGAGTCACTGTGATGATGTAATATCAGAGAAAACTTGAAAAGAGTCACTGTGATGATGTAATATCAGAGAAAAGAGTCACTGTGATGATGTACTATCAGAGAAAAGAGTCACTGTGATGATGTACTATCAGAGAAAAGAGTCACTGTGATGATGTACTATCAGAGAAAAGAGTCACTGTGATGATGTACTATCAGAGAAAAGAGTCACTGTGATGATTTACTATCAGAGAAAAGAGTCACTGTGATGATGTACTGTCAGAGAAAAGAGTCACTGTGGTGATGTACTATCAGAGAAAAGAGTCACTGTGATGATGTACTATCAGAGAAAAGAGTCACTGTGATGATGTACTATCAGAGAAAAGAGTCACTGTGATGATATACTATCAGAGAAAAGAGTCACTGTGATGATGTACTATCAGAGAAAAGAGTCACTGTGATGATGTACTATCAGAGAAAAGTCACTGTGGTGATGTACTATCAGAAAAAGGAGTCACTGTGATGATGTACTATCAGAGAAAAAAGTCACTGTGGTGATGTACCATCAGAGAAAAGAGTCACTGTGGTTATGTACTATCAGAGAAAAGAGTCACTGTGATGATGTACTATCAGAGAAAAGAGTCACTGTGACGATGTACTATCAGAGAAAAGAGTCACTGTGATGATTTACTATCAGAGAAAAGAGTCACTGTGATGATGTACTGTCAGAGAAAAGAGTCACTGTGGTGATGTACTATCAGAGAAAAGAGTCACTGTGATGATGTACTATCAGAGAAAAGAGTCACTGTGATGATGTACTATCAGAGAAAAGAGTCACTGTGATGATATACTATCAGAGAAAAGAGTCACTGTGATGATGTACTATCAGAGAAAAGAGTCACTGTGATGATGTACTATCAGAGAAAAGTCACTGTGGTGATGTACTATCAGAAAAAGGAGTCACTGTGATGATATACTATCAGAGAAAAGAGTCACTGTGATGATGTACTATCAGAGAAAAGAGTCACTGTGATGATGTACTATCAGAAAAAAGTCACTGTGGTGATGTACCATCAGAGAAAAGAGTCACTGTGGTTATGTTCTATCAGAGAAAAGAGTCACTGTGATGATGTACTATCAGAGAAAAGAGTCACTGAGATGATGTACTATCAGAGAAAAAGTCACTGAGAAGATGTACTATAAGAGTTAACAGCATAAATTATTAGTTTTTAAATTGTATAGTAAATAAACTTGGTACTTGAAAGTACTTTAAAAAGTACTTGGTACTTGTACTTTGAAAGTACTTTTTTATTTGAGTACTTGGGCAACTACTTCAAGTACATTGATTTACGAGTACTTGTACTTAGTACTTAAGTACTTTCGATGTACTTTTCGCCCATCTCTGTCTATAGGAGACACTTACCTATGGATTGCTTTGAGCCATTTAGCATACAGTGCCTCTTCTTTCGGACAGGAATCAAAATTTTGTACTGAATCCATAATTTGACTTGCATCCAGGGATGTAGCAATGCTTCGGCATATCTGCAAAATAAGACATTAATTGTAATTACTTCTCAATTTCATATGTTTAAAATAGGGTCACAACATTTACACTTTCCAATTTTCTAAACTCTACAAGCTGGGTAAATTTGATATCAATTATCTAGCTACCTATTAGGGTAGGTGAAGTTTTCAAAAGTTTTGTATGGTAAAGGCATCAGATGTGATCTTAGTCCAATTTGTTTACAGTAATTAATATGCAACTATGCAAGCATACCAGTCTTCCAGATTGTATTTGATGGTAAATTTGATTGACATATCGGCAGACTTTAATTTTCTTGAAAATAAATATTCTTGCAAAGTCTGCAGACTTCTGGTTATTTATAACCATTAATTTTTGGAGGGAAAAATGTTGGAGAATCACCCAAATTATACAAAATTCTTGGCTGAATTTCTCAGATTTCTTGGTAAGTCGGCAGACTTCTGTGCACAGTGCACCAGACTACCAGTGACCAAATACAGACTGGCAAGCATAGGAATTAATTCAAGTGTTCACATTTATTAACAAGGGATGATATCATGACAGCATAGCCCAGAATGTATTTGGTGCACTGAACTCCTCGGACCTTTCCAAAAATCTGTAAAATATCTGCCAACATTTCCTCATATATTGGGTAGGTAGTCCTTCAACATTTATACAATTTCCCCTCCAAAAATTAATGGTAATATAGGGATAAATACCTAAAAGTCCTCCGACATTGCAAGAATATTTATTTTGCAGATTTGAAAAGTCCTCGGACACCAGTCTTTGAAGCATACACAATCAGTCTCCTGATATTTAATTTTTGAGGCAATTTGTCTCCAAAGTTTTTCAAATTTCCAAGATTTGTAGCAGAGTCTTGGAAAAATGCTCCATATTCTGCAGTCTGAAAAGAATGTCTCCTCAGACCCAGGATTATTTAAGAGAAATTAGAAATAGAGCTTTCAGCTTTGGGCTCAGGCGCGCAACAAATAACATGGGAACATAGGAATTAAATATGACTTGGGCGCAGGATTAATCCACAAGTCCTGCTGTACTTTTCAGATTGGAAGTCTGGCTGGAGCATATCCAAGCTAAAGAGTGGTTGTGGTTCTTATACTATGATGATTACTACCTAGCCATTATTCTCTCTCCATGTTACAGAGTATGTCAGTTAAAGCCAATTAATTGGCTTAGATTTCAAAAGGTCAAAACTCAGATATGTCTAATTGGCTTAAAATTTTGAATTAATTCCTATGTTCCCATGTTAATTTTGGCTTGAAATCTACAAAATATGAGCCAAATTGGCATGGCTTACAATTTTCCATCCTCTGAATTATGGTTCTCTCTTAGTCTCCTAGAATAAGAGCCCTAGCTAGGAAAGTCAAATTACTTACTAATATGTCCATAAATTCCTTATTTCTCTCCAAAATTAACATTGTACCATTTATAATTAAACATTATAATAGGATGATGGTCCTAATTAAGAATGACTACCTACTAAGTTACTAAATAGCCATCCAAAAACACTTTACTCTCCAAGCCTCCCTAGGTAAGAGAGTTGGAAATGTACATCTTCACTGTGACTAGCTAGCCGCAAGGTTATAGGTACCTATAATAATGGCCAGTATTAGGTACCATACTTTATTACTTGTCAAGTTTTGAAGTAGGCAGAATAGACCCAGAGTTTACTAATTCAAGATTTAACACCAGACAAACAAGCAACATATGAAAATTTGAATTCAACACCAGATAGTCTTAGCCTCTTAGGTAGGTGGTCTAGGCTAACTAGGCACTACCGTGGAAGTATGCATCGGATACATTAATTACTTAAAAAACAGCGTAAATACTCATTACAATATTAAAATTATTACATATTATTGATCACAACTCTACTAATACCTACTAGAATAATTCTAAACCTTTACTGTCTCCTATTCATAGAAAAATTAGCATTAAATACAGAGCAACACACAGTTTCCTTTGCAGTTTCAATTCAAATGGCGTCGTTTGTTATGACGCCGTGTTGGCCATCTTGAATCCTACACCCAGGCTATAATATTACAGAGGGCATTGACATGGCTCCTTCGGCCCTATGTTATAGTATAGTGCCTCAAGCTTGTTGTGGTGTTATTTGATGTCAGAGATGAGCCGGCGTGTTAGCGGCTGCTGATTGCCCTAAGAATAATGACAATATAGATTATGGTAATCAGCTAATCGAAACCACCTTGACGGTCATAACTGGAAAATCTTAAGTTGCATTGATTGTTACTTGAATAATATGATTTGTAGTTAATAACTGGTTCTTTTCAATTTTTGAAGAGTTCAATTTTTTGCCTATAATTGTAATCATAATAGAAGTATATCCACAGATAAAGCTTTCATTATTCAGATATTTTACCAAATGAAATCAAGCACCTATTCAGAAATTGGGAAAAAGGCGAAAAGCATCCATAAAATTACTCGCTTTTAAAGGCACATCGGTGTTTTAATGAAACTTGTTTTAATATTAGCAAGTTGCCTTCCTATGCTGATATATAAAACAATTTATTCAAGAATACAGAGTAATCGTAAGCAATAAATTATAACCTACACCAACAAAAAATTAAAAAAAAACATAGAATAGCTATACTGTAAGCAAGGCCCCATTCAAACACAAGTTGGCTTTTAGGGCAACCTATATAAAGTTTAAAACAAATGTAATTCCTAGTATTACCTTCTATCGAAGGTAATATATAAATATATCAAAATGTTTGGTCCAATCGCTATTTTTACTATTTATCACAGGAAAATTTCTAAATTGGATTTAAACTTCTCGATATTAACATGCAAATACGAGGTATTATGATGCGCTGGGTTAGGTACAATCAAAATATATAACGTTATATTTTTGCGTCGTCTACTAGTTATTTAGAATTTATCTCCTGTTGGAATATCTAATTCAAGTCATCATAATCCACTGGGCGGGTTGAGAGGAGATCAACCATGTATGGAGCCTTTCCCATGATTTATCCGCACCCGGTAACTCCTCCACGTCTAGTCCTGTATTTGAACAATGGATAAGCTACTTACGGGAATTAGAGTGCCACGCCATCTTTAACTAGACCCAGAGATATGGCTTGGAGGTATCTCACCAAGTTTAATGGAGTTACGGTTGTGGAAGTTAAAATTTATGACCTGTAAAATATATATTTATGTTTATTAAATCTTATTTACCATTTTTATGATTGCTTAGTATTACCTAAATAAATAAAAAGAAACTATGATAATTGATACTTTCAAATAGAATTTGCTATACGAGTGACAACAGTATAATACACATTACCATCTTCTATGAGGTCACGAGGGGGGGGGGGGGGCTGCACAGAAGAAACATAATTTCGTCTCTTTTGCGAGCATACCATGTAGTTATTGTATCATGGATATAACTGTCGGACTTTTGGGGCGTCCGACTACTGGCACGTCCCCGTTTATCAATACCTACCTAGTTACCTACTAATGTTCATCAAGAGCTACCTAGTTACCTACTGGTGTTTAACAATACATACCTAGTTACCTACAACTTAAATATGCCTAGCATATTTATAAATTGTTTGACATCACGTGTTGGGATGGACATGGGACAGAAAGGAACATCCCGCGTGGGACAGTCGTGGAATTAAAGTCCGCCCCTGCCCCTCGCTAGCGAGGGATGTCCCACGCGGGACAAAGATGAAATTTTTACCTTGGTTAATTATGCCTAAAATTATTATTATTTAGTTATTGATGGATACAGTGAACCAAGTGTTACTTTCTTGGTTAATTACTTTGCGATTACATTGGGAAGGACTGAATATGTTTTATTTTATAAAAGTTTATATTTATAAATATAACAGTATTATAGTATTAATTGATTGTACAGTTTTGTGCCTAACATATACTAGCTATTAAACTAACAGATAATACTACCTACTTACCGTCTAATTCAGTCTACCTAGGACCCTAGTTAAGTACATAAACTGGCACAAAAAACTTTTAAAGACATTAATATTTAATAATTAAGACAGTTTCTCAGGATCCAATGCATACACATACTCAATACTTAGGGCTCAATTCTTAGATATAACTCACTGACACATTTTAAAAATGAATATTAAGTTAGAAATAAGACTCTTCTATTCAGATATAAAATATAATTGAAGAGTGTAACACAGTACTGTTGGCACCCCTGGAATGCATGCATAAATAATCTAGTATCTATTGAGTAGTGATGGGAGGAGGTTGTTGTTATTAAACACCTCTGTTAATTATCTCGTGCGTCAGACCTGTGTTTCGCTTAGTCAGCACATTCGAGTGACCGGTGACTGTACTTTGCTGGTTCTGACTGTACTTTGTAATTGTTAATCCCTTATGCAGCGCAATTAGCAGCGTTACTGCCATTCTTTAGTGCTTTTATTTAGGTTGTTTTTATCGTCAGTTAGTTTTGATTTTTATCTCTTTTAACCTTTTTATTCTGTAGTAAGCTGGTAAGTTAACCTTGTTTAGTTGTGTTGCAGGAGGTTTAAGTTACAGCTGAGGTAGGAATTGTTGGTCTGCCTGGTGAACTCTGAACGTCTGCCAAGTGTTTCCAGAGTACTGAGCAGGGAGGTTGTTGACCCCTGAATGCTCATGGGCACTCCGGTTGAGGGGTGCTGGTGGCATTTGCTCTGTTTTGCCAGTCAGACTGCTATTTTATTTTAATGATTGAGGGTGAGGATGTGCTCTGTAGCTTATGTGACACACGTAATAACCGAAAGAAAAGAGTTAAATGTGCACTGTGTTCTGGATGGTTTCACATGTCATGTGTGGGACTGACCAGGGCACTGGCGTCAGTTATAGTAAGATGGGTTTGTGTGGCGTGTCGAGGGCGGGGTACAATCGATGACCCCCAGGAGCGGCCCAATCAGCTGGTGAATTTGGAGGCATATATTGGTGGCTGTCGTAGCAGGTTGAGGGTCCTAAATACGATTCCCAGGGGATCAGTAATAGCTGTGGCGGGAGCCCTCCAACTGTTATTGCAGGGGGCTCTGACGCAGAAGACCCAATTAGCATGGACAAGGCTTATGAGCTTCTGCTACTGGGGGCTACAGTGCCCAGATGGCGGTAGGGAAGGTCGTAAGGTTTCTCTTGCTACCAAAATCAATCGGCAGGTGGCCCAATTTTTAGAGACTGACTCCCTACCTACGCTGCCTGAACCCATAATCCCAGTTGTTAATAATCGACACGCTTCAGACGATGACAAGTTACAAAAGTTGAAAAAAAGAGTGGCAGCTAAGTTTGCAGATGGTGACGTGAGTGGAGCAGTTCGTGAGCTGTCATCTTCGGATGGACTGGCCCAACGAAACGAAGAGACTGTCAGAGCGTTGAGGTCTAAACACCCGCCTGCCCCGCTAGACTTGATGATGCCAGAGCCTCCGGATAATTCTCTAGTTGTGCCTATTGTTTCGGAGGAGGATGTCCGGAGGGCTGTTAATTCTTTTCGTCCTGGTTCTGCCGGAGGACCTGATGGCCTCAGGCCAGGTCATTTGAAGACGCTATTGTCCCATTCATCTGCAGAGGCTGGAGTACGCCTTTTGACCACTCTGACAGATTTTGTGAATGCGATATTGAGAGGAGAAGTTCCTGATTTTGCTTTGTCAACTTTCTATGGAGCCACATTGTGCGCTTTAACCAAAAAGGGTGGTGGCATCAGACCCATAGCAGTTGGTAATACCTTGCGTAGGTTGGCTGCCAAGGTTGGTGCGCGCCCCTTATCACACTCTCTCGGTAGTGAATTAAGACCGGTTCAGCTTGGGTTCTCTACGAAGGGTGGCTGTGAAGCTGCCGCACATTCTGCAAGACGGTACTTGAATGACTGTAACCATAGGAGGGTGTTTCTCAAGGTGGATATGAAAAACGCTTTCAATTGTCTGAGGAGAGATACCTTCCTTACTGTTATTCGTAACCGTGTGCCGGAGCTATATAGACTCCTTTGGCAAGCTTACTCTTCGCCTTCAGCTTTGTTTTTTGGTGAAGAGGTGCTGAGGTCGGAGACAGGTATCCAGCAGGGTGACCCTTTTGGACCGGCTATGTTTTCTCTTGGAATTGACGAGGTGGCTCGCAGGGTTGAGTCAGAGTTCAATGTATGGTATCTGGACGACGCAGCCCTGGGAGATACACCGGGGAGAGTTTTGGAGGACGTAAAAACCTTGATAGATGGGTTGAGTGCCATCGGACTTGAAGTTAATAGCGCGAAATGTGAGCTGACCATTCTCGATGATAATGCCCCTGGTGAAACAGAATTGTTGTTCCGGGCAGTGCTTCCAAATGTCAGAGTGGTTCATAAGGACAATTGCTCCTTGTTGGGTGCGCCTTTAAGTGACTTGGGTATCCCCGAGGAGATTTTAAGGAAGAAAGAAGATCTGGATCTCATGGTCTCTCGATTGCGGGTGGTGGATAACCATCAAGCCTTCTTTTTGTTGAGAAATGTTTTCTCCATTCCGAAGCTACAATATGTTCTGCGGGCTTCTCCAGCTTACAAGCACGTAGTCGAACTTAGCTGCTTTGATGAATCACTTAGATCTGCCGTTGCCAGTGTGACCAATGTAGAGATGTCAGCTGATTCTTGGGTTCAGGCAACTTTACCGGTTGGCCTTGGTGGACTAGGTTGTAGGAGAGCTGGAGATATTGCCTTGCCTGCTTTTGTGTCTTCAATGTATTCTGTGAGTGATTTGGTTGAAACTATTCTTTCTAATATTAATGTAGTCGATACCGGAGAGCTTACGGATGCAGTTGGGACATGGAGGCAGGGTTTACAGGCTGGTCTCCCGGTACCAGTCCATGAGTCCAGTCAAAAAGAATGGGATACACCACGGGCTCATTCATTAATGGAGAGTCTGTTGGCTAGAGCTGATCAGGTGGCAAGGGCACGACTATTATCTGCATCTCTTAAAGAAACTGGAGTGTGGTTGAACGCGATTCCCATACCGTCATTGGGTACACAGCTCGATCCAGAGGTCCTGAGGGTAGCCATTGCTCTCAGAGTTGGTGCCAGAGTTTGTGAACTTCATTCTTGCCGCTGTGGCAGTGGGATGGATGTCAGAGGACTGCATGGCCTGTCTTGTAGGTACAGTTCTGGGCGTCACCCAAGACATGCAGCAATGAATGATGTGGTAAAACGGGCTTTGCAGAGAGCAGGACTCCCTTCAGTACTTGAACCTCCTGGACTTGACAGAGGTGATGGTAAACGCCCAGATGGTATTACTGTGTTTCCTTACATGAATGGAAAGAGTCTGATTTGGGATTGCACGTGTGTCGACACATTTGCCGAGACACACCTCAATGATTCCGCAGTTGAGGCCGGATCAGCTGCCGGGGCTGCGGAGAACCGTAAACGTCAGAAATACTCCGCCCTTGGAGATGCATACATATTTGAGCCAATTGCTATAGAGACCACAGGAGCGTACGGTAGAATGACCTCCTTAATCATGAAGTCCATAGGTAGACGCCTTGTTGAGACAACGAATGATCCAAGGGAGTCTGCCTGGTTCCAACAGCGAATGGCTCTTGCGATCCAGAGAGGGAATGCCTTCAGCATCCTCTCAGCCGCGAAGGAGAGGTTTTAGAGGGTCAGGTCCACCCCTTCAGGGAACTCAACCCCTCACTCGTAGTTCCTGAAGGAATTTCCTCTTCTGTAAAGATTTTATCCTTCTTGTTTTTAATGGAAAAATATTGTCTTTTTAAAGAAAAAAAAAATAAAATAGACTATAATTATAATTAGATAACATGAAATACAAAATATGAATTATTATATACATGGAACATTGTGATCAAAAGCATGTTATAGGTTGTACACTTTGTAAATATGTCATGTAGGTACAGCTAGGTGGTCATTTGTTTGTTAAGTTGAACTCTGTACAAAACTTTGTTGCCTCGTCAGTTTTGTTTTTGTTTGAATGTTATACTTGATTTTTAGTTTGTATTCTATGTGATTTTAAAAAATCAAGGGAATATTATTGAGAATACACAATTGACTGGGTTATAAAAATGATAATATTAAATCACTAAATAAACAAAATAAATGTAAATATCATATGGTAATAAATCAAATCACTTAATATATTCCTATTTGTGTCACTCAACGAATTAATATGATTCAGTTGTTCTGATTGTTGAAAAGATTAATACTTCTTTATCAAATCTTAGATTTTACATTAGTAAAGTAATCTTACAGTAAATATGTAATTCCCCAATGAGTGCAGTGTTATACACTTTTTTAACTTTTTTCCACTGTGACAGTATTCATGGGTTAGCTTTCATATAAAATTTGCTACTAAATGACTTTGTTTCTTTACAAACTCTCAAGTCTGACTGCTCTTTCAAATTATATAGTAACTATTTTCTATCACTAGGTCAAGTATTTAATAATGTTATTGTTTCAGATGGAGTCTGCAGGTGAAGATCCTGCAATAGCAAATGGAGAGGGAATAATTGCTGACTCATCCAATGTGATCTACTTGGTGGAAGGTGAAGATATCAAGCCAGATGTTTCAGATCTCTCATGTCAAGGTGTTGATCATGACCCTCTACTGAAGAAAGTGGACCAAGAGGAACTTTTCTCCTTTGATACATATTGTACTGATATTAAGAATGAATTTTATGAAGAAGATTTAACTATTAAGCATGAAGATATTGATTATGATAACAGAATTGAGCCTGATTCTGAGATGAATCTGATACACATAGGAAAAGTGAAAAATCAAAATTTGGTTAAAACTGAAGCACCTACTAAAGAAAAATTTGGATATTTCAATTGTCCTGAGGTTGATGTTTCGTATCACAAATGTGAAAAACCATTCAAATGCAGTTATTGTGATAAAGCATTCTCCTATTCATCTTTTCTCAATAGTCATCTTAGAATGCACACTGGTAAGAAGCCATTCAAGTGCAGTTATTGTAATAAGGCATTCTCTAATTCATCTGATTTCAAAAATCATCAAAGAGTTCACACTGGTGAGAAACCATTCAAATGTAAGAATTGTGATAAGGCATTCTCTCAGTCATCTGCTCTAAATAGACATCAAAGAATTCACACTGGTGAGAAGCCATTCAAATGCAATGATTGTGATAAGGCATTCTCTCAGTCATCTGCTCTCACTAGTCATCAAAGAATACACACTGGTGAGAAGCCATTCAAGTGCAGTTATTGTGATAAGGTATTCTCTACTTCCTTTGGTCTCAATAGTCATAAAATAATTCATACAGGTGATAAGCCTTTCAAATGCAATTATTGTGATAAGGCATTCTCTACTTCAACTACTCTCAATAGTCATAAAAGAATTCACACTGGTGAGAAGCCATTCAAATGCAATTATTGTGATAAGGCATTCTCTTATTCATCTAGTCTCAATAGTCATCAAAGAATTCACACTGGTGAGAAGCCATTCAAATGCAATGATTGTGATAAGGCATTCTCTCAGTCATCTGCTCTCACTAGTCATCAAAGAATACACACTGGTGAGAAGCCATTCAAATGCAATGATTGTGATAAGGCATTCTCTCAGTCATCTGCTCTCACTAGTCATCAAAGAATACACACTGGTGAGAAGCCATTCAAGTGCAGTTATTGTGATAAGGTATTCTCTACTTCCTTTGGTCTCAATAGTCATCAAATAATTCATACAGGTGATAAGTCATTCAAATGCAATTATTGTGATAAGGCATTCTCTACTTCAACTACTCTCAATGGTCATAAAAGAATTCACACTGGTGAGAAGCCATTCAAATGCAATTATTGTGATAAGGCATTCTCTCTTTCATCTAATCTCAATAGTCATAAAAGAATTCACACTGGTGAGAAGCCATTCAAATGCAATTATTGTGATAAGGCATTCTCTCATTCATCTACTCTCAATAGTCATAAAAGAATTCACACTAGTGAGAAGCCATTCATTCAACTGTAATTTTTGTGAGAAGGCATTCTCTCAGTCATCTGCTCTCAATAGTCATCAAAGAATACACACTGTTGAGAAGCCATTCAAGTGCAATTATTGTGATAAGGCATTCTCTACTTCATCTGCTTTCAATAGTCATCAAAGAATTCACACTGGTGAATTCTCATTCATCTGACCTCAATTGATCTCGAATAATTCACACTTAAAAAGCCATGCAAAACCAACTGCTGATATGGCATTTCTGAATTTATCTCGCTCTGATGGTCATGAACACAGAACATTGAATAGAAGAAGTGTAAATCCCAATATCACCCTTGAGTGCCATTTACAGTGACGTCATATCAACTAGATCCAATCAGAGAACGCAAGACTGTAGCCTTCTCTTTGAATCCATTATTTTGAATGCGTAGTAGTAGCGAAATGACGTCTGTTTGTGACTATGTTTGTTGCAAAGAAGATTAGGTTTATTATTACGTAGTAGCTGGGCTATAGATAATCGTGAATATAATTTAGTAGGTAAATATGGCTCCCTGTAATATAAAATGTTCATTTCATAGTAGCCAGTCTACCAGCATAATAAATGAGCTGAGATGGCATGCACGTTCAAACTGTTTTCAAGAAAGAGTTTATAGTGACGTCAGTGATAAGTGAACGTGATTGGTTGAAAATTTTACGACTGTGTACACATTCGATCAGAGTTTTTATTCAATGTTCTGCGGTCTTCAATGTTTATAGAAATGAAAACTCATGCATCAGATTAATACTTAGCAAGTAGTGATATCATAAATAAGAAAATATCTCCTCAACCCAACACAAGCTACAATCCTCGACACGAAAATAGTGAAAATTGAACAAAAGTACAATATACACGCTAACAACCATCTCAGAACCAAATATATAATACCTTCCCTTGAAGTGCCTGCTGTAGCCAAGGAAATAAAGAACAGAAACTCGAGGAATATGTATAATCAGCTATTGAGATTCATTTACAGGAAATTTAACCAACAAATATTATTGACCCCCACACCCATACTATACTAATATAATAACAGAAATTCAACATTAAATTAATGTAAATAGAAAACTTCCATATTTCAAACAACAGTAGCTACCTGATAAATGCCTAATTTCTGGCTGAAAAAAAAACTAACTGCAATCAATCCTCACCAAACAAGATCACAATATAGTATTCTCAATGCAGAAGGTAATCTATCAGCATGGTTCTCTTCAGGTGATGGCACTACCTCTCAAAAAATGAATGAAACAAACTTACCAAACAAATATGAACTTGTATAGTTATATTCCACCTAACACCTTGTACGAACTCGATGCCTTCTACCACCATCTTAAAGAAGGAGGCCATCTTGAATCTGAGCCGAGGAGCTTTGAGAGGAAATTCTTCTCAACAAAACTATTCTGGAGGACTTCAGATGACGAGCAAGAAATCCAAGTTCACGATGCTAAAATTATTAAATTTAAGTTGGGGTATAGTGAAAGGTGGGGATAATACTGGTTTCTTGATTTTGCATGATGCGTCTCAGGCGCATGTTTCATATGTTGAACAATGAACAGCTCTTGATGTGAGAAACTGCTGCAATTAGTAAAAAGTTCTTACTTGTCTAACATTATGTTCTAATGCTTTAATTGTTTATTGTGTCACAGGTGTACTGTTTATAATTTCATAAACTGGCCTAGTCTTATAATCTTTGGTAGTCCATTTTTAAGTATACATCTAAAATCATAGAATTTGATTGAATCATAACTTCAATATTCAAATGAACTAGCTATATTGTATGTATCAATTACTTGATATGTGAAACATTTATAATTCAATTGTTTCCAATATTTTTCCTTGTGGAATCTTGTACAAAATAAATTATTTAACTTGTTATGTCTTAATTTCCTCGCCATAGGTTTACAAAAATTCAGAATTTTGACTCATTTTTGAAGATTTCAAGCCAAAATTTACATGGGAACATTATCGCGGCTGTCTGCGTTATGGAAAGAGTAGCCCCCAGGGGCTCTATCCTGAAGCTGTCTGTGGTGAATGGAAGAGAAGGGGGGTGGCGTCCCTTGGTCCCCGAACTGTTGTAATTTGGATTATGGATTGTCTTTTTTCATTTTCACCATGTTTATCATTTTTTTAACGCTACTTGCAGTTTTAGAGGATAGCGCTAGGGTTATGCTCTTTAACTACGAGGTCTTAGATTTTGTGTTAGGTAGGCTCGTAGGCTTCATTTACTATCACCTCTTCATTTTCCTCTTCCTTCCGTGAGTGCAGCAACCGGTGCTTGTGTCCCGTTTCGTCACATTCCTTGGTAAGTGACTGTATTCACGGAGTAGCTTTTCTGCATCCATGAGCATTGTCACCGACGGTGGTAAGTGACTTTGTTCATGGAGCCACTTTCCTCTCTGACTGCTCCTTCCAGTCCCTTGTATTTAATTTCCTTTTGACGTCAGCGATATGGCCTTTGGTTCCGAAGCAGACGTTAAACCCCCTAATAAATTAAATTATGGAAAGAGTAGGTGTTCTAATTGTAGACTATACAAAACAAATCCTCTTTATTTCTATGCACATTACAAGCAGTGACATGCAAAGAAACACGAATTAAATATCACATAATACAAAAACTCAAAAAACTGAATAGACTTATCTTAGCAAGATTGACAAATACTGAAATCAGTTGAAAAGATATATTGATGATATAGAAACAAACTGTATAACAGTAACTCACTCTGTGACGAATAATGAGGCAGTGAGGCTTACGGTACCTCAACAGTAAAGAGAGATATAAATTCCTACATCAAACTAACTAGTTCATATTCAAAAGTTAAAGAACAACTAGTAGCTACCTACGATAATAGACAAGTTGTAAGAAAAAAAGTGAAGAGAAGAAAATTGAAAGTAAACAATCGCTGCCGTGACAAACATAGCAATAAATTCACAAAATTCAGCCATACAAATCTAAGTTTTAACCTTTTGAAATGCATCCAATTAATTGGTTATAACTGACTTACTTTCTAATGTATGTTTCTTTTTTAAGGGGTGCTGTTCCATGTGTCTTGAATCTCACTCAAAAATGTTTTAAGAGACTATTTTGTTTAATATTTGTTGCTCTTGATGTTTCAGTTTATTTGCTGTAAACTACATGGCCAGTTTACATCTCTTTTCGATATATGGCTGCTTATCTATGATAATAAGGATCATTGTGGTTTTCACGGGTTATTTTTACCGCACATGGCCAATGCCCTCTGTAATATTATAGCCTTGGGTGTAGGATCGTGAAAAAAAAAGATGACCGACATGGTGTCATAACAAACCGCACGATTTCTATTGAAAATGCGATGGAAATGGTTTGTCACTCAAAGTTTTACATTAAATTCTCTATTAATACGAACAACTAGAACTTCAAAATTAATCCAGTAGGTATTAGAAAACTTGTGATCAATAATCAGAAACAATTTTGTTGTTTCAATGATAATTTACGATGTCTTTTGTGGAATTTATTCGACGCATCCAATTCATGCAGCTAATCTACCTAGGTATGCCGTCTGTATAATTATTTGATTTGTAAAGGGAAAGGTTTGTTTAATTTTAATAATAATTTATTTTATTTTAAAAAAATTCTTTCTTAAAATTTTGTAGGATTGATTGACTGCTCAAAATCGATTTTTTCGCCTAAAAAAATTAAATTTGATAAATACTTGGAGTAAAGTATTCATAAAAAGTTTCATTATTGTATTCATTTAATTAGTGTTGTATAATAAATACCAAACATTGTATCATACGTTTCATTGTAATAAGGAGGGGAAAAATAAACATTTTTAGTGCAGAAGTTTATGTATACGAAAATAATAACAAAAAATATATGGAGTCGCTCACTTATTTTCAATCATACTATTGAAACTTATGTATTAGCTATATTGATAGAAAACCAATAAGACTATTTGATAACTATTTAGACATGAATTTTGTCATATATACATTGTTTATGGCTATATACAGAATATTCCATATATTACATTGTTCATTAATAATTACAACAAAGTCGTTGTTTAAGATAATTTATATGACTATCTTTAAGAACGGGTACATCAATATTAGAAGTGAGAGCAAATTTCCTAATGTAATCTGCACTAGGAAGAGTTAGAAAATTATTTTCACGCATAAATTTATATGCTGCAGGATTACTATAATATAGACTTCATCTAACATTTGGAAGGCTAGAGCAAGTTTGTCTGAACTAACAACAGAACCATCTTCATAGTTATACATATGTGAAAGCAAATTTTTAAATTTAGATCACTTATTACACAACATGCTATCACCTAATATTAAATCAAATATGGAATTATTTAGAAGAACATCTTTAAAGAGCACAGATATATTTAAATTAGAATGCACTTTGAAAGAAATAAGAAAATGGGGTATCATATTATGTTCATGTACAAGTCTACCCCCAAAAAATATTATCTTTATATTCACTAATCATCCATTTAGTCACAATTTACCCTGCAATTTTCCTCAAATGATTCAAAATCTATTATCTAAGAACTCTCTAAATTTTGAGCATCTCTCTCTTCAATTATCTTCAACCTTCTAATATGAAGGTTGCCCAGGAAAAATTGTTGGGATAGCACCTTTCTGAAGCCTTACTCTTTTTTTCACCTCTTGTCTAAAATATTTAATTTCAATGAGAGCAAATTCGAAATTAGCACTTTCGGCATAATTTACATGGTTCGTAAAAAGTTAAATTATTAAAATGCGCACCACTGCCTTCAGTTTGCTCTCCCCATGTATATTTTAATCCCTGTCTCAAGTCTATCAGCAGTTAGCTTCCATCATCCACTAAGACAACAGGTGTAAAGTGAACACTCCAATGACTGTCCTTTCTACAAAGTTGTCACTAAGTATGAGTGCACTATAATTCCCTACTAAACTAAAGTGAATCAAGTCTACCCTATAGACTTGGATATGGAGAAACTCGTAGCGTTACCTATTACCAATGCTGAGATGATGAGACACTAAGATGTGTAAAACCCTGGACCCTTGGAACAATTAGGCCAACTCCCCTGTCAGATGTCTGGAGCATTTGTAGAAGTTTGAAGGTGTGTATTGGTAATTTGACTGGTGCGATTTATATAATACCTTACCTTTTTTCTCATTTGCTCTCTTGGATATACCCGTCCCCTTTTAACTGCAGATTACAATACTTTACCTACCTGGGTAAAACTTATTACCATTATAATTTCACTTAGAGTAAACTCCTCATTACCGTTACGAACCTATATACTGTGCTTTGATATTAAATTATTCCGCAAGACCAAAAATTTAGTTTTCCATTAGGATTTCCTTACTATTTAATTAGATACTTACCTTTACTTAGATACTTACCTTTACTTAGATACTTACCTTTACTTAGATACTTACCTTTACTTAGATACTTACCTTTACTTAGATACTTACCTTTACTTAGATACTTACCTTTACTTAGATACTTACCTTTACTTAGATACTTACCTTTACTTAGATACTTACCTTTACTTAGATACTTAACTTTACTTAGATACTCAACTTTACTTAGATACTCAACTTTACTTAGATACTCAACTTTACTTAGATACTCAACTTTACTTAGATACTCAACTTTACTTAGATACTCAACTTTACTTAGATACTTACCTTTACTTAGATACTTACCTTTACTTAGATACTTACCTTTACTTAGATACTTACCTTTACTTAGATACTTACCTTTACTTAGATACTTACCTTTACTTAGATACTTACCTTTACTTAGATACTTACCTTTACTTAGATACTCAACTTTACTTAGATACTCAACTTTACTTAGATACTCAACTTTACTTAGATACTCAACTTTACTTAGATACTCAACTTTACTTAGATACTCAACTTTACTTAGATACTCAACTTTACTTAGATACTCAACTTTACTTAGATACTCAACTTTACTTAGATACTCAACTTTACTTAGATACTCAACTTTACTTAGATACTCAACTTTACTTAGATACTCAACTTTACTTAGATACTCAACTTTACTTAGATACTCAACTTTACTTAGATACTCAACTTTACTTAGATACTCAACTTTACTTAGATACTCAACTTTACTTAGATACTCAACTTTACTTAGATACTCAACTTTACTTAGATACTCAACTTTACTTAGATACTCAACTTTACTTAGATACTCAACTTTACTTAGATACTCAACTTTACTTAGATACTTAACTTTACTTAGATACTTAACTTTACTTAGATACTTAACTTTACTTAGATACTTAACTTTACTTAGATACTTAACTTTACTTAGATTCGTGCCTTTTCATATACTTACTTTGTTTAATTTGATAAAACCTATATACCTGCTAATCTAGAAATTATCACTACCGAACTATTTTAATCTTCAATTCCTAAGTCCTTTGTAATTTAATTTTTTTTAACTGAATTTCTTTATTTAAATCTAAAGCTCTCGATTACCTATTTAGTTTGACTGAATCTAACGTTCCCTTTAAATTTACAGCCACATCAGTGCGTAGGTCAGTACATGTGCAGAGACCGGGCGGATTCTCTATCTTTCGTGCTGTGAGGGGTTATGCGGCAACATTTCCCGTTTTCGCAGTGATAGAATTGTAGCCACTATCGTCTATTCATGTACTCGCAACAACAATATTAGTTAAAATTAAATGATTAATTAGATTCTGTTTTAATATCACCCATACTGGTACAACTATATACAACAATTTTTTAAGTCAAAATTAAAAGAATTATTTAAAATTGAAACTAAAGTTTAATACTTTTCATTTAAATTTCTTACCTCTAATCCATAATTTTCAAGATGGAGACCTTCCCTAAGGATTATATCTTCATAGAAGTGGTCAGCAGTTTCACTCAGTACAAACAACTGAATGATTAGACAGTGTGAACTTCTCCCTGTAAATAGGCATTTATGAAAAACTTCTATCAACTGAGCAATCACATGAGTGTAATTTTATTTCATAATTTAACCATCAATTTCATAGCAACAAATATTAATATTTTAATTAAATTACTAGAGCAACACAATGCACATCAAAAGGAAAAGTGAAACTACATGGATACTATTCAACCACTAATAATTTATATTGACATGTGAAATCATGATAATTGATTCAAATTTGAAAACTAAAAATTGAAAATATAGATTAATTATTGTCTCGAAACTAACTGCCCAGTGAAACAAGTGCGTGTGACTGAGTCTTCATTAGTGATCTGCAAGGACAGACAAAAAATACATAAATATTTATCTAGGTAATGGAATTAGTTATTTAAAACATTTAGGTATAGGATCAAATTTAAAACTATATATGAAATAAATAAGAGTTTCAGATAAACTTACTTTGGGTATTGGGCTTAAACTTTTTAGAACGAATTAAAATATGTGCATGAAATGTTTTGCAATTGTTAATATAAGTAGATAGTAATAACTGCGAACAAAGGAGACAAAATGAACATCCTAGTAAATAACGGAATAGAATTCAAAGAAAATAACTAACATACACTAATGGAAATAGGGTCTACAAGGTTTTAATTAGGAGCGAAAGAACTAGTAGGACATAGATTTAGGAGTACGAGACATGGTGTGATAGAAACAAAATAATCAGAAAGTAGTGAATAGGGCTAATAAATATATCAAGTGTTTAACGTCTACTTCAACCTTATCGATGAGTATATCGCATGACTTAAAGAAGAAGTAAAATACAAGGGACTTGGAAGAGGCAGTTAGAAAGGAAATTGGCTTTTCAGGAAGAGATGATCGTAAAATGGTTTGAGTAATTTCACAGGTGGAAGCAAATAATAAAGAGAAAATGTTATGACTATTCCATTTAGCAACCACCGAAAGGTAGACACTTTCAAATTAATGATTAGTGTAACGGCTATCCGTTATGGAGGGGGAAACATACAACCAGTGAGATGTGTTAGAATTAGGTTAAATAACAGTGGGTTAACAACGTTAAGACATAGAGTTTATTTAAAGAGTAAATATGTTATACAATTAGAAGTCTATGGAGAGATGAGTGGAACTCATCTCTCACTGAGTAATGTTCAAGACAGACTAGTTTCAGAAACTACAAGACAGGGTATTTAACCCTCGACGGAAGTGTGATCGACTTTAGACCTTATGTCCGTTTCTCATTAAAAGTAATACTTAGTTATTGAAACAATAGGTAATTTAATATAGCTGAGCTAGTCTAACAGGAAGTTAACATTAAATATATAACGAGTGTGTAATACATTTAACTAAAATTTCAACAATCCTCCTCACACGACATTATATATTTTTCATACCTATTAATTTAACAAATTTGGTAAATCTATCAATAGGCAACGATTTAGTGAATATGTCAGACGATCCAAAAAAAAAACACTGAACAACAATTTACATAGGAAATGAATTATTCTAAATTTAAAGACATAGCTAAATCTCATTTTAATCAATCCTTAAATTCAAAACATTAAAACTCAAATTGAAAAATTCTGAAATTCAAATTGAACAATCATAACTGCAAGAATTTTAAACATTTATTAATGGTTTAATTCTATTTCAAATAATTCCTTTCTTCCCCTCTTTTTATTTCTGAATGTCGATATAAAATAGAGTCTTCAGAAATCCAAAAAGAAAATATACTATGTATATAAAATATTTCAAACTTACATATAACATTAAAAATCAAACCTATAACTGCAAGAATTTTAAACATTTATTAATGGTTTAATTCTATTTCAAATAATTCCTTTCTTCCCCTCTTTTTATTTCTGAATGTCGATATAAAATAGAGTCTTCAGAAATCCAAAAAGAAAATATACTATGTGTATAAACTATTTCAAATTTACATATAACATAAAAAATAGTATGAATACACATCAAAACTGAACTTAACATATTGTGACATTCTTGCTTATTTTATTTCAATTTAACTTGTAAAAATTAACATTGATTAATAATCATGCAATTAAAATTAACATCCTTCCGTTAAAAAATAGAATTTCTATTTTTTAATTATTTTATTGAATAAAATTTACTATTAAATTCTTTCTTCAGAAAAATTGAAAGTTCGTTTAATATTTTACTGCAAATTAGTTATAAATATAACCATTTCATTTATGTATATTAATTTAAAAATATTTCATTCCTGCAAATTCCTAATTTATTTTGACTCTAAAATTTTCTAATCATCAAAATCTAATTAGTATTTCAAAATGAAAAATTATTTATTTCTAAATATTCACTTCTAAATATTCACAAATATTCACAGTATGAATATCAATTCATCTGTATTCAATTCATATGCTCACCTAATAGACCGCGTACTTCTATTAAGTAAACATGCTGAGTCATCAATTAAAATAATAATTAAATGCTGTGTCGGTAGTTTTTGTTACGATTCAAAGATTAATCTGCTGATCATTAAAAAACAATAAAAATTCTATCTAACTACTATCCAAAAAACTAATTTCAATTAATTTGAGAATTCACTTCACAAATGCTGAAGCAAGTTGTACACCGGTGCAAGAACCGTAGAGGCGAAAGTTAACTAAACCTACCACTAGACTAACATCAGGTTATTTATTTACTGTGAATAGAACTATAATATGGCGTAAGTTAAATGTCAGTTAAACTAAGTCATTTTAGCAACTTAACACTACCACTTTCTTGTGTAGCTATTTACAAACAAACAAGTCTTTACTTATTTTACTTCTTGTAGTTGTAGTTCCCATAGTCACCACCCTGCGTGGAGTTGCTTCAGCTTTGCTGGGGCGTTTGTCCGGTTTGTTGTCCATAGCCACTCCAAGTACCGGCAGCTTGTCCAGTGGTTGCGGCACTCCAACCGCCCGGTGCCTGTTGTCCCCAGTTGCCGTAAGAGATTTGGGTTGGCGGTGTCTGTTGCTGCTGTGCATAGTAATTCTGCTGCTGTCCATAGTACCGTATCCTCCTCCTTGCTGGGTGTATCCAGATTGGGGTAGCTCTGGGATGAGTAGCTGTTATCCCCATAGCCCCCTGAACCGTAACCACTGCTGCTGGAGTTATCGCCCTGTTGATGTCTGTTTCCGTCTAGGGGAACAATCCCCGGTAACTTATTTGAAGTCATGTTTTTTCAAAGTATTTATTATCTTTCAATACTTAACAAACATAAACAACCAAACCAGTTAAATTGATTTACTGTTTGACTGAATTGATGTTTTAAAATTATTCTAATTCATAAGAATAACTTCACTGAATATAAGTATTTACTATCATTCAATATTTTAACAAACATAAACAACCAAAGCAGTTAACTTGATTTACTGTTTAACTGAATTGATGTTTTAACATTATTCTAATTCATAAGAATAACTGCACTGAATATAAGTATTTACTATCATTCAATACTTTAACAAAAATAAACAACCAAAGCAGTTAACTTGATTTACTGTTTAACTGAATTGATGTTTTAACATTATTCTAATTCATAAGAATAACTGCACTGAATATAAGTATTTACTATCATTCAATACTTTAACAAACATAAACAACCAAAGCAGTTAACTTGATTTACTGTTTAACTGAATTGATGTTTTAACATTATTCTAATTCATAAGAATAACTGCACTGAATATAAGTATTTACTATCATTCAATACTTTAACAAAAATAAACAACCAAAGCAGTTAACTTGATTTACTGTTTAACTGAATTGATGTTTTAACATTATTCTAATTCATAAGAATAACTGCACTGAATATAAGTATTTACTATCATTCAATACTTTAACAAAAATAAACAACCAAAGCAGTTAACTTGATTTACTGTTTAACTGAATTGATGTTTTAACATTATTCTAATTCATAAGAATAACTGCACTGAATATAAGTATTTACTATCATTCAATACTTTAACAAAAATAAACAACCAAAGCAGTTAACTTGATTTACTGTTTAACTGAATTGATGTTTTAACATTATTCTAATTCATAAGAATAACTGCACTGAATATAAGTATTTACTATCATTCAATACTTTAACAAACATAAACAACCAAAGCAGTTAAATTGATTTACTGTTTAACTGAGTTTGATGTTTTAAAATTATTCTAATTCATAAGAATAACTTCACTGAATATAATTATTAATATTTAATTGGAACAGTAACACAGCCTTAGTTCGCAAGAACCTTTTGTTGAAAGGCTGTTTACCAAAGGATAAGGTCACAGATTTAAAGGTAATTTGTGACCTCTCTTGACACCTCTTCCGCAAAAGTACTAAATCATTATATTATAACACAAGTGCATTTTTCGCTAGAGCAATCATTATAATTGACCTCATTAGCGCGTGAATACGATATGCTTACGCAAGCGTTTTGAGTGATATGTTTCATATAGGTTAACACTTTTTTCACAGCACTTCGTTTTTATTACTATTATAAACTTCTAATTTGTTTAAACATAATTTGATTTATAAACTCTTATCGTTCACTGGGCCCATAACCTGTTAGAATTAGGTTAAATAACAGTGGGTTAACAACGTTAAGACATAGAGTTTATTTAAAGAGTAAATATGTTATACAATTAGAAGTCTATGGAGAGATGAGTGGAACTCATCTCTCACTGAGTAATGTTCAAGACAGACTAGTTTCAGAAACTACAAGACAGGGTATTTAACCCTCGACGGAAGTGTGATCGACTTTAGACCTTATGTCCGTTTCTCATTAAAAGTAATACTTAGTTATTGAAACAATAGGTAATTTAATATAGCTGAGCTAGTCTAACAGGAAGTTAACATTAAATATATAACGAGTGTGTAATACATTTAACTAAAATTTCAACAAGATGCTATCTTGTACTTTCGTTCCTCGTGTTCTACAAACGTAAATCTGTAATAATTCATTCAATCAATAAAAGAAAAAATAATATCAAAAATAGAAAACTAAAACAAAGCTGAGTTGAACGTGAACGTTGTTACCAAGTAAGTTCTAAAGTTTAGTTCAAATTGTTTAAACACAGCTAAATAAATATATAGGTAGGTAGTTTAATTCATTTAGAAGTAATATAATATAGTAATGAATGCATTGTTATAAATAATAAATGAAGGAAGTTTTCTTATTAAAGATATATAAATTCCTTTTAACAACTACTGGTTACAAAAGTTGAAACAATATGAAACGTAATCAAATATGTGCTACGTAACAAAGAATACCTAATAACAAAAGCATATACTGGCTGCTGTAATTTGAAATATTAAGTCCAGTATTATCTAGTTACAATATTATGAATATTTGATACCTAATGCAATTAACGTACCAACTATGGAGCTCCTAATTTCAGTTTTCAAAGACACCGGCACAACCTCTTGTAGGTAATGTCATGAGTCTACTGAGAAAAATGCTAAGGGAAATGTATAGTGGCTTAGGCTACGTTATAATGAGTTCAGATGATAATTTGCGAATAAATTAAGTGATAAACAGTATGCACAAATAAAATCTTAGGAACATAAATGCAAATATTAAGTTTGATGTATTTAAATTAAATATTGTGGAAACCTCCACAACACTCCCCATTTCTCTCAGGTTAGCAGATGAGAGATTAACAATCGTGATTAACTGAAGGTATTAACATAATGAGATCGGTAATGGCTCTTGTAACTGTTTTAGAAGAACCATCAGGTGATCGGAGAAGCCAGATGTCTGCAGAGCGAACAAGACCATCCTCACTCCTTTTCACGGTCACAATCTTTCCGGTAGGCCACAAGTTGCGAGAGGTGTTCTTTTCAGAAACAAGTACTATGTCTCCTATGGTGGCGCATGGTCTCTTTTTCTGCCACTTGTGACGCCTTTTCAATTCGTACAGATAATCTTCTTTCCAGCGAATCCAGAATTGGTTTGCCAAATACTGGACTCGTCTCCATCTTGATTTTCCGTAGGAGACCAGATCCTTTTGTGAATAGTCTTCGAGATCAGTGTCACAGACGTCTTCTTTTAGAGTGAGCAGCATCTGTGGGGTGATCGGGGATGGATCATCAGGATGATCAGAAACTTCGTACAATGGTGTTTGGTTGACGATGCTACAAGCTTCACATAGGAAGGTGAGAAACTCATCTCTCGATAATCCTCTGGGTCCAGAGAGAAACAGCGATTTCTCCAGCACTCTCCTGATGCTCCCAATTTTTCGCTCGTAACATCCTCCGAAGTGACTAGCTCCTGGTGGGTTAAGAATCCATTGGCATCCTGCCACCTGGAGGTTTCTTTTCACGAGTGATAGGTCTATTTTCTCGAACTGCTTTCTAGCACAGACGAAATTAGTACCGTTATCAGAACGTATGGTTTTGCATGTTCCTCTTAGGGCCACGAAGCGTCTCAACGAATTGATGAAAGTCGATGTGTCCAAACCGTTGACGAGCTCACAATGTACAGCTCGGCTCACTAGGCAACAGAAGATTACGATCCACACCTTTTTAGTGGATGAATTACGTCGTGTAGATATACCGTCGTGTATGTAGAAAGGGCCAAATACGTCAATCCCAGTGTGCGTGAAGGGTGGAACTTGTTCCATCCGATCTTGAGGAAGATCGGCCATCCGTTGATTCATTGTAGGACCTCGAAGTTTCTGACACAAGACGCAGTTTTTGAGGAAGGTTCGTATCAGGCGCCTACCGTTGAGGATGTGAAAACCAGCCTGTCTGATAGCACCATGAGTGAGAAGACGTCCTTGATGTTCAACCTTTTCATGATAATGTTGTATTATCAGCTGAGATAAGGGATTCCGTTCAGGGAGCAGAATAGGATGTTTGGCAGAGAAGGGAAGTTTAGAGCGGCCTATTCTTCCACCAACTCTCAATATCCCATTCGAATCAACAAATGGAGACAGTTCTGAGATTTCATTTGAATCGGGAAGCTCTTGATTCTTACGTATGATTTTTATTTCTTCTGCGAAGTCTGATTGAGCGGCTGTGATACATATAAGGATGCAATTTTCTTCTGTCACCATGGGATTTCGAGGGGCTAGCAACTTTCCCATCTTCTGACGCGTTTTGTCAAGAACGTGGAGTAGGTTGCACATGATCTGAATTACCCTCAGAAGGCGAATCCATGATGAAGATCGGTTCAGAGCACGATTTACAGGGGTGTCGAAAGAAACTGCCCTAATCGTTGTTTTGCAGGAGGTCATATCTTCCATTTCCTCGGGTAGGTTTAGATGAGAAGATGGGTTAGGATAGAATAATCCATTCTTCAATTCTGGAGGTCCTGTAAACCACTGTGACTCTTTAAGACTTTGGCACGTCTGTGGTCTACTTGCGATATCCGCAGGATTACTTGCTGTCGGAATGAAATTCCACTGAGCACACTCTGTATATTGTCGTATGATGTTAATTCGTCTAGACACATATTTCGAAAATCTCCTTGTCTCGTTGTTGATGTAACCCAATGTTACAAGACTGTCAGTGTAGAAATATACTTTGGCGAGAGGATTCTGCAGCTCATTACAAATCCAATTTGCGGCTTCTGAAGCTTCGAGAGCAGCGCATAGCTCAAGTCGTGGAATTGAAACGAGTTTCTTTGGAGCAAGTTTTGAATTTCCCATCACAAATGCAACAGAGATATTTCCATCATCGTAAGTTGTTCTTAGGTAAGCCACGAATCCAATTGCAGTGCTTGACGCATCACTGTAGACATGCAATTCCTGAAAAGACACTTTGATGTTGGGCAGGATAAAACATCGCTGGAGGCTGATATCACGCAAAGAGGTGAGGGAAGATTTCCACTGAACCCATTCTTCTAGGTACTTGTCTGGAAGTGGGTCATCCCAGCCTAATTCTTTCAGGTAGTTTGCGTCATCGGATTCAGTTGGGGTGATGAGCTTTATCATGATAAGTTTTCCATCCAAAGATATGGGACACACCATGCCTTGGGGATCGTAGAGACTATTAACTGTAGCTAATACTCCTCTCTTGGTAAATTTTCTATCTGGGACATTCACTTCGATGATGAGAAAGTCGTTAGCGGTGTTCCATTTAACTCCTAATGTCCGGGTGGAAAGAACAGACTGGAATTCGAGAGAACGTGTTCCATCTGCTCGCTCAGACGGGTCAAAGGATTCGGTCACCTCACTAGAGTTGGACATTATCTTGTGTAATCTAATTCCGAATTGAGAGAGTAATTTCTTAGCTTCTGATAGTACCAGGATCCCCTGTGCTTCTGTGTCCACACTGTGTACACCGTCATCCACGTAGAAGTTTTTCCGTATGAAGTTCAGTGCGTTTGGATAGTTTGCTGCGATAGGCGTGGTTGTAGTGTACTTCAGAGCAAAGTTCGCGACAGCTGGACTAGAACATGCACCGAAGATGTGGTACAGTGCTCTGAATTCGGTGAGAATTTGATCAGGATCATTTTGGTGGTACCAGTAAAATCTCAAGAAGTTGGATTGTTCATTGGGTATTTTGAATACTGAGAACATACCTTCTATGTCTGCGATGAACGCAACAGGTTTCTCTCTAAAACGGAGAAGAACAGATCTGAGTGAGTTGTTCAAATCTGGGCCACTCAACAGTCTATGATTGAGACATGTTTTCTTATATTGAGCGGCCGCATCGAATACCAGACGCGATTTCTTCTTCTGTTTGTGCTCGACAGCAAAAATAGGAAGCCACCAAGCACATCCAACTTTTGTTTCAAGTTGATTGGGTGGAACTTCTTCTACATGAGCCTCTTTCAAACTCTTTTCCATACTTTTGAGACATTCTTGAAGCTTAGCTGGATTACGTTTCAAATTCTTGAGTGTATTGTTTGTTCGGTTGAAGACAGCTATTCTGTTGTTGGGTAATGGCTGGTTGTTTCTGAAGGGTAACGGGAGGACTATGTTTCCCTCGTCCGTTAAACTGACATTGTCTTTCATTATTTGAAGAAATCTTGCATCTTCACGTGAGAGGCCTTCGGTTTCGTCATCAGGTCGTTCTTGAAATGTTGGGAAAATATCAGGATTCCTTATCTGAGTTTCAAAACAGGGAACAGCTTCAAAGTGATCGTTTTCATTGAAAGTGACAGCAGTTTTCAGCGTTCTGTTATAGGTCTTCTGGGAGTTAGACGATGTTTCACCGACTAAGGACCACCCAAGTGACGTTTTGTGAACAAAGGGTGGTTTCTTTCCAAAACATTTGGTGTTCATAAGAGCTCCGCAATCACGTCCGATGAGGAGTAGAACATCAAGGTTTGGATCAGGATTTATGAATCTGTCGGCAAAGCTTGCAATATGAGGATGAGCCTTGACGATGTGTGGAGTAGCTATTTCATCTTTCGAGTTGGGAATGCAAGAACTTGTGAGTACAAATGGAAGTTTGTAGCTGTAGTTCATATTCCTACCTTGAATATTCAGTCCTGAAACTATTTCCCCCGTCATGTTCGATTTGAATCCATTCATTGTGACTAATGAATAGCTCGTAGAAGGAAATTGTTTCCCGAAGAAAGACACCACTTTAGGATCGATGAAACTAGATGTGCTTTGCTCGTCTACGATTGCAAGGCAAGATAGTGATCTGCTCGGTACATCATCCATCGTCAGACTAACTTGAAGTACTTTCGAACAGCTCTTGAATTGAATGTTGTTGTTAACAATTTCAGTGCGAAGTACTTGTGTTGTCGACTGATTCTTATTAGCGAATTTCCCTCTAACATTATTGTTATCATGTTTGAAGGATGAATTTCTGTGCATAGCAGTACAATGAGCCATACTACAAAAAGAGCAACTGACTTTTGTTGTACAGTTGGCCATGAGATGGTACCCCAAACAGGTGAAGCACCTACCTTCCTTCCTACATATATTGGATTTTTCATGGAATGGCAGTTTGGAGAAGCCCTTACAGTCTTGAAGAGAATGTTTTGCGGTCGGGTGAAGAGAACACGTTTCGATTTTCTTGCTATCGGAATATTTTAGCGTAGGGGTTTCTTCTGTTGTTTCTTCGTCCTTTGTGTACAAGACTCTTGTAGTCCTTCTGCCAGAATCTGTCGTGCTAGCTGTTGGCCTTTCATAGTTTCCATTTGAGTATTCTCTTGATACAAGTTTCAGAAAGTCCACTAATATGGGGAAAGGTGGATTTCTATTATTTGCAGTCTCATATGCATGGCCAGTAGTTTGCCACCGTTCCAGAATGACGTCAGGAAGTTTACCTCTGATAATAGCCTGTCCAGAGGGGTTGTTGAGATCTTCCAGATGTGGACATTTTTTCATATATGAAGAAACTACTCGAGTAAGATCGTACAGTTTCTGAAGAGACGAACCCATATCTGATCGAGAGCCTCTTATAGTAGGAAAAGACATCAATTTAGTTCTAAGTTGATCTGCTGCTTTGTAGGAAGAGCCATGTCTTTCTAGCAGCATCGACCACACTTCAGTGACTGTGTCTTCATCCACAATAACATTCATTGCAAGGATCTCCTGTATCATCTTCTTTGGTTCACCAGAAGAATGAGACAAAAGCACATGGAGAATTTCTTGCGGTGTAAGATTCAGGTGAGAAATACGGGCCTGAATTTGATTCATCCATGAGTTGAATTTATAAGCTGTGCCGTCAAAGAAATCAATTGTGTTTTTCAAAAGATCTTGTTTCAAAAGATATTGTGCCAAATGATCGGAACTCGCATTACTTTCTTGGTTCATTTGGGTTGGTTGGCTGGAGTTAAGGAGCGGACATCTAGGAACAGCCGAAAAGTTACCTTGGCTCCCCACTATGCTCCCTGTTGGAGCATTAGTCATAACTGGGGTAGCGTAGGTCATAACTGGGGTAGCGTAGGTCATAACTGGGGTATCGTTGGTTATAACTGGAGTAGAGTTGGTTATAACTGGAGTAGCGTTGGTTATAACTGGAGTAGAGTTGGTCATAACTGGAGTAGAGTTGGTCATAACCGGTGTAGCGTTGGTCATAACCGGTGTAGCGTTGGTCATAACCGGTGTAGCGTTGGTCATAACCGGTGTAGCGTTGGTCATAACCGGTGGAGCGTTGTCCATCCTATGTGTAGGATCATTATCAGAAAACAGTGAATTAGTTGAAGCACGAAAATTAGGTTCTTGGTAATCTAGTACATGTTCTGAAGTACCAGGATGTAAACTGCGTATATCAGCATTACTTATCTCTTCAATTTCTAGATCTCTGAGCATGTTATTAATATCTGTTATTTGCTCAAATACGTCTGTAAGATTATTCGATCGTTGCTGTCGATATTCATGAGCTTCAGCCAATGAACCAATATTTGAAAGTTTAGCTGTATGTTTTTGACTAGCATTGAAATAAACATCTCTAGTTATCTTTATATCTTTCGCTAATTTATGAAGTGCAACGCTATTATTTTTATAATCAGCAGGAGATATACTCAGTACGTTACGTAGGTCTTGAAGGGTTGACAGAGTAATATTTTCTAAATCTCGCACCTGAGTTTGTGGTGTACGTCCAGATCTTCGTTCACTATTTAAAGACATATTGCAGAAAATGTATTTACCAGATCCAGATTGAAATGCGCAGTCGCTATTGGTTAGCAACTGTCAGCGCAGCTGCTATTGGTTAGCAACAACAGTCAGAGAGATGCGCATGCGCAGTAGCTAGTGGTTAGCAACAGTCAGGCACTCGCGCATGCGCGAAGAGAAGATGCTAAGACGCAGCGCGTCCACGTAGAGTTGAATGTAGGTGTGCAACGTAGTTGATTTACTGTAACGGCTATCCGTTATGGAGGGGGAAACATACAACCAGTGAGATGCTATCTTGTACTTTCGTTCCTCGTGTTCTACAAACGTAAATCTGTAATAATTCATTCAATCAATAAAAGAAAAAATAATATCAAAAATAGAAAACTAAAACAAAGCTGAGTTGAACGTGAACGTTGTTACCAAGTAAGTTCTAAAGTTTAGTTCAAATTATTTAAACACAGCTAAATAAATATATAGGTAGGTAGTTTAATTCATTTAGAAGTAATATAATATAGTAATGAATGCATTGTTATAAATAATAAATGAAGGAAGTTTTCTTATTAAAGATATATAAATTCCTTTTAACAACTACTGGTTACAAAAGTTGAAACAATATGAAACGTAATCAAATATGTGCTACGTAACAAAGAATACCTAATAACAAAAGCATATACTGGCTGCTGTAATTTGAAATATTAAGTCCAGTATTATCTAGTTACAATATTATGAATATTTGATACCTAATGCAATTAACGTACCAACTATGGAGCTCCTAATTTCAGTTTTCAAAGACACCGGCACAACCTCTTGTAGGTAATGTCATGAGTCTACTGAGAAAAATGCTAAGGGAAATGTATAGTGGCTTAGGCTACGTTATAATGAGTTCAGATGATAATTTGCGAATAAATTAAGTGATAAACAGTATGCACAAATAAAATCTTAGGAACATAAATGCAAATATTAAGTTTGATGTATTTAAATTAAATATTGTGGAAACCTCCACAACAATTAGTCACTCTATAATTAACACACATCAATATTTAAAGTGTCACAGATCAGAATATATATCACAACTGAATTTAAGCGAAATTCAAAAGAGGTATAAACCTGCGAAATCTACCGAACTAACAACTATATGATTAATAATACCTAGCTATGACACGTATACCGATAAGTTCCATAGGTTTGCAGGATTCTAAAGTCTACTACATTTTGAAATATTTGAAGTTGAAGCACCCACTGAGGGTTGAGTCAGTTTTACTATTACGTAAGAAAGAGAATTCGCGGAGAGAAATGTACATCCATAACAATTATAGCTAAGTTATGTATGGTAGCTATTAGGAATTTGCGCCGTAAGAAAATTCACCCTAAGGAATTTTTGCTGTGAATTGATTTTCAACTCTCGGTTTAAGAACCCCAGACAAATAAAAATATTACCACAATAAATGCTAGGGTCCTTTTCCTACAACCATTACCAAGGAAGGACACTTATAGACTATAAAGAACAAAGAGTTAAGTTTGATTGTCTAAAAAATTGTGGTTTTTCTTTGTATGAAATTGTTATTGTTTGCTGGTAAACTAATGGAAAGCATTCTTGGTTACGGGGGTTAGAAAAGGACTAAAAATTATTGTAGTGATCACTTAATTTGCCTAAGGTACTTAAGTTGAGAGTTAAAATAAATTATCTTGACGAAATTTCCCTACGGCGAATTTCCTTAAGGCAAAATTTCCGGTCACGGTTATGTATATCGATAGCAGACACTTACCTATGGATTGCTTTGAGCCATTTAGCATACAGTGCCTCTTCTTTCGGACAGGAATAAAAATTTTGTACTGAATCCATAATTTGACTTGCATCCAGGGATGTAGCAACGCTTGGCATATCTGCAAAATAAAACATTAAATGTAATTACTTCTTAATTTCATATGTTTAAAATAGGGTCACAACATTTACACTTTCTAATTTTCTAAACACTACAAGCTGGGTAAATTTGATATCAATTAGCTAGCTACCTATTAGGGTAGGTGAAGTTTTCAAAAGTTTTGTATGGTAAAGGCATCAGATGGGATCTTAGTCCAATTTGTTTACAGTAATTAATATGCAACTATGCAAGTATACCAGTCTTCCAGATTGTATTTGATGGTAAATTTGATTGACATGTCGGCAGACTTTTATTTTCTTGAAAATAAATATTCTTACAAAGTCTGCAGACTTCTGGTTATTTATTCCTATATAACCATTAATTTTTGGAGGGAAAACTGGTGGAGAATCACCCAAATTATACAAAATTCTAGGCTGAATTTTTCAGATTTCTTGGTAAGTCGGCAGACTTCTGTGCACAGTGCACCAGACTACCAGTGACCAAATACAGACTGGCAAGCATAGGAATTAATTTAAGTGTTCACATTTATTAACAAGGGATGACATCATGACAGCATAGCCCAGACTGTAGCTATTTGGTGCACTGAACTCCTCGGACCTTTCCAAAAATCTGTAAAATATCTGCCAACATTTCCTCATATTTTGGCTAGGCAGTCCTCCAACATTTATACAATTTCCCCTCCAAAAATTAATGGTAATATAGGGATAAATACCTAAAAGTCCTCCGACATTGCAAGAATATTTATTTTGGAGATTTGAAAAGTCCTCGGACACCAGTCTTTAAAGCATACACAATCAGTCTCCCGATATTTAATTTTTGAGGCAATTTGTCTCCAAAGATTTTCAAATTTCCAAGATTTGTCGCAGAGTCTTGGAAAAATGCTCCATATGCTGCAGTCTGGCCAGTCTGAAAAGAAGGTCTCCTCAGACCCAGGATTATTTAAGAGAAATTAGAAATAGAGCTTTCAGCTTTGGGCTCAGGCGCGCAGCAAATAACATGGGAACATAGGAATTAAATATGACTTGGGCGCAGGATTAATCCACAAGTCCTGCTGTACTTTTCAGATTGGAAGTCTGGCTGGAGCATATCCAAGCTAAAGAGTGGTTGTGGTTCTTATACTATGATGATTACTACCTAGCCATTATTCTCTCTCCATTTTACAGAGTATGTCAGTTAAAGCCAATTAATTGGCTTAGATTTCAAAAGGTCAAAACTCATATATGTCTAATTGGCTTAAAATTTTGAATTAATTCCTATGTTCCCATGTTAATTTTGGCTTGAAATCTACAAAATATGAGCCAAATTGGCATGGCTTACAATTTTCCAGCCTCTGAATTATGGTTCTCTCTTAGTCTCCTAGAATAAGAGCCCTAGCTAGGAAAGTCAAATTATTTACTAATATGTCCATAAATTCCTTATTTCTCTCCAAAATTAACATTGTACCATTTATAATTAAACATTATAATAGGATGATGGTCCTAATTAAGAATGACTACCTACTAAGTTACTAACTAGCCATCCAAAAACACTTCACTCTCCAAGCCTCCCTAGGTAAGAGAGTTGGAAATGTACATCTTCACTGTGACTAGCTAGCCGCAAGGTTATAGGTACCTATAATAATGGCCAGTATTAGGTACCATACTTTATTACTTGTCAAGTTTTGAAGTAGGCAGAATAGACCCAGAGTTTACTAATTCAAGATTTAACACCATGTGGTAAAGCAAACACAGCAATTGTGTATGCATTACTATCATCACGAACCTATATGATTGTAAGTAAGTGACAGTCAAGTTAGTTACCGATTCGCTCTCGTGAGCTACACACCTTATCTCCTGTTCGTAGTTATTTGAGACCTTAACTTGCGAGCGTTCTAGTGGAGATATTACTTGTAATAACATGTGCTTGACCAATGAATATAATCTCTTTAAGTGTTAATTACTTTACCATTATTACCCTTAAATACAGTTAAGCTTGGACCAGAGGCCTGAGGTCGGAACCATAGTGGCAAGGTGGTTCTAGGGCATGGTACCATGAGTATTTAGTAGAAAGAGATATATAAAGAGAAAGGAATCTGAAAATACTTTAAAGAGTAGGATCCTAATCACTTAGAGCCCATACACTGAGACGTTATAGTGAAGTAAAGTAAAAGACGTCACATTGGTGGCCGTATGGTGCCGTGCGTGATTAAGTAATTCGAATTTAATTTGCGGAAATTCAATTACTAAAGTAAGAGATTGAAAGCTTTGTAATTTACCAAAAACTAAGTTAACCATCTGATTGGAGAGTATTTGATTACAGCAAGACCGGGTTTTGCGACCCTATATGAAGGTACGATCCAATTAAGGTGTTCAGTTTTTGTGATAAAGTATAAAGATAATTCAACTCAAGGTCAAGCAAAAGGCATCTCGAAAATTATCGGAAGGATAAGGAGAGTACAGATGGCCTAATTTGAAATTTGAATGAGCAGAGACAATCAACAAGACTGACCAGTCTGAAAAAAAAAAATTCTGGAAATTCTGGAAAATTCTGGAAGAAACTGGAAAGCACGGAGGGAGGAAGCGAAAGGGTTAAGCGTTGCACGTTGACGAATGGTGATGGAAAACATTCGATTATAAACAACATGCAAAAAAGCCGTAAATCAACCAGAAATTGAGAGTCTAATTTGTTTAAATACTACATCTGAAAAGTATTTATTCAAACTGCAACATTCAGCGATCATTCAACATTCAGTGATCATTCAACATTCAGTGATCATTCAACATTCAGTGATCATTCAACATTCAGTGATCATTCAACATTCAGTGATCATTCAACATTCAGTGAAGTTTTAACATTCAGTGAACATTTAGTTAACATACAGTGCATAACATACAGTGCACAGCGCTCAGTGAACATTCAGTTAACATCATAACAGTTAACATCAGAGCAAAAATCAACGACAAAACCTGATAAGCGGGACCCACTGTACATGGAACCGAAAGTTGAGTATAACATATAATATAATGTCATCTTTGCGATCAGTCTCATTTCTGAAGCGATCGGAGTAAGATCTGTGTTAGACCTTAGTCAGTGGTGAAATAATCTGTTCTGTTTAGTCAAGAATTGTGTTGATGAATAAGCAATAAGCAGAAGGTAATTAATCATTACTGCAGCAGTTATAATTATAAGATGTATGTGTGCATGCATTTCTTTTAGCTTTGCTGTGTGTCGTTATTAATTGAAAGGTAGTATAAATATTTTATATTTATTGATTTAACAAATATTGCTCTATATTAAATTATATTTCATTTATTATTTATTATTTGAATGATAATTTTTTAATGTTTGATTATTTTTTTTGGATAGCCTATTATTTTTTCTTTTTTTTTCGTAATTAGTGATTACACGTGCATAACACTTGTTTAAGTACACAATAACACCTCATTAGGATAGGAAACACATGCCAACCTCAGAGGACGAAGCGATTAACGCTGAGGCTGTAGAACTTAGATCTGGAAGACGAACTAAACCCAGAGTACAGAAAACTAAACAACCCAAAACACCACCCAAATCACCCCCCAAAACAACCCCCAAAACAACCCCCAAAAAACCCCCCAAAATGTCGGTTGAATTAACACAAGCTCAACTCCAGGAGATAATTAAAAGTCGGAGTACGACGATCATAAATTCGGATTCATTGCCGATATTCAGGGGAAGAAGAAGGCCAGAGGATCCAGCTTTCGAGGAGAAGAACACGTTTCGTCAGCATCTCAGCCTATTAAATAATCATATATCCAGCTTAGGGGATAAAGATGACGCAGAAAAAAAGAAGATCCTTTTCAGGAGCGCTGATTGCAAGCTAGGAGATTTTCAAATTACTGTTAATAACGTTGTTAACGGTAAAACATTTAAGGATAGCACATACCAAGAAATATGCACGGTACTAGAAGACATATATGTGCAGAAAGACAGCAAGGATATCTACAGTGTATGTCATGAATTATACACAAATAAATTGAAGGACGAGAATACAGCTGCCAGTGACATTCTAAGTACATTGGAAAAAATAGGGGAAGTCACGGATTTTATATTAAATGACGACACAATGAACGCCCAATTTCCAGTAAGGACAGCAACTGAAAGTGATGAATCATTCACACGCAAATTAAAAAATCACGCAAAAGATCTCATGAATACATCAATGTATTTAACAATATTGGGTCCACAGATCAACCCCAGTATCATCAAAGGAGTCGTAGAAGGTCCTTTTAAGACAACAGCTAATTTACTGTCTGCTACAACGAAGAAAATAAGATCTTTGCCACATGATAAAAAAATTCTAATACCAAAGAAGAATTTCAATGACACAGAAACTTTTTTGATAGAAAAACCCGAGGGTGAGAATCAAGGCAATTTTCACGAGGATATGCTAGAAGATACAGAAGCATATTACACTTATGACACAAGAAATAGAGGAACAGGAACAGCAGGTAGGTATGCACGCTGAAGTAGGTACAAACACAATCCCACAGGCAGAGTATACACTAACATCCCCCACCCTACCCCTACCCCTCACAGCAGCAGTGGTACAATTAAGTGCTACCGGTGCAACAAAATAGGACATATAGGTAGAGAATGTCGAGCTCAACAGGCCAAGGATTTTCGCAAAAACATGTAAATACAAGCAGAAGTAAAAAACAAAATAGGTCTCACGGGAAAACGGTCGGTAGCTCCGTGTACGAATGTGAATTGAACATGAATAAATTAGATCCAGTGCACGTTAAATTCAATAGCAAAGGTAAATCGTCACTCAACACAAGTTGTGAATGTAAAAATAAGTTCGATTTATTAAAAGAAGAAGAGTTAAGCGTTGAGGATAAAAAAATGAGCGAAACATATATAACAGTCCAATTAGTAAAAAATAAAGATGAATTAAGCGGATTGATGGACTGTCATTATACGATAAAAGGGACTTCTAAGCCAACGATAATTTTACATAGTAAAGAATTCGATTGGGAAGCTTTAATAGATTCAGGGAGCGAGAGAACGATTTTAAACAGTCGTAATTTTAATTACAAGGCGAGTCACGAGGACATAATAAAATCAAACGTAACTATTAAAGGCATAAACGGACGTTCAGAAGTAAAAGGTGAAGTAAAATTTGAACTAATGTCGAAATCCCACAAGCAAACAGTAAACGCTTTACTAATCAACAACAACAGCTTACCATATGATGTAATATTAGGAAGGGACGTGTTAACGAACGCGCAAATTGATTTTGATAAGAAAATATTGAAATTAGGTGAAGAAAAAATTCCGTTTATGGAAAAACGTAGAATAGCTACTAAAGAACTATTAAGCACAGATTGCTTAATATCTGAGCTGGTCCTTACTTCAAATAGGTCAAAACGAAGAACGTTGATAAGACAAATAAACGAACGAACAAACAACCGCAGTAGTATTGCGAAAGTAAGGTTTAAACCTCAACAAATAGGGCAAACGGAGGTTATGAAATCCGAGGTAAAAAGGAAGTCAAGGAATAAAAATAAAAAACGCGAGAAGAACGGAAATGTTCATATAAATAGCCAAGTCGTTGAGGCAAACAGCGTACAAATATTGTATGGATTTGTCAAAAACAACGAAGCAGGAAGTTATATTATAGCTAAAAGAAGTTTCAATAGTGGTTTAGTGATAGCCGAAACACTAATAAAAATCGAAGACACAAAAAAAGAGGGAGATCAAGTGTCAATATGCCCAGTTTTCGTAATGAATCCGACGGATAGTGATATCATATTACGGGACAATATGATAGTTGGAAAACTCCAGACGTACGAAGAGCAAGTCGAAGTAAATATAGCGACTATATCGGAGTGTTTAAATAATAGGACTCATAAATCTGGGTTAGGAAACGTGTTGAGTGACGAAAAACCAAAGCCATTTGAACGAAACGTTACCCCTGAACTAATTTATGAAAAGTCAAAGGTACATGCAGTTGGAATTAATGGAGAGCCATTAGTTACAACGCATGGCAACCGAGATATGAAGTGTAAAATATCACGTGACGGAAGCGCTGATAGAAGCCGTGACTGCACATTAAGTGCTGATGTAGAAAACAATTCTCAGACAGTGCCATCAGCACCGAGAAGGTTAGTTAATGCTGACATATCATGTGGAATGTCAGAGTATGAAGACAAAATGACGCAGTTACTAAATGACTTTAGAGACGTAATCACGATCAAGGACGAAGAAATCGGGACTACTAGTATATGTAAACACACAATAATATTGAAAGATCCTAATATAGTGATAAACAAGATGCCGTACCGCATACCACATAAATTTCAAGAACAACTTGAAGAAGTCAATAAGTCAATGTTAAAGGAAGGAACTATAGAACCTTCAATGTCCGAGTACAACTTCCCGGTTATCGTTGTTCATTAAAAGAATGGGGAAATACGACCCGTAATAGATTTCAGATCATTAAATAAGTGTGTCCATATACAAGGATTTCCGTTACCTAGGGTTGACGACATGCTTGGATCTTTAGGTGGATCAAAGATATTTTCTAGTTTAGATCTGAGGAGTGCATTTCACCAGGTGGAACTCTCCGAGGAGTCTAAAAAACTTACAGCATTTGCGGTAAACGGTAAAAAATGGCAGTTTAAAAAGCTACCATTCGGTTATGTCAATAGTCCAAAAGTATTTCAAGCAATAATGACAAAAGCGTTAAGTAATGTATTAGGGAAACTATGTTTCGTATTTATTGATGACATCCTAATTTTTAGTCGATCATATGAACAACATTTAAATGATATTGGCCAAGTGCTAATGAGTTTACGTGACGCTCATTTGAGGTTAAAATTAGAGAAGTGTGAATTCTTTAAACACGAAATTAATTTTCTTGGACATCGAGTCACTACTGAGGGCATTCGATGTATCCAAAACGAAAAACTTAGAGAAGCATCTAGACCAACAGATGTAAAACAACTTCAGCGATTTTTAGGGCTTGCGAATTATTTTCGTAAGTTCGTACCTAAATTTAGTCAGAAAGCCGACCCATTATATAGACTATTAAGGAAGGACACTAAATTTGACTGGACTGACGAATGTGAGACTAGCTTCATTAATCTCAAAAATATTTTGACATCAGATACGGTTTTAGCACATCCAAATTATTCCAGACCATTTTATTTATTTACTGACAGCTCAAATATCGGAGTTGGCGCAGCATTGCTACAACCAGATTCGACCAAAAGCAAAACATTAAGACCCATAGCATATTTCAGTAAATCATTAAATTCTACTCAAAAAAGGTACTCCACGACTAAACTAGAGTTTCTTGCAATACATCTAGCTTTAAAGGAATTTCAATATCTATGTCTAGGATATCCTATTACCATTTTAACTGATCACAAACCTTTATGTGCATTTTTTGGTAATAAACTTCCATTAGACACGGCTTTAGCCAGGTGGGCAATAGAGGCGAGCACATATGAATGTACCATCAAATATTTTGAAGGTAAGAGAAATGTGGTAGCCGATACCCTTAGTAGATTAACTCCTTTAACGGAAGAAACAATAGATGATTGTGAACTTTTACACCATCTAATGAAAGTTGTAATTCAATTGAAAATTATATAGCAGCCACAAGATCGAGGGCTAAGCTAAACGTACCACAAATTATTAACGACAATGACAATGACTCAGAAACAGACTCAGAAAACGAACAAGAATCAGATACATCTAAATTGTATAAAATCAACAAAGAAAAACCATTTCTGAACTACATACCTAAACACGAAGACATAACATGGACTTTAAACAGACTAAAGACTGCACAGTCAAACGACTTTGCTTGTAAGGAAATAATGGATATATTACAGAAAAAACAATTAGGAACATCTAGGAACATAGCTGAATTTTTCATATTAGACGGAATATTATATCGACATCGGAAAATAGATACTCGGGCAGCCAGTATTGTTAATTATGTTATACCAAATGAAATGATCAATTTAGTAATTAATTCAATACATTTTAACACCCATTGTGGTTTAGCTCATACGCTATTTCAATTTCGACTAAAATATTATCATTTTCAAGAAAGATCGGTCATAGAATCTTTTATTAAAAGATGTGACGTTTGCAAAATCCTTAAAGGAAGTCTAGATACACCAATTAAATTAATGTCTGCCCCAGTAGCTAATACACCATTTGAAACAGTTTCATTTGATTTTATTGGACCTTTTATAACAACTGACACGAACAACAAATATATTTTATCAATAACATGTATGTTGACAAGATATAACGAATTACACGCAGTAGCTGACAAATCAACTAACACAGTAATTGATTGTCTAAGTAAAACATTTAGTCGTTGTGGATATCCCAAAACGTTAATGTCGGATTGTGCGAAAGAATTCAAGTCTAACGCAATTAGAACTTTCAGTGAAATACATCAGATATACAAATGTGAGGTATTACCAAATTCAGCATATTCCAATGGAATTTGTGAACGTAATAACCAGAAAATTAACAAATTATTAAGATTCTATGTAGCCACAGTAGATCACAATAATTGGGACATGTTTCTCGATATTGTCCAAAACACAATTAACAACCAGGTCAACTTGACCTTGAAAGATACACCCTCATACGCTCTTTTTGGGAGGGACACATCTCCAAATATTCAAGCAGAAAATTTGGATAACATTTACAATTTAGATACATCAGAATCAATAGTCAAAATCAAGGCCAGACAAGCTCTATTTATTCAAGATCAGATAAGAGCTAACATAATTAATCAATCAAACAAACGCATAATTTACCACAATAAGACACGAAAAGACAAAATTATACAGATAGGTGATCGAGTATTAATTAGAAATCATCAAAAAACACATAAATTACAATTAAATTGGATAGGACCAGGTACAGTATTACAAGTGAAAAAAAAAAAAGCTATAATTCAATTAGGACATCAAACGATAACGAGCAATATAAATTATCTATCTAAGTTGGAAAAATTCACAACAAATTAATTAAATAATTTCATTAACATCATTAAACAGGAAATCAAATTATGAGAAATTTGAATATAAACATTATATAGAAAGTCCACAAAAGGAACACATAAGACGAAGTAACATGAGTAACATGTTACATTTACACGAACACGTGACATATAACACGGTTACATGCAAAGAGTCAGAGAAATGTTTACATTTTTTTTGCTTACGCGAGTCAAACAAACAGAGCATACAATTCATTGTTCAAACTACAATATTTCCTTTGCTCAGTAAGAGAATTATTGTATGTATTTAATTGTATGAATTTTAATTGTAATATTTGTATGTATTTAGTTTAAGTTGATGGGATGAATTATGAATTTTATTAATATAAAATTTCATATAATAATTTTAAGAGGATTAATTTTTTTTTGTTGTATGCATGTTAATTTTAAATTTTGTGTTTAAATGTTGGTGTAACGAATAAGATGAATTATATTCTGTAAACGTAGTAGTAAAATTGTTTGAATGAAAATTTGAAGAAAAAAAAAAATATATATATATATATATATATTCAAATTTAGGATGAAATACTGAAATAATTTAAAAGCAAAAATGATCAATTCAAAATGAGACTGAAATATGATAAAATACCTAAAAAATGAACAGGGGCCATGATCTAACGGTATCGTTTTGATTTCAGTGACGTGGGCGGTGAGGACACAGCTATTCACACAGCCAGCATCTCCTCAGCCATAAACAGCCAGTGACTGACTCTCAGCCACTCACAGCCGGTTGACACACAGAACTGTAATTCAAGGTCGTGAGAAGTAATCAGCTGGAGCGATGGGACAGTCTCAGAGCAACTTTGACCTGAACTCAGTAGTGGAGCTGATCCAGAAATCATCTTCAATGAACAAGGCTCATTTGGAGCAAACCATTAAAAACATGGGGTCTACAAAGTACGACCTAATACCAGACTTGTTCAGCGACATTTTAGTGTTAATTCTAACACTACTGGTTGTGATGATTCTGGTATGTGGTTATAATCAGTCAAGAAAGATAAAGTCAGAAGAAGATATGAAAATGTACGAAATGCGGAATTTAAGGTCTAAAATGGCGACTGAGGCTTTCAATCAGATAAAGCGAAGCACCCCTTTAAATCAGGGGAACTAGGTGGAACAGTAAATGTTTTTAATGATCAGGCAGTTAATATACAGGCGACAACAGTTATAGTAATGCCTCAGGCAAAACGAAAGCCAAAAAGCGAAATTACCAAAACTAAACCTAACAGCATTTAAGATTTTTTTTTCCTCAAACTCAATTTGATCATTATTTTAATTTTTTTTTTAATTTTAAGTTTGGGTAATTTTAAGTGAAAATTAATAATAATCGTTTTTTTCAATTGAATTTAATTTTAAGTTTAATTTTTTTTTCGGTGTTAATTTTAATTTTAATTTTTTTTTTCGGTGTTAATTTTAAGATTTAAATTTAAAGATCACAACTGTCTCAAAATTTGATAAAGATGATCAAAATTTATATAAATTCAATTACGAATATAAATTCATTAAAAGGTCATAAAATACGATATCATAACATATGATAAATTAAAATGAAAAATTTTTTTTGATTATAAATTTTTTTTTAAATGTAAATGCAGTAACAATTTGTGTAATGTATTGGAGTGATCAAAGGTCTCTGTTAATATTTAGACTAAAAATCTACATATTAGGAGGGAGGGGTGTGATCTCAAATAGATTAGGCAAGTTATTACGTTTATAAAATGAAAAAGTTGTTACATTTTGAACTGAGACATATTAGGTAGGAGTAACTTAGATTATTTTGAGAATAAATAAAAATATTGTTAAAGCAAAATTAAGATTGTATAGGTAAGATTAAAAACTTAAGAAAATTTGGTGAATGCACATTAGTATTACATATTTCTAGAACGAATTAAAACTCAAATTTTTCAATTTTCTAATAATTTATTTATTACCGGTTCGAGAAATTTCAAGAGATCCAATATACATGTTTCCACTAACAGCGTGAGCGTCTGAACATTGTTCAATATAGAGTAACAATGGGTAGACAAACCAGCTGGCAGTTTTGGAAAAAATGTGAATTGTAACTTTGAAATTTTCGGAAGGGGGGAGCGATGTGGTAAAGCAAACACAGCAATTGTGTATGCATTACTATCATCACGAACCTATATGATTGTAAGTAAGTGACAGTCAAGTTAGTTACCGATTCGCTCTCGTGAGCTACACACCTTATCTCCTGTTCGTAGTTATTTGAGACCTTAACTTGCGAGCGTTCTAGTGGAGATATTACTTGTAATAACATGTGCTTGACCAATGAATATAATCTCTTTAAGTGTTAATTACTTTACCATTATTACCCTTAAATACAGTTAAGCTTGGACCAGAGGCCTGAGGTCGGAACCATAGTGGCAAGGTGGTTCTAGGGCATGGTACCATGAGTATTTAGTAGAAAGAGATATATAAAGAGAAAGGAATCTGAAAATACTTTAAAGAGTAGGATCCTAATCACTTAGAGCCCATACACTGAGACGTTATAGTGAAGTAAACTAAAAGACGTCACACCAGACAAACAAGCAACATATGAAAATTTGAATTCAACACCAGATAGTCTTTGCCTCTTAGATAGGTGGTCTAGGCTAACTAGGCACTACTGTGGAAGGATGCGTCGAATACCTTAATTACTTAAAAAACAGCGTAAATACTCATTAAAAATATTAAAATTATTACATTTTATTGATCACAACTCTACTAATACTTACTAGAATAATTCTAAACCTTTACTGTCTCCTATTCATAGAAAAATTAGCATTAAATACAGAGCAACACACAGTTTCCTTCGCAGTTTCAATTCAAATGGCGTCGTTTGTTATGACACCGTGTTGGCCATCTTGAATCCTACACCCAGGCTATAATATTACAGAGGGCATTGACATGGCTCCTTCGACCCTATGTTATAGTATAGTGCCTCAAGCTTGTTGTGGTGTTATTTGATGTCAGAGATGAGCCGGCGTGTCAGCAGCTGCTGATAATGACTAAGGCTCGGACATTGGGGCATTTATAAGTTAAATGCCACTAGCGCTCATAATGCTCCAAACGCTATAAACGCCCCAAAATGCTCAAAACGCCCCAAAATGCTCCATATGTACTCTGGTTGACTTATATTGCGCACCAAGATTGAGTAATGTCAAATAACTGTATCATTCTTACCGGGTGGACAACTGTACTTTTAAGTGTATTTAATGGTTCATAGAGCTTAAAAGTGAATGATCGAACTAATTTCACATAGTTATCTACCAGTGATTGCTGAGGTAACATTAATAATTCATACATTTCTTTCCCCATCCTTCATATTACCAATATTTAGTTCGTATAAATATACTTAAACTAAAAATAGAGTAAAATACGAATTTGATATTGATAGAGAGATAGCTTCAGTGAAATACCAGGGTATGTGTTTGTGTCCTATTGCCTAGGTACAGTCAAAGAAATTGTATCCGTATTTATTTTTTGATAGTTAACTAATTTCAAATGTTGAAGAGAAATCATATTACAGGTAGAGCTCGTAAAGCTCGGGCAAAAAATATCCGTTCTATAAGGGCCATGTAGCTCTTACATTGACATCTTTAAATTATATGGATTAACAAATATATTCTATGTCAACCATCAATCTAGTCATACATTGATTAATTTGATTATATTCACTTAATGAGTTGTTAATGTATTGTTGATCAGTTTTTTTAATGATTTAATTTTGTTACCCTTTTCTTATACATTTTATTTGATTAGAAAAGTTCTATAAAAATTAAAAAGAAGTGTAACTATTATAATAGTAACTCTAGATTTTCACGTAATTCATATCTATTTAGTTACAAATATCTTAGTTTTATTTTACATACCTTATTTTTTCGTACATTTGTTTAAGTAAGTAAATACAGGGTTGAATGTTTTGCAAGGCGTAGTGAAGAAACCAGACTGAAATATTTCCCGAATTGACTCCCTAAGATGTTTCCCGCTATGCTAGTGCCCCTGTTACTTCCACAGAAGTAGAGATTATTCTTTTTATTGAAATATGTGGTCTCAGATAGACGATGAAGGGTCAAAAAAATGTTAAAGAAGTAATGGTTTTATCTTGTTAATATGGGTTAACTTTCACATTCTTACAAAACTTCAACAACATGTGATGCTAGAATTGTCTGTAACATTATAGACTCGATCTAGATTCCAATTATTATATGTACTGCATACGTTCGTTTTGGTTTCAACATTTATTGTTCTTTTTCTTATGTTTTTTTCAAGTATTGCACAATACTTTTCAGCCTTCCATATTTACATAATGATTTTTCAAAATGAATTATTTATCGATAAAAATTAAAGATAATTCTTGTGTATATTTCATCCAAAAACTCTTCAAAAAACAAAACCTCGTTAAAATTCTTACTTTGATAAGTAACACGCTTTTTCTTTCGGTGCATGAAACACTCAAAAAACTGCCTCAAATGCACCGATAACTGTTCCCAAATGCACTTATAAGTGCTTCAAATGCTCCGATAAGTGCCCCAAATGCCCCGATAAGTGCCCCAAATGCTCTTATCTATCGCTCCTACTGCACATTTATAGCGCTACAAGTGCTCGTTTTGACCGCTACTACTGCTCTTTTTTAAGTGCCCCAATGTCCTAGCTCTAATAATGACAATATAGGGTATGGTAATCAGCTAATCGAAACCACCTTGACGGTCGTGACTGGAAAATCTTAAGTTGCATTGATTGTTACTTGAATAATATGATTTGTAGTTAATAACTGGTTCTTTTCAATTTTAGAAAAGTTTAATTTTTTGCCTATAATTGTAATCATAATAGAAGTAGCTATATCCACAGATAAAGCTTTCATTATTCAGATATTTTACCAAATGAAATCAAGCACCTATTCAGAAATTGGGAAAAAGACGAAAAGCATCCATAAAATTACTCGCTTTTAAAGGCACATCGGTGTTTTAATGAAACTTGTTTTAATATTAGCAAGTTGCCTTCCTATGCTGATATATAAAACAATTTATTCAAGAATACAGAGTAATCGTAAGCAATAAATTATAACCTACACCAACAAAAAAGTAAAAAAAAACATAGAATAGCTATACTGTAATCAAGGCCCCATTCAAACACAAGTTGGCTTTTAGGGCAACCTATATAAAGTTTAAAACAAATGTAATTCCTAGTATTACCTTCCATCGAAGGTAATATATAAATGTATCAAAATGTTAGGTCCAATCGCTATTTTTACTATTTATCACAGGAAAATTTGTAAATTGGATTTAAACTTCTCGATATTAACATGCAAATACGAGGTATTATGATGCGCTGGGTTAGGTACAATCAAAATATATAACGTTATATTTTTGCGTCGTCTACTAGTTATTCAGAATTTATCTAATTCAAGTCATCATAATCCACTGGGCGGGTTGAGAGGAGATCAACCATGTAAGCCTTTCTTATGATTTATCCGCACCCGGTAACTCCTCCACGTCTAGTCCTGTATTTGAACAATGGATAAGCTACTTACGGGAATTAGAATGCCACGCCATCTTTAACTAGACCCAGAGATATGGCTTGGAGGTATCTCACCAAGTCTAATGGAGTTACGGATGCGGAAGTTAAAATTTGTGACCTGTAAAATATATATTTATGTTTATTAAATCTTATTTACCATTTTTATGATTGCTTAGTATTACCTAAATAAATAAAAAGAAACTATGATAATTGATACTTTCAAATGGAATTTTCTATAAGAGTGACAACAGTTTAATACACATTACCATCCTCTATGAGGTCACGAGGGGGGGCTGCACAGTAGAAACTTAATTTCGTCTCTTTTGCGAGCATACCATGTAGTTATTGTATCATGGATATAACTGTCTGACTTTTGGGGCGTCCGACTACTGGCACGTCCCCGTTTATCAATACCTACCTAGTTACCTACTAATGTTCATCAAGAGCTACCTAGTTACCTACTGGTGTTTAACAATACATACCTAGTTACCTACAACTTAAATATGCCTAGCATATTTATAAATTGTTTGACATCACGCGTTGGGATGGACATGGGACAGAAAGGAACATCCCGCGTGGGACAGTCGTGGAATTAAAGTCCTCCCCCTCCCCCGCCCCTCGCTAGCGAGGGATGTCCCAAGCGGGACAAAGATGAAATTTTTACCTTGGTTAATTATGCTTAAAATTATTATTATTTAGTTATTGATGGATACAGTGAACCAAGTGTTACTTTCTTGGTTAATTACTTTGCGATTACATTAGGAAGGACTGAATATGTTTTATTTTATAAAAGTTTATATTTATAAATATAACAGTATTATAGTATTAATTGATTGTACAGTTTTGTGCCTAACATATACTAGCTATTAAACTAACAGATAATACTACCTACCTACCGTCTAATTCAGTCTACCTAGGACCCTAGTTAAGTACATAAACTGGCACAAAAAACTTTTAAAGACATTAATATTTAATAATTAAGACATTTTCTCAGGATACAATGCATACACATACTCAATACTTAGGGCTCAATTCTTAGATATAACTCACTGACACATTTTAAAAATGAATATTAAGTTAGAAATAAGACTCTTCTATTCAGATATAAAATATAATTAAGGAGTGTAACACAGTACTGTTGGCACCCCTGGAATGCATGCATAAATAAAATAGACTATAATATTATAATTATAATTAGATATCATGAAATACAAAATATGAATTATTATATACATGGAACATTGTGATCAAAAGCATGTTATAGGTTGTACACTTTGTAAATATGTCATGTAGGTACAGCTAGGTGGTCATTTGTTTGTTAAGTTGAACTCTGTACAAAACTTTGTGGCCTCGTCAGTTTTGTTTTTGTTTGAATGTTATACTTGATTTTTAGTTTGTATTCTATGTGATTTTAAAAAATCAAGGGAATATTATTGAGGATACACAATTGACTGGGTTATAAAAATGATAATATTAAATCACTAAATAAACAAAATAAATGTAAATATCATATGGTAATAAATCAAATCACTTAATATATTCCTATTTGTGTCACTCAACGAATTAATATGATTCAGTTGTTCTGATTGTTGAAAAGATTAATACTTCTTTATCAAATCTTCGATTTTACATTAGTAAAGTAATCTTACAGTAAATATGTAATTCCCCAATGAGTGCAGTGTTATACACTTTTTTAACTTTTTTCCACAGTGACAGTATTCATGGGTTAGCTTTCATATAAAATTTGCTACTAAATGACTTTGTTTGTTTACAAACTCTCAAGTCTGACTGCTCTTTCAAATTATATAGTAACTATTTTCTATCACTAGGTCAAGTATTTAATAATGTTATTGTTTCAGATGGAGTCTGCAGGTGAAGATCCTGCAATAGCAAATCGAGAGGGAATTATTGCTGACTCATCCAATGTGATCTACTTGGTGGAAGGTGAAGATATCAAGCCAGATGTTTCAGATCTCTCATGTCAAGGTGTTGATCATGACCCTCTACTGAAGAAAGTGGACCAAGAGGAACTTTTCTCCTTTGATACATATTGTACTGATATTAAGAATGAATTTTATGAAGAAGATTTAACTATTAAGCATGAAGATATTGATTATGATAACAGAATTGAGCCTGATTCTGAGATGAATCTGATACACATAGGAAAAGTGAAAAATCAAAATTTGGTTAAAACTGAAGCACCTACTAAAGAAAAATTTGGATATTTCAATTGTCCTGAGGTTGATGTTTCGTATCACAAATGTGAAAAACCATTCAAATGCAGTTATTGTGATAAAGCATTCTCCTATTCATCTCTTCTCAATAGTCATCTAAGAATGCACACTGGTAAGAAGCCATTCAAGTGCAGTTATTGTGATAAGGCATTCTCTAATTCATCTGATTTCAAAAATCATCAAAGAGTTCACACTGGTGAGAAACCATTCAAATGTAAGAATTGTGATAAGGCATTCTCTCAGTCATCTGCTCTAAATAGACATCAAAGAATTCACACTGGTGAGAAGCCATTCAAATGCAATTACTGTGATAAGGTATTCTCCAATTCATCTGATATTACTAGTCATCAAAGAATTCACACTGGTGAGAAGCCATTCAATTGCATTTATTGTAATAAGGCATTCTCTCAGTCATTTAATCTCAATAGACATCAAATAATTCACTCTGGTGTGAAGCTATTCAAGTGTAATTTTTGTGATAAGGCATACTCTAATTCATCTGTTTTCAATAGACATCTAAGAATTCACTCTGATGATAATCCATTCAAATGCAATTACTGTGATAAGTCATTCTCTAATTCATCTGTTTTCAAAAGTCATCAAAGAGTTCACACTGGTGAGAAACCGTTCAAATGCAAGAATTGTGATAAGACATTCTCTCAGTCATCTTCTCTAAATAGACATCAAAATATTCACACTGTTGAGAAGCCATTCAAATGCAGATATTGTGATAAGGCATTCTCTAATTCATCTGTTCTCAATAGACATCAAAGAATTCACTCTGGCGATAATCCATTCAAATGCAATTACTGTGATAAGGCATTCTCTAATTCATCTGATTTTAAAAGTCATCAAAGAATTCACACTGGTGAGAAACCATTCAAATGCAAGAATTGTGATAAGGCTTTCTCTCAGTCATCTGCTCTATATAGACATCAAAGAATTCACTCTGGTGATAATCCATTCAAATGCAGTTTTTGTGATAAGGCATTCTCTCATTCATCTGATTTCAAAAGTCATGAAAGAGTTCACACTGGTGAGAAACCATTCAAATGCAAGAATTGTGATAAGGCATTCTCTAATTCATCTTTTCTCAATAGTCACCAAAGAATTCACACTGGTGAGAAGCCATTCAAATGTAATTATTGTGATAAGGCATTCTCTCAGTCATCTGCTCTAAATAGACATCAAAGAATTCACACTGGTGAGAAGCCGTTCAAATGCAATTATTGTGATAAGGCATTCTCTAATTCATCTGATCTCAAAATACATCAAAGAATTCACACTGGTGAGAAACCATTCAAATGTAATTATTGTGATAATGCATTCTCTCAGTCATCTGCTCTAAGTAGACATCAAAGAATTCACACTGGTGAGAAGCCGTCCAAATGCAATTATTGTGATAAGGCATTCTCTAATTCATCTGATCTCAAAATTCATCAAAGAATTCACACTGGTGAGAAGCCATTCAAATGTAATTATTGTGAAGAGGCATTCTCTCAGTCATCTGCTCTAAATAGACATCAAAGAATTCATACTGGTGAGAAGCCATTCAAATGCAATTACTGTGATAAGGCATTCTCTCATTCATCTGCTTTCAATAGACATCAAAGAATTCACACTGGTGAGAAGCCATTCAAATGTAATTATTGTGATGAGGCATTCTCTCAATCATCTGCTTTCAATAGACATCAAAGAATTCACACTGGTGAGAAGCCATTCAAATGCAGTTATTGTAACAAGGCATTCCATCAGTCATCTAATCTCAATAGACATCAAAGAATTCACACAGGTGAAAAGCTATTCAAATCTAACAGCTGATAAGGCATTTCTCAATTCATCTCACTTTGATAGTCATCAACAAGTTCTGGTTTTCACTAACTGTTGGTATCTAAATAGAGATTGAAACTAACGCATAAGATACAAGCTACTAACTTCCACACGACAATAGTGAAAACTAAACAGAAGTACGTACAATATCCACACCAACAACCATTTCAGTACCTAACATATAAAACTTTCCCTTACAGTGGCTGCTGTAGCCAAGGAAATAAATATTAAAGAACAAAACTCAAAAAGTGATGCACAATCAGCTATTGAGATTCAACACCAGGAATTTAACCAACAATTATTATTGACAAAATTATATTCTGACTACCACCAAACCGTCCACAACTTGAAAGCTGTAGGACTCTCTCTGAGAACTCTTAACACACAATCAAAACTATGACTGCACGAGAAAGATGGCAGAAATGTATCAACAAAATACCAAATATTCAAAATATTGCTAAAACTCTACCATATTTCACACAACAGCACCTGACAAAATGCCTAACTTCTGCCTGAAACAAATAACTACAAGGGTGACAATAGTGCATTTAGGTGAATTTCCAAAATTGACTAAATCGAATGGCCATTCATCCAATACTATGTACCTACCCATGAAAAAATAGCAGGTGAAATCCTAGGTCATATGGACAATATTTAGAGGTGTCCAAGTCAATTAAAATTTCATTCTCTGAGAAAAAATATGAATATCCATAAAATACCAGTTTATTCAAAAATTTATAAATTGAGCAAGTTTATGTGTAAACCATATAAATAAATGATTAATTCCATTTTAATAATTTCAATATATATTTAAATTCCTAATCCTGATGTTCAAATATGTCCTATAATAACAACTTAAAGTTCTCTTTAAACATTTTTTTTAATGTTTTAATCAATAACTAATAAAGCTCATGTTTCTTATTGATTTGCTTTGACGGCTTATATTTAATTTCATAGGATTTTATATATGTTTTTAATCAAAATTCTATAATACTTGTTTTACTTCAGAGTAACTAGCATTCAGTCTGAAGAAAAAGAATATACACCATTTGTTTTGAATGTCAACTAGGTAGGTATAATCAAACCAATATTAAGTATTCTTGTAAAGATATAAAAAAAAGGGAGAAACATATTAGAGAAACGGTCATATGCTTCGGAAAACGATTGAAATTCCAGACAAAGGCCGAAAATGCATAGCTTGTTTGTAAAATTCAAATTTGAAATCAAATCATTGAGTGTAGCTACAAACTTTTTCTTCAGCGTCAGATTAGTGTTTCGTACAGTTCACTTTAAAAACAAATAAAAAAATATTTACTAAACTGAATTGTACGCGGTTTTTAGAATAATCATCATACACAGTAAAATTCATTATGTAATAATTTTTTTTTCTCGGAGCCTGGAGAGGACCTTTAAGCTACTGTAGTGATTCATGACTACTAACAAATTTGGTGTTCTAATTTAATGTTTAAAATAATATTGCTTACAATTCCAATGTATAATTTATCATATGTCTCATTCATTCTCATATTTCATCTTAGACTTCTAAATATTTTTCATTTCTTAATTTTAGGTAGTTAAATTTGTCTTTTGTGTTAGAAAATAATTTGCCTAAATAGTTTCTTTAGTATTTGCCTAGTAAATTTCTGTTCAATGTGTACTGGATTTATTATTCAAACCCAAATCTACGGAGATAGTTCCAAACACTAGTCTATGGACACACCACAGACCGATGTATACCAAGGTGTTCCAATGCTACATGGACACCAGGATACAGTAACATACCAGGTATGGTAATCAACTCATCGAATCTAGTTTGACGTGACCATCCGGTGACTGGAAATGGTGACTCTGACCACACTTTGAAATATGGCACTACCTAGGAATTTAATAGTTAGAAGGATACTCGCACTTGACAGAAATACCGACGAAGAAAAAGAAGGTGACGTCATCACTTGGAATAAGGTTTCAAGGTTCTTGTATTGTTTACTTTGAGTCAGTAGCTCAATACTAGCGTCACAGAATACAGCTATTAGCTACTCGATACAGTTTTCTTTTTTATTCATTTTGTTAATTTGTATATATTATGAACAACATTATAAAATTAGTGATCTATATTTTGATTCATTCTTTAATTGAAGAAATCCGCCGACAAATATTTATTTTATGTATCTCACCATATCGACTTCATCGTGATAAATATTTCTTACACTTACATTTTTAAATTAAAATTTACTCTCCATAAGACTATAGTTCTTCAATTTAAATCATTGTTGGAGAATACACAATCGATCGTAGTCAACACAAATCCAATTATTATTGAATATCATCTTAGCTAAATTCAATGAATGATTTCAGTATTAGCTTTATATATATATATAATTATATATTAACATTTACGATGTATTTAATTATATATTCGACCAAGTAATCAAAAGTTATTTCATGAAGATCTATAACCAAATATTTCTGATGCCAGTATCTGTATACTAAGTGACGTCATGAGTCGCGCGTGTGATGTCACACTTCCGCACCATTTTCAAGTGCGAGTATCCTATTTAATTCATGACAGTACAGAGAAGATATAGTATCCCAGAGCTATAGGGGGGATATTACGCCTGTCCCGGTAGGCTGTGACGTCACATGTCAACAATGGTGCATATTAAATTGCCCTTTTCCTATGGGATTGATAGTAAATTATCACCTATTTTCTAAGTAGATGAGGCTTGTTAATAAACTTATCCCATAGGGCAAAATAAGTCTCCGGGTTCTTTAACAATTATTTGTATTTCTTAACTTGAAGAGACTTGGAGGTAATTGATTGAATTCTATTAAACTGACAAATGACTAAACGGTAAAAGTTTTTAGGAAGTAAATTAAACACAAGGAAGTTTTAAATGGGTGTACTTATATTAAGGTTCGAATAGTACAGAGTTCTAAGACTTACGCACAAGTCTTCAAATAACACAACACAAGTTTTAAATAAACTAGCGGTTGAGTAAACTTAAGGGTTTCAAATAAACAAGGGTCTGAGTTGCCAACTCACGAAACCCGTGGATGGACAAGTCCGACCGGACTTGGTCCGACCAACTAGTCTTCAAGAGACCATCGCGAACTATGAACACTTCAGTTAGGTGCCAATGGTATTTAAAGGATGAACTGGAGAGTCCAACCTTCCAGTGAGTGAATAAACTTCTGTTAAGGTACTGATAGTACTTTTCAAAGATGTTTTTCTACTCACTGCAGATAGAAATAACACACAATGCATTATTCAAATTTAACACGCTAGTGGTAATGGCTTTCTATACGATTAACATATAGATCGATCAGATTTACTAATAGTTCATTTTAGTGAAACCTGATTTACTAATAAACATCCAAATTTAAGCATACTATTTCAGAGTCCTGTTTAACCTATACATGATCAGAAATGTTACAAGTTCCTAACTATTAATTAGGTATTTCAATTAGAATAATTGAAGTACTTACTTAATTCTTTTTAAATTAATTAAGTATTAATTTCAATTCTATCTATAGAAAAAGAACTCAATATTCTAAGTTGTATAACTGATTTACAAAGTTCATGAAGTTATATAACTTAGTACAAGTTATAAAGTTATGTTCTGAAGTTACAAGTTATATTAGCGACTTACATCAAAGCTATTCGTTTATAATTATATTCGAGCTCCTAGCGAGAATAACATGACCATAAATTTAAATAGCATTTCCTTCTAATGAACAGTGTACAAGATTAAAAAGATTATGTCTGATTAAATGATTATCAAATTATAGAAATTGAAAGATTAAGTAAAGATACAAGTTCAGCGTATTAACAATCTTTCTATTGTTAATAGTGCATACATACAGTACAAACACAAAAGATGGCCGCAACACACCCAACTTTTGTTAAATAACGTTTTCGGTGATATTTTTTAATTCCACATTACCGCATGCTATTATCCAATCTTTATAGTCATAAGTACGAATATTAAAGGTCCCCTCCAAGCAAATTTTTTTATTGTTTAAATCAACGAGGCTAATGTTTCTTATCATTTTACTGCAAACCCCATAAAATTTGATAGCATATTTTTAATTTTATATGCTTTTAAAGATTTTTATAATCCAAACTCTACAAAACCTACTTTACTTCCGACTTTCTAATTTTCAGTCTGAAGAAGAAGAATGTACACCATTTGTTTTGATTGTCAACTAGGTATTTGGTTAAATAAATCTATTAATTATTCGTTTAAAGGTTGAAATTTGGATAAACTTATAAAAGAAACGTTTCTATAGTTTTAGAAACAATTAATATCTTAAAAGAAGACCAAAAACGCATTGTTTGTTTAAAAATCTAAAGTTGAAATCAAAACAAAGAGTGTACAATCTTCTTTCTCAGCGTGAGGTTGGAGAGTCGCTCGATTGTTGCTCACATAGTATTAAAAAACTTTAAAAGCAAATAATAAAATATATGCTGAACCGAATTGTATGCGGTTTGCGGAATAATGATCGTAGACCTTTGTTCTATAATAGTATGTGATAAACTCATTTTTTTCCCGGAGCCTGGAGAGGACCTTAAAAAAAATGACTGTTGATGAAATTACTACTGGTCTTTTTACACCCAAAATAGTTACAAATTTTTATTTTTGAATAAGACGATTTATTCAAGATAATTAGATCATTAGTCAGATCGGTCGCGTTGGCCGCCATCTTAATTCTCTATTCCACGTGACCACAGTATATAGAATAGGGGTATTCCACAGTGGGTGTAGGTCATAAGCCCCCTCCCGGTCATAAGCCCCCCCCCCGGTCAAGAGCCCCCCCCCCCGGTCATAAGCCCCCCCCCCCCGGTCATGAGCCCCCCTCTTTTTAAATCCTCATTTACCTATATTATTTAATCCTTATTGACACTTTTGTAGTTCATTACTGATTGAACATAAAATATATGTATATCGGGGGGTGTGCCGCCCCCCGAACCCCCCTGCCAGGTCATTAAACAATCATGAAGTGTGCAGTACAACAATCTAGCGGATACAACAAACTACATTAGCAACTCTCAGTTATTTCTATCTAAGTAGTTCTTCATTTGTTTAACTAGGTAAATAAGGATCAAAAAACATGGAGGGGGGGGGCTCGTGACCTAGGGGGGCTCATGACCGGGGGGGGGCTCGTGACCGGGGGGGCTTATGACCGGGGGGGGGGGGCTCATGACCGGGGGGGGGGGCTCTTGACCGTACCCCTTCCACAGTATAATAGAATAGGGGTATTCTATATACTGTGCACGTGACCCACAGCAATTCTGTTTACTATGACGTGAACTCTTGTTTACATACATGACGTCACAGCCTACCCATAATAAAACTTTGAAGTTCAATCGCCATTTTCGCTTTTCTTTTACACGAAATCCTTTTAAAATGACTTTAAACATCACGATATTAACATGCAAATATAAGGAATTATGAGCCGCTAGGTCACAAACAAGAAATGTGTTATTTTGGTTACGTTATATTTTTGCGTCGCTTACTAGTTACTATACCAGTATACCTCTCATGTTCTTGTAACCTGGTGGACAGAGTAAGGTACTGCGTTCATATGTGGTTACCACACCGCATTCGGGTGTCAAAAACCGATAATATACAGTGAAAACAGTGACAATTAATTGAAATTTGAATTAGTAATAAGCAAAAAAACTTCGAAAAATGATGTACCTGAGACACTCAATCGGGTGTCACAGGTGCATTTGCAGTTTATTTCTGATAAATATACTGATATACAGGGTGATTAAAAATAAATGCAACCGGATTTTTTATTATGTTTTCCAAACTATACGAGACACTTTTTAATGCTTCAAGGCATTTTGAAGATAATCTTTTTCTCTATTATTTTGATAAATTCATTTTAATTTTTTACATCGAACAATGGTGTGACATCAATTACAATAAAGTTGGTCAGAAATCAAATCCCGCGGAAAAAAAAGTTTATAAAATAGTACAAATCTCTTTTCAATATTCCTTTCAAACCACAATAAAATACATGACCATAAAAGTAAAATTAATTCCGTTAACAAGATAAAAAGATATTCAATTATTAATTTCAATCTTCATGTCCTTCCGTCATTCAATTATGAATTAAGCATGCACAGAGAGAAGTCATCAGTGTTGGGTTGCATTTTTTGGATAGGAAATCTGAATGGATAAAAATATGCTTAATGATTTGATTATTCCACACCTAAGAGAGCAATTTGGTGAAAGATTCAACCGACTATTGTGCTCCAAGCTCCTACCCATCGCTGCATAATTGTTCGTGATCGCTCAGTGAGGTGTTCCATCAACGATTGAAGAAGCGGTTGCGCTCCCCTTTAAATTTAATTGACTCATTTTAACAGTTACGAGTTGAATTTTAATTTAATTTTTTTACAGTGTATTCATTTGAATCTCTGCTAAATACTGGAATATATTCATTGCAAGAAATTTTAGTTTTTAATAGTGAAAATCTTTAATTCCTCAAATTGTTCCATAGTCCATACGGACCATAGGGTAAGTGTATCAAATTCCGGCCACTTTAGAGACACCGATCTCTAAAGATTGGATTAATATAATTTCACTTGCTTCCAATGCGAGCCTTATTTACATAGTGATTAACAAATTGTTAACGAACATTAATGAATCAAAATTTTATGATTTACATATTAAATTAATTATTTATTAATAAATATTGCTGGCTTGTCCATTTCCCCCTTAATCCGGCCAATACAGCCCTTAATTCCGGCCTTACAATGTTCCTAAAAACGGCCATGTAAGTTTAGAGCTAGAAAATTGATTCCTGATTATAACAACAGGTACCTACTGTTTGCATAACTGATAACCGTGGAAAGTACATGAAGAATCAAAGTTTCACAAAATAAATATATGAGATTATTAATTTTCATTTGAAACCAATTAACACAATGGTAAACTATTTTTATTTCAGTATTTAACTTGATAAGCTCAAGCAATTTTCGAATCGTGTTATATATTTTAAGAAACAATTCAAGCCATATAAAGTTTTCATATAGAAAGAAAATAATTTAATGAATTTAAATTTTATTTACTTGTTCAACATATGTAAGAATTTATCATAAACATTTGTACCCTTTTGAACTTTTCAAGTAGAGAATCAATACTGTCCCTATATACAACGTATATCGATTCGATTGCTGGGATATCGAATCGATGAATTGTTCCGTCGAATTGACAGACCGTTGTTTAGAGAGATATCTATTTAAACTATTTTGGTTTATGAAGTAAATGTGATCAATGAAATTATGTTATGGGATATTATTTATTGTAGATCTTTAATAAACACAACCTACTGATTAAACCATTCAAATAATATTTAAAAAAAACGGTAAACAAGAGACTTTTCAGAGATGATTTTATAAATAGGGGAGGATGGTCATCAATGGGACACTGGGAACAATGGGACATGCTGAATAACTGTTTTATTTGAGGGTAAATTTTAACAAGATCTTAGTGGTAAATTAGACATAGTTCAGTGCATTCACTCGCATTGCATTCAGCGGTTGGGGTGCAGTCAGCTCTGTGTAAAAGCGAAAACGTGTTTTAGAGGTGGGAAAACTAAATTTTTCTCACTTTATTTCAATTGTTATAAATCTGTCAATTAAACATATAATGCTTACGGCATTTTTACATAATATTAAGTAATATGTAAATTATGATAATATGAAAGGATTGCCTTTATACTTTTGTATAAAGCCCATTTATACAAAAATATGTATGTTGCCCATTGGCTACCAAACTGTCTAGTTACTCCATATGAATCAATAAATATATATTTTTGATACAATAACGTGACCTGTAGCTTCAGGGCTTCTTGTGATGACCTTTCAGTCTGAGGTCATCACAAAGCACTGCATAGAAAACAAATTTCACTCTAATAAAAGAATAAGACGAAGCATGATTGCAACGGATACACCAGAGAAAGAAGAGCTTTTTCCGATGCCACTAAGGATAAGGCCTTCGAAATCAATTCATAAAAATAAACTCATTTTTTCCCCGGAGCCTGGAGAGGACCTTTAAAGGTCCTCTCCAGGCTCCGGAAAAATAAATGAGTTTATAACATAATATTATAGAACTAAGGTCTACGATCATTATTCTGCAAACCGCATACAATTCGGTTCAGTAAATATTGTATAATTTGTTTTTAAAGTTTTTTTTAATACTCTGTGAGCAACAATTGAGCGAATCACTAATCTGATACTCAAGAAGAAGATTGTACACTCTTTGTTTTGATTACAAATTTTAAATCTATAAACAAACAATGCGTTTTCGGCCTATATTTTATATATTAATTGTTTCTTAAAGTATATAAACGTTTCTATAATAAGTTTATCCAATTTTATACCTTTACACGAATATTAATTGGATTTATTAAACCTAATACCTAGTTGACAATCGAAACAAATGGTGTACATTCTTTTTCTTCAGGCTGAAAATTTCTTAAATTAGTAAGTCAGAAGTAGAATAGGTTTTGTACAGTTTAGATTATAAAAATCTTTAAAAGCATATAAAATTAAAAATATGCTATCATATTCGATGCGGTGTGCAGCAAAATGTTAAGAAACATTAGCCTCGTTGAATAAGGCAATAAAAATATTTGCTTGGAAGGGACCTTTAAATTTCGTATAATTTTTGATCAATTCCGATATCTACCTCAATGTATCGAAACATTCGGAAACAACACCAGTAATTAGCTACATATTATATTATTGAATTCCGTGCAAAATGTATTCATAATGCACCGAAATGCGCGAGATAAAATCCGTAATTCATCGAAACTAGATGTCAAATTCATTGCATATTCACTATAAAATATCAAACCTGAATCAACGATTCAATTTAATAATAATATATATACATTTTGAACGTAATTCAGTAATATAATACATTTAGGTAGATATCGGAATTGATCATAAATGATACGAAATTTTAGGTATCTATTCTAAAACGGAATTCAGTGATATATTAGATATCTAATTATTAACCTTCTTATTTCGCCACAGTTGAGCTAATTATTAGCAAATATAATATCACAATTCAGTAATAATATAGGCAAATGACGGTACAACTCTTTGTTTATTCATATGAAATTAATTAACTAGTTCCAAATAATTAATAACATTAGTCACCACAAGAAGGTGGCCGCGCATCAAGTTCCACCCTAGCCCAGCCCATTCTTCCTTCCGTTGCTGGGAGACTTTAACCCAGCTAACATTTCATCAAAATCCCTCGGCGTACGCCATCGTAATTTTGACGTGGGGGTACACCTGAGAGGGATTTTCGCCGTGGGATGATCTAAAATCCCACGGCGGCACAACCCCTATAAAAAACGTATATCGATTCGATTGTCTGGGATCTCGAATCGATGAATTGTTCCATCGAATCAACAAACCGTTGTTTGTAGGGACGGCTATCCCTCGTAAAGTCGTAATCTGCGCATCGTCTCCACGGAGTGCTGCCGTGGGATACTACACGTCACACGCTGGAGGAATTTCACCGTCATTTAGTCGTGGGATCTTCCACGGCGTACGGCAGAGGATTTCCTCCGTCATTTAGCCGAGGGATATACTACGGCGTGGGACGGGAGATTTTCTCAGTCATTTAGACGAGGGATTTACAACTTCGTGCGACGGGGGATTACCTCCGTCATTTAGACTAGGGATATACCACGGCGTGTGACGGGGATTTCCTCTGTCATTTAGCCGAGGGATAGACCATGGCGTACGACGGGGGATTTATTTTATTGGACATTAAAAAAACGGTAATGAGATTTATATTTATCAACATTAGAACAATATAACAAGCTCAATAGAGAGAAACTAGACCTAGCCCAGTAAACATTACAATGTTAGGCCAACGTTGGCCCAATTCAGAACGAAACTCTGGGCCAACGCTGTCATGCAAGTCTCGGTGTATTGGGCCAACAAAAGCCCGACGTTGGCCCATCTCACGGATGTCCACCGGCCCTGAACAGTAAAACCACGTATAAACGACTTATTGGTACCAGCAATACTTAACGTTGCCGATGCCTGTATCGAACCGACGCCCAATTACCTATATATCTAATATGCTTCACAATGATACCCACTGGTATCCAATAGATAAATCAATTCAAAAATTAAAATTGAAAATTCTTATACTTTTACTTTATTTGAAATAATAATACTTAAGTGAGGTGCATATCAATTAAATTAATGTTACATAATATCATATACATATTAAATGGGAAGAAATGAAGTGATGTGTGTTGGCATCGATCCTGCAACCATGGAGCAACTATCCTGCAGTCACCAGTATCTCTGTCTCTGCGCCACCGCGGATACATTTTACTTAAGAAAAATTTTGATATTAAACGAGTCGGAGATAATTAGAGATATTTTAATGTAAATTTAACTATATTGGCAAGCACCGCTTTTGTAACCAAAATCACAACTTATTCTTATTACAAATTGTAAATAACAAGATGGTCAAATTTTTATATAATTGTAACTCCTTAAAAATTACATTCTCTATGAGTTCAAATTAAAGAAAGTATTTTGAGGCCACGACTCGATCAGAATAAAGATGAAAGCTCTGTGATGAAAGTTCAAAGTACAGTGAAACTCGTGAGTTATGAAGTAATGGTTTTCTTCATAACTCAGAGCCACTTCGTAATTCGTGTGCAGTGATAGTTTTCTGTGATTAAAATCATAGAGAATTTTTGTCATTGAGGGATAACTATGGGATAATTCTTATATGGATTTGCACTAAATCTTATACAAAATTGGGGTAATGAACTAAATATTAGGTTAATGTTGTTAGAAATCAATATAGCAACTCATCATCGTACAAAAATTAATGTATATCATGGTAGTATTCATTTATGCCTAAATTTAAATCACTAACAAGGGGGAACCGAAATTGAGGAACTGAACGAAAAATTGGAACTTACCCTAGTATAAATGTTGAGTACATTTATGTTTTAGTCGCACTTGGTCAATGTACTAACGTATTTGATTTCTTGGCGTACTTCGCTCTCTTATATGCAATAAATGAATGATCGTTTAATTTCAGATTGAAGATCTTCAGTATGCATGACCTCTAAGTGCAGTGTATGTACTAATCCAGCATGGGGAATAGGAGACAGAAAGCAAAGATAGCATTCACAATTTATCAGCTACAACGCAGTTTAAAGTGAGTTTAATTTTAAACATAATTTTCATCGATTCAATTCAATAAAATATGAGAACTCGTCAATACATATGTTTAACGTTAGGTACTAGACCGTCTTATTGTTTCGGTTATTCAAATCATTTTGTTAGCTACTAAAAATCTTCTTTAATAGGCTTTCCCAAAAACTCTTCCTCTTCTTTTTCCTTCGCTTCACTCTTGGTAAAAAGGACAGACTATAGCTTCTCCTCAGTCAATAATTGCTACCGAGTAATTCAGCTAGTGTATCATATATGAAATGTTCTTTTTTGAACATTTCCTATGTGTTCGTGATTATGCCAGAGAAAAGGTCTGCTGTTAAAAACAAACTTTCTATATCTAATGATTACCTGATGAAAATGATCAATTAAATATTGCTAAAACTTTAAAAACTTCAATTTAATTTATATGCTGCAGAAGTGTTTAAATTAATGAAATGCTCTTTAATTTGTATCGTTGTAATTTGGATTAAGAATTTTCCTGATCATTGACAGTTATATCGTTTTTTTTTTGAGATTTTTGATCTATTGACCATAAATTAAAATAAACTTCTTTATTATATCAGGGTTTAAATCTCTAAATTGTGTATCGTTACTAGTTGTTTCTTTCTGTGATGTGACCTCCAAAAGCTCTATCCTGAATCAGAGAAAAGGGTGAATGGAAAAACAGGGAGGCGGGCGTCCCTTGGCCCCAAATGTTTTCAATTTTATTTCCTTTTTCAACCCTTCTTTTCAGATGGTTGTACTAGTATTGTGCTCTTCAAATATAACTATAAAATATTATATTTAATTTAGGTATAGCTAGCCAAAAGCAGTTTGTCCCACGTCTTAAGACGTTTGATACCCCTCGCTATAGAGGGATTAAGGACGTGAGGCGGGGGAAATCAGACGTCTTGCAGACGTCTAACCCTCTTTGTTTGCACAGTGGTCCCCCTCTGCAAGACGTCTGATCCCACGTCTTACATCACTCCAGTTTCAAGACGTGGGACCCACGTGGGACAGAATGTGGATGTCCCACGCTATAGAGGGATTCAAGACTTGGGACAGAGTGCAGATGTCCCTCGCTATAGAGGGAAGAGGGACTTACGACGTATGACAGAGTGTGGATGTCCCTCGCTGTAGAGGGATTCAAGACGTGGGACAGAGTGTGGATGTCCCCCTTTGCAGGACGTGGGACAGAGTACGTATGTCCCCGTCTGCAAGACGTGGAACAGAGTGCGGTTGTCCCCTTCTGCAAGACATGGGACAGAGTGCGGATGTCCCTCTATGCAAGACGTGGGACAGAGTGTGGATGTCATTGTCTCCCTCTGCAAGAGGGACAAATCCCTCTTCTGCTCAAACTACTTCTTTTAATTGGGATATATAAATATGTATAAGAAATGAGAAAGATCACATGATAACTTGCGTGCTTTTTAAAATTATTATAAATAAATATAATTTAATATTCTACATTTTGGTATCTTTTCTTTTTTAATGTAAATGATAAAAATATGTATAAAGTTATTTATTAATATTTGTATTAATAATGTTAATTAATGTTATTAACTACCTAACCTAATTACTTACAACTGTTAATTAATCTTACCTATAGTTACCTACTGGTGGTTATCATTTTTTATTAAGAGTGAATGATAACTTTTATAAACAATACCTTGTGAGCATTAATGAATATTATTAATAATATAACACAAACAAGTAATATATATTCCATTTGAAGTAACATAAACAAAGGAAGAACTAGGTGTGTGGCATATGTAAATAAGAATATAGAAATAATGAATAGGATATAAAGTAAATTTATAGTTTATAACAACACACACACTTAAACATATATTTCTTAAGATTAAGATTGTTTGAATCCAATTGATTCTTTGAATTTAAACTGCTTAGATCTTGTGATCGGTTTAGTGAAAATGTCTGCCAAGTTATGTTCTGAAGGAACATAATTCAAAGTAACATTTCCATCCTTAATTTCAGATCTAATAAAATAGTACTTGATATCTATGTGCTTGCATCGCTGATGATGCACAGGGTTCTTTGCAAGAGAAATAGCACCCTGGTTGTCAACTAGAATTTCAATAGGAGTATTAACATTAATAGACAAATCTTCAAGTAATTGGGATAGAAACTTTACTTCTTGGATAGCAACAGTAATAGCAACATATTTGGCTTCGCAGGAGGAGAGAGCAATGGTTGGCTGCTTCTTGCTTTTCCAGGAAATTAGTGCACTTTCAGAATTTAATTTGAAGCAATAACCTGAAATGATTTTTCTATCCTCCGACGATGCCCAATCAGAATTAGAAAATCCATACAAATCAATATTCTAAGATTTACGAAAGTTTAAGCAATAATGCATTGTTCCTTTTAAGTACCTAAGAACATGTTTAGCAATATTGAGATGAGTATAGGTGGGCTTTTGCATAAATTGTGATAACATTGATACAGTGTAACATAAATCTGGTCTGGTACAGAACATCAAATAAATCAAACTACCTACAATTTCTTTATAGATTCTTCCATCTTCTAGATAATTATAGTCATCATCCTTAATGTTAATTACACTTGGGTCACATGTGATTGATTTGACTTTGCAATCGATCATATCAAATCTCCTTAACAGCTTCTCAATACATCTATTTTGATTAATGCTAATACAACCATCAGAGAATTCAAAATCAATACCTAAGAAATGAGCAATCCTACCTAGGTCTTTCATCTGAAATGTTTTCGTAAGGGAATCTTTTATATCTAATATCATCACATTATCATTCGAAGCAATAATAATGTCATTAATCGAGATAATTACAATTACAATTGATTTTCCGTCATGCTTTGAGTAAACACAATGGTCAGAGAGCGACTGGGAGAAACCTTCTTTCGCAAGAAATCCATGAAGCATGTTGTTCCAATTCCTTCCGCTTTGTTTCAGACCATACAATGATTTCTTCAATTTCCAATAGACTTTACTGCTGTCATTTTTCTGTTTAGTCTGAAATCCATCTGGCTTCTCCAGATATATATCTGTGTCTAGATCAGCATTGAGATAGGCTGATTTTACATCTAACTGATGAACATCATAATCATTCTGAGAAGTAGTTCTCTGATTGAAGTTATCTTCGCCGTAGGAGGAAAAGTCTTCTGATAATCTATACCTTCTTTCTGCGAATAGCCTTTAGCTACCAGACGAGCTTATACCTTTCTTCGTCATCAGCTCCAAGTTTTATGAAATATACCCATCTACTGCCTGTTGCTGTCTTTCCTGTCGGGAGATCTGTGGTTTTTATATGTACCACTTGATATTAATGCATCTAATTCTTCATTCATAGCTTGATTCCACTTAGAAGAATCATATGAAGATATGGCCTCTTTGTAGCTATTTGGAATATCAACCATCCTGTAACAGTAATCAATTGAATGACTAACATAGTCTCACATGTATTTAGGTGGTCTTTTATTCCTTTCTGGATATCTTGATGTTCTCTCATCGTTGGAATTGGATTGTTCTTCTTGGGGGTTTTCATCTGGCTTTTTGAGTTGAGGGCGTTTCATCATTGGTTCTCCATCCTCTTCTTCATTCGAAAGCAATTCTTCTTCATTGATAAATTGGACACATCTCACTTTCTTCACCAGGTTCTGTGATGGGAACACAAGATATGCTGGACTTCTTGAATCTAGTCCAACAAATATTCTATCATCACATCTGTCATCAATCTTCTTCATTTGTGTGTATGCAAAGCATCTGTAGACTGTCGCCAAATACATTCATTTTCTCCAGTTTTGGTTTCTTAGTTGTGAATGCTTGGTAAGGAGTCATTCCAAGCCTCTGGCTGTAACATCTGTTACTAATATACATATAGCGTACTTAGCAACATAGGGCCAAAGCGTCTTCGATAAGCCTGCTTCAATTATCATGCTTCTTGCTGTTTCAAAGATTGTACGCCATGATCTCTCCACTGTCCCGTTTTGGTGGTGGGAATAAGGTGCTGAGAAGTAATGCCTAATGAAATTCCTACGCAAGATAGATTTAAATTTCTCTTCAGTGAACTCTGTACCATTGTCTGTTCTCATGCATTTGACGGTTCCAAAAGGTGCAATATCAGATAAAAATTGTTCAAGGGCTTCTACAGAATCATTTTTGTTCTTCAAAAGATACATATGAATTACCCCTGAAAAATCATCGACAAATTATATCCCATACCTATACCCACCTTTACCTATTGGATCAATTGAACCTGTCAAATTACAATGAATTAAATTTAAAATTTTCTTAGCCTTTGCATCTGGTTTGCGATTGAAATGTTGATTCATCTTACCCTTTATGCAAGAAATGCAATCAAATTTATCTTTACTACTTATTTTGATTCCTTCAGCAACATTTCCTAACTTTAACAGATCATTCAGGAAACTGAAACCTCCAATCTCCACCTTTGCCACAAGTACATCTCTGCAATCACAATCTCTCTCCTCAATCTCAACACTCTCCAGATCGTTAGTTAATAACATAAGACCTCCTCCTTTTTTGTCTTCCATATCTCTCATCTTCCCTACTAGCATAATTTCACTTCCCCATTCTACTCTCCTGTACTTTTCATGTGTCTCCACTAAACCTATCACTCTCACCTCATTTCTTTGTCTATCTTCTCCTATCATCCTTCCAATTTCAATCATCTTAACATCCGTCAAGCCTTGAACATTTATCAGATCAATTATGACCATCCTGCTTCCTCCTCTTCCAGCTCCCCTTCCACCCTTCAGTCTCAACAAGTCCACATCTTTCATCACATCTCTGAGACCTCCACAACCAGCCGCCTTTCCCATCCCACTCTCCCCACTTCATTCCTCACCCCCTCCATCACCATCTATACTTCTATGTACAATTTTTCCTTTGCTTATATAGATTCCTCTTTCACCATCATCTCTTCTTCTCCTCCTTAGCTCATCTCTTATCTTTTTATCTTCCTCTCTTTTCCTTACAATCAAATCAGGCACTATCATCACCCTCCTAAAATATTCTTCAGCATTTCTCAGCCTATTTGCCCTACCAATTACTGCCCATTTCTGCCCTGAAGTCCTCATCTTTACCAAAGTTGGTGGAGGCTTTACCTAGTCATTTCCCTCTCCATCCATGGAAGTTTTCTCTTTACCCAGTCTAACCACCTCTTCCACCACAATATCCATCAGTCCAAGTTGATCCCTAACTAGTCCCTCAAAGATTTCCCTATCATTTCTCTCTCTAGACTTTTTCATTCCATGAATAACAATATTACATTCTCTCTTTCTCTTCTCCTTTTCCTCTTTTACCCCAACCATCACCTCTCTTCTGATATCATTCACCATTGTCCCTTGATTACTTTCATTTATCAGGCTAGGAGTCGGTTGTATGACATGTATCATCTCCCCATTATTATTATTATTATTATTATCAGAAACCATATTCATTATCTCCTCTCCTATCTCCTTCTTGATATCTTCCTTCATTTCGCTCATCCGATCAAACAAGTCATTAAGTTTCCCAATTGTCTCCCTATTTTCTCTCTTTAGATCCTCATTTTCAGTCTCAAATCTCTTTATTTTCTCACCAGCTCCCTTCACTACACCTCCACATCTTGCACAAACCCACACTGGGGATCCCTTAGCACAAAAATATTCATAGTCTTTCTTTCTTAGGCCACCACACTCACTGTGGTACCACACCTCACAAAGAATTCCACTCTGATCATCCCGAACGTCAGACTTACAGTTATCTTCAGACTCTGCCGCATTCAAAGCACTCTCAACTAACTCAACACAGTAAGTATCGCCCAGAGGCAAGGCCTGTATTCCGGGGTCAGAGGTTCCCCCCTTTGATCGGAGCTTAGAAGAGGGAGGTGGCGATCTAAGTAAACCACCGACAGGCGCCATACCACTATTTCCCTTCACTGGTATTCAAGATCACATTTTTGCTACCTTCAAAATTGCTACCTACCTATCTTATACATTCGATGTGAACATGCCCTATGCATGCAACATAGGGAGTCAATCGAGAAAATGAAACCCACCCACCCACCTCAAAAGTTTACCCAATCTATCCTATTTAACTAATCTAACTTTTATATTAAACTATATATCCTATTTAGCTTGCATAACTTATATAAGAAACTAACCTAATTAGCATCCCATTTACCAGTATTTGTAGGTTTACAAACAGCCAAATCCCTATTTAGACTCTCCGTCTTCAGACGATGTTAGCAGGTTTTCAGACTTTTCAGCAGATGCGGAGCTACACACAACCTCTCACCAATCAAACAGAACGATGCACACAGTACATTAATATTAGTAACAATAGGGTGATTTGTTATCGTGACGTCATCAAGGTAACTCTTTTAATCGAAAATTAGGGTTAAGAAGTTTGAATAATTGAATACACCCATTACTCTTTTCGTAAATTGGCAATAAATAAACAGTTCTTTATAATTTAACACTCTTAAATTGCCTTAGATTTGATTTTAGAGTGTTCCTGTGATGACGTCACGAAAGTTAAACGTCTTGATTGTCACTAAAATTATAATAGATGTCCACAATTAGTTTATATTTACCTTTTCTAATAGATAGATGGAAAAATCCATCGAGAAGAAATCATCTTTAAGTAATAATTTAGAAATGAGAATTTATCTTCAAAAAAAAAAGATATCTTTAAGAATCATTTTAGATACATGTGGCTGTTATTGCTATTTCGATGATAATATTGGATGTCTAATAGCTATCTATTTTGAAGCAATTCCGATTTTCGCTACAACTAGCAACGTTATCGCTACAAGTAGATAGCTAATAGAAAGGACTGTGTTTACAGGGTAGCATTATCCTCTAAACAAGAGAGTAGTGTTAAAATTGCTCTACCTATTCCCTTTCCTTTTGTCATGTTCCTACTGTCTATACTCTTCCTCAAATCATCTATCTGTTTCTTTCCCATGCTTATCTTCTCCTCACATTCTTTATTCATCTTATTCATGGCTTTCTCCATAATTTCTTCCATTTCTCTTTTCATATTAATCATAATTTCTTCTGTCCACTTTCTAGACCGATCTCTTCTAACCCCCTGACTTCTCCCACCATTGTACTAATCTCCTGATTTAACTCCTTATGTTTAATTCCCCAATCTCCACTTTATATTTCTTATTCTCCTCCTTCATTTTACCTTCCACCCCCTTCCATTCTTTACAATACCACCTTCCCTTTTTTCCTATCTTACCTATTAGCTCATAGTCTTTCTTACTCACCTTCTTACACTGGACATGGTTCCACCAGCCACACAGATCACATACTAATCCCAATTCCCCACTATTCACTCTCCTGGTACAAATCTTACATACCTCTCTATCACCCTCCTTTACTTCCCAGTTCCCACACCTTCGTGTGGGAATTTTCCGTCTTCTAGATATTTTCGCTAAAATCGTTTTCGGGATTAGATAGTGGTGAGCCTGTGAGTGAATGGAGTGTGTCAAAGACCTGTATGATTCACGTGTGACGCTCGCGATTGGATCACTGGTAAACCAGACTCACAACAGAATAAGGTAAGATAAGTAAATAAAATTTTTGTGTAATACTATCAACATTCCGATCTGCTACAACAAAAAAAAAACAGGAAGTCACTATCCTGTCCAACTACCAGGTAGTTAGAAGACCCAACTGAACATGGATCAAACTCAAAGTAGAGAGAAAGAAGAAGTAACTTACTCTGACAAACCACCAGATCAACAAGAAATACCAGAAACACAGTTTTCAGAAACAAGTTATTCTAATGTATTTCCAGCTACTGAAGAGATTTTAAGAATGCACAATAATAGTACCCAATTATCTGATACTTCATATTCATCCCAATTACCTGCTACTCAGGATATTCCTTTAAGCCAAATAGTGGTCCTCAAGGACCTCAATGAACTGGATAAAGCTGTTGGAACAAGTACTAAAAGATCTCTACCTGAAGAAGAAAGAGATGCTCAAAGTAATCCTTTCCACGGAGAGGGATCTAGTAACAACAATGAAAACATTGAAAGACCAAATAAAAGATACCAGGCAGATAATAAAGGTAATAGACAGCAATATGAATATGAAATCATGGATCAAGACAATAATATGAGTGACGCTAATGAGGAGATATCCAGTTCTCCTATAATAGGTAAATCCAGGTTCAACTCTAATTATGGAAAAATACTCAAAAAAGTACAAACTGCTCAAGCTAACCTGACAATGTCCAGTGCTAGTGAAGGACGAATAGTTCTCATAAAACCAGAAGAAAATATTAGGGTTATGATGAAAAGTCCATCAAAATTTACATATGAGTTTCATAAAACAAACTTTGGGAAGGCAGACATCAAAGATATGAGAACCAATTTCCCAAAAGGGATTTTGGTTGTGGAAATGCAGAAGTATGATGACATACAGTTACATAATCTGTTTGGAGTTACAAACATTGGAAGTTGGAAAGTAAAATGTTACCCTCCGGTGAGTGAATCATGCTCAGTAGGTGTGGTGGGACCAATAAGTTCAGATGAGGTAATTGATTTGGAAACTGAAATAAAAACTAATACTGAAGCGGAGGTCATCAAGGTAGAAAGATTAATGAGAAGTGTTGGTAATGGAAATAGAATACCATCTGAATCTGTTAAGTTAACCTTCAACTCTCCAAATTTACCAAGAACGGTAAAGATATTCCACTTTTCATACTTCTGCAGACCATTTATCCCTAACCCCATCCAATGTTTCAGATGCCAAAGACTAGGACATGTCTCTGGTAGCTGTAAAGCTAGTAGTGTCAGATGCTTAATTTGTGCTGGGCAACATTCACATAAAGAGTGCCCTGATAAAACTGCAATATGCTGTGCAAACTGCCGTGGGGATCATCCGGCTAATTCTCGTAAATGTAAATTCATGGAGGAAGCAAATAATTTTGAAAAAAAGAAGTCACAAGAAAAGAATATATTTCAAATAAGTAATTCATACTCTAATGCTTCCTTCCCAAAACTTCCACTACAGAGAGCTGAGAGAAGTATTAGACAAGATACAGAGCATGTAACACAGCCAGTTACATATAATAATACCTATGCAATGATGGTAAACAGGAACAAAGTCAGCCAACCAAGACATGAAAGGAATTATGCAAAAGAGAACTCTGTGACCCAATTCAAAGATGCCTGTACCCAAACAGAAAACAGCGGACTGGTCAAAGCTAACAAAGTTGAAAATGAAATAACCATAGATAAACTAGCACAATGTCTATTAGAAATATTAAGTCACAATATATTTAATGAGAACAATAAAGTTAGACGACAAATGATAAAAGGAGCTGTACAGAAATCATTCGGTGTAACAATTCCTCATTCACAGACAGCTCCAGAAACAACAGAAACTGAAGATGAAAGTATGGAAGATGGGGTTCTGTCTGACACATCTAGTGAAAAAGCATGGGAAGACAAACAGTCTAATTCAGGAAGCAGACAATTCTTAAGATCACATCAAGAAGTGAACAATAACTCTAAGAAAAAGTCAAGAAACAAAAAGAAAAATAGAAAAAAATAACCATAACAACATGACACCAACTAATTTTACATGCTCTCTATTAAACTGTAGAGGACTTGCAAGCAAATTGCAAGAGGTTAAAAATTTATGTTCCAGTTTAGTTCCAGATATTTTTTGTTTCACAGAAACTTGGCTTATACCTTCTAGGGAGCCAAACATCCCTAATTATAAAGGTTTTTGGCAACATAGACTAAATAGAGTTGGTGGTGGTGTAGGTATAATTGTAAATAATGAATTACATGCTGAAAGAGTTGTTTTAAATGAATATGTTGGTGGTGTCATGGAATGCATGGTTATAAAAATATATATGGGAAATAATAATTGGATATATGTTTTAAATGTATATAATCCAAATATGAATATATCAAAATTTGAAATTGCGCATTATATAAGACAATTAGGACCATCTTTCCTAATAACTGGAGACTTTAATGCTCATGCACCTGAATTAGATGGAAAGTTCCACTCTGCCAGTAATAGTACAGGCAGAGCAATTAGTGAGCTATTACTAGATGAATTCTTTTTGTTGCTGAATGATACAGATATTGCTACCTATGTTGACTACAGAACTGGAAGCTTATCGTGCTTAGATTTGATATTTGCATCTCCAAATCTAGTACCTGGCTACTCATTTACAAGGGAAAAGGATGTTGGTAGTGACCACTGTCCGATAACAGTAACTATCCAGTTGAGCCCAATGAGATGCCTGTCAAGCAACCCTAAGAGATGGATATTGAAAGATGTAGATTGGGGGGGATGGGCAAAACAAATTCCAGAATCATATATAACTAAACCAAATGATGTAGAAACAATGAACAAAGAAATTGTTGACAGAATAAACCATGCTTCACATTTAAAGATTAAACAGACTAGTGGGAAGATGCAATTAAAAAAATACACCCCTTGGTGGGACAATGAATGTAAAGAACTAATCAAAAGGAGACAGAGGGCAAGAAAAATGCTTGAGCGTCATCCAACAGAAGAAAACTTAAAGAAACTACGAAAAGTAACAGCTGAAGCAAAGTATCATATAAAAAAGAAAAAGAAAGAATCATGGAGATCATATATAAGCTCTTTGAAAGCAGAAACACCAATATCTCAAGTGTGGCAAAAAATAACCAAGATAAAGGGAAGGTATCGATCACCCACTTTTCAATTAAAACTTAATAATATCCCAATAACTGATAACAAAGGGAAAGCAGATGCCATGGCAAAATACATAATAGAGAACAATGTACCAGGAGTCCATAGAGAACCTGCAAACTATGAAGTTGTGATGAGAGAACCAAATGCCACAAACTTGATCACAGATAGAGATATAGAGAAGGAAGAAATTAAAACAATGATAACTAAATTAAAACACACATCACCAGGGAATTGTTAGAATTAGGTTAAATCAGTGGGTTAACAACGTTAAGACATAGAGTTTATTTAAAGAGTAAATATGTTATACAATTAGAAATCTATAGAGAGATGAGTAGAACTCATCTCTCACTGAGTAATGTTCAAGACAGACTGACTTCAGAACCAACAAGACAGGGTATTTAACCCTCGACGGAAGTGTGATCGACTTTAGACCTTATGTCCGTTTCTCATTAAAAGTAATACATAGTTATTGAAACAATAGGTAATTTAATATAGCTGAGCTAGTCTAACAGGAAGTTAACATTAAATATATAACGAGTGTGTAATACATTTAACTAAAATTTCAACACTCCTCCTCACACGACATTTTATATTTTTCATACCTATTAATTTAACAAATTTGGTAAATCTATCAATAGGCAACGATTTAGAGAATATGTCAGACGATCCATTAAAAAAAAACAATGAACAACAATTTACATAGGAAATGAATTATTCTAAATTTAAAGACATAAATCTCTTTTTAATCAATCCTAAAATTCAAAACATTAAAACTCAAATTGAAAAATTCTGAAATTCAAATTGAACAATCATAACTGCAAGAATTTTAAACATTTATTAATGGTTTAATTCTATTTCAAATAATTCCTTTCTTCCCCTCTTTTTATTTCTGAATGTCGATATAAAATAGAGTCTTCAGAAATCCAAAAAGAAAATATACTATGTATATAAAATATTTCAAACTTACATGTAACATAAAAAATCAAACCTATAACTGCAAGAATTTTAAACATTTATTAATGGTTTAATTCTATTTCAAATAATTCCTTTCTTCCCCTCTTTTTATTTCTGAATTTAGATATAAATTAGAGTCTTCAGAAATCCAAAAAGAAAATATACTATGTATATAAAATATTTCAAACTTACATATAACATAAAAAATAGTATGAATACACATCAAAACTGAACTTAACATATTGTGACATTCTTGCTTATTTTATTTCAATTTAATTTGTAAAAATAAACATTGCTTAATAATCATGCAATTAAAATTAACATCCTTCCGTTAAAAAATAGAATTTCTATTTTTTAATTATTTTATTGAATAAAATTTACTATTAAATTCTTTCTTCAGAAAAATTGAAAGATCGTTTAATATTTTACTGCAAATTAGTTATAAATATAACCATTTCATTTATGTATATTAATTTAAAAATATTTCATTCCTGCAAATTCCTAATTTATTTTGACTTTAAAATTTTCTAATCATCAAAATCTAATTAGTATTTCAAAATGAAAAAATATTTATTTCTAAATATTCACTTCTAAATATTCACAAATATTCACAGTATGAATATCAATTCATCTGTATTCAATTCATATGCTCACCTAATAGACCGCGTACTTCTATTAAGTAAACATGCTGAGTCATCAATTAAAATAACAATTAAATGCTGTGTCGGTAGTTTTTGTTACGATTCAAAGATTAATCTGCTGATCATTAAAAAGCAATAAAAATTCTATCTAACTACTATCCAAAAGCCTAATTTCAATTAATTTGAGAATTCACTTCACAAATGCTGAAGCAAGTTGTACACCGGTGCAAGAACCGTAGAGGCGAAAGTTAACTAAACCTACCACTAGACTAACATCAGGTTATTTATTTACTGTGAATAGAACTACAATATGGCGTAAGTTAAATGTCAGTTAAACTAAGTCATTATAGCAACTTAACACTACCACTTTCTTGTGTAGCTATTTACAAACAAACAAGTCTTTACTTATTTTACTTCTTGTAGTTGTAGTTCCCATAGCCACCACAAGTATGTGGAGTTGCTCCAGCTTTGCTGGGGCGTTTGTCCGGTTTGTTGTCCATAGCCACTCCAAGTACCGGCAGCTTGTCCAGTGGTTGCGGCACTCCAACCGCCCGGTGCCTGTTGTCCCCCGTTGCCGTAAGAGATTTGGGTTGGCGGTGTCTGTTGCTGCTGTGCATAGTAATTCTGCTGCTGTCCATAGTACCCCCCACTGTTTCAAGTGCCGTATCCTCCTCCTTGCTGGGTGTATCCAGATTGGGGTAGCTCTGGGATGAGTAGTTGTTAGTTTGAGAAGAATACTCAACTTTTCAGCTTCACTCCGGAGTGTGTCAGCTACGGTAATCCAGTTAGGGATGTCTGTCTGAGCTTCAAGTGCAGTGACAAGCACTTCAAACGGCCCTGGCAGTGATGACAGAAGACAAATCACTTTATCCTCTTCACTGATCACTTGATTTAACAAGGCAAGCTCTTGAAAAACTTCAGTTAGTTCCTTCAAATGAAAGTCGAGTAGATCAGGAGACTTCAATTTTAGATTGTAGAGCTTTTTCTTCAAACGAAATTTGTTAGCCCACGTGTTTTTCTGACATGTTTCTTGAAACAACCAAACCAGTTAAACTTGATTTACTGTTTAACTGAATTGATGTTTTAACATTATTCTAATTCATAAGAATAACTGAATATAATTATTAATATTCAATTGAAACAAAAAACAGAATTCTTAGTTCGCAAGAGCCTTTTGTTGAAAGTATTTACTATCATTCAATACTTTAACAAACATAAACAACCAAAGCAGTTAAATTGATTTACTGTTTAACTGAATTGATGTTTTAACATTATTCTAATTCATAAGAATAAGTGCACTGAATATAAGTATTTACTATCATTCAATACTTTAACAAACATAAACAACCAAAGCAGTTAAATTGATTTACTGTTTAACTGAATTGATGTTTTAACATTATTCTAATTCATAAGAATAAAAGCACTGAATATAAGTATTTACTATCATTCAATACTTTAACAAACATAAACAACCAAAGCAGTTAAATTGATTTACTGTTTAACTGAATTGATGTTTTAACATTATTCTAATTCATAAGAATAAGTGCACTGAATATAAGTATTTACTATCATTCAATACTTTAACAAAAATAAACAACCAAAGCAGTTAACTTGATTTACTGTTTAACTGAATTGATGTTTTAACATTATTCTAATTCATAAGAATAACTGCACTGAATATAAGTATTTACTATCATTCAATACTTTAACAAACATAAACAACCAAAGCAGTTAACTTGATTTACTGTTTAACTGAATTGATGTTTTAACATTATTCTAATTCATAAGAATAACTGCACTGAATATAAGTATTTACTATCATTCAATACTTTAACAAACATAAACAACCAAAGCAGTTAACTTGATTTACTGTTTAACTGAATTGATGTTTTAACATTATTCTAATTCATAAGAATAACTGCACTGAATATAAGTATTTACTATCATTCAATACTTTAACAAACATAAACAACCAAAGCAGTTAACTTGATTTACTGTTTAACTGAGTTGCTGTTTTAACATTATTCTAATTCATAAGAATAACTGCACTGAATATAATTATTAATATTTAATTGGAACAGTAACACAGGTCTTAGTTCGCAAGAACCTTTTGTTGAAAGACTGTTTACCAAAGGATAAGGTCACAGATTTAAAGGTAATTTGTGACCTCTCTTGACACCTCTTCCGCAAAAATACTAAATCATTATATTATAACACAAGTGCATTTTTCGCTAGAGCAATCATTATAATTGACCTCATTAGCGCGTGAGCACGATTTGCTTACGCAAGCGTTTTAAGTGATATGTTTCATATAGGTTAACACTTTTTTCACAGCACTTCGTTTTTATTACTATTATAAACTTCTAATTTGTTTAAACATAATTTGATTTATAAACTCTTATCGTTCACTGGGCCCATAACCTGTTAGAATTAGGTTAAATCAGTGGGTTAACAACGTTAAGACATAGAGTTTATTTAAAGAGTAAATATGTTATACAATTAGAAATCTATAGAGAGATGAGTAGAACTCATCTCTCACTGAGTAATGTTCAAGACAGACTGACTTCAGAACCAACAAGACAGGGTATTTAACCCTCGACGGAAGTGTGATCGACTTTAGACCTTATGTCCGTTTCTCATTAAAAGTAATACATAGTTATTGAAACAATAGGTAATTTAATATAGCTGAGCTAGTCTAACAGGAAGTTAACATTAAATATATAACGAGTGTGTAATACATTTAACTAAAATTTCAACAGGAATGATATGATCAATAACAAATTCTTACAAATGATCAAGGACTCAACACTAGAAGACATCATATATTTACTCAATGTCAGTTTGGCCACAGCCTCAATTCCACCTTCCTGGAAGCATGGAATAACAATCCCCATTTTAAAGCCATCAAAAGATGAATCCTGTTTAAACTCATATCGGCAAATAACGTTACTAAACACCCTTGGAAAACTTATGGAGAAAATAGTGAATCAACGATTGCAATATTGGATGGAAATTAATAATAAACTCCCAAATTTTCTCTGCGGATTTCGCAGAGGAATGTCAACTACAGACATCCTATTAAGACTTGAACAAAAGATAAGAAAGGGTTTAGAAATAAAGGCATCAACTATTGTAGTTTATATTGATCTACAAGGTGCATATGACAAGATATGGCACAAAGGATTAATATATAAAATGAAACACATGAAAATGCCAAATTTATTATTTAAATGGATTGAAAATTACCTGAAAAATAGAACATTTCAAGTTAGAGTAGGAAGTGAGCTCTCAGACACCCTAGGGAGTGAAGAGGGGATTCCTCAAGGATCCGTACTTAGTCCATCCCTCTTTAACATTATGATATCGGATATGCCTACACACCAAAATATCTCTATATACTGCTATGCTGATGATATAACATTATCAGTAACTAACACAAATATTGAAATGGCAAAAGAACAGATGCAAGCATACCTACATGATTTCACAACGTGGTGTGAAAACTGGGGTTTTATTATGAACCCTCAAAAATGTTCAATGCAGGTATATTCCAATAAGAAAAGTGACATTATATTAAGAATAAAAGAATCTGTTTTGTCCAATAACCAGAAACAAAGACTGTTAGGAGTCATCCTTGACTCCCCTAGACTTACATTCAAAAATCATGTAGAGTATCTAACTCTGGATATAAGAAAGAGGTTAGACATGATGAAAGCATTGTCCTCCACTTACTGGGGTGCAGACCAACATATCATGAGGATGTTTTATGTAGCATACGTCAGAAGTAAGTTGGATTATGGATGTATGATATATGATAATGCAGCGAAAAGCCATTTGCATAAACTGGATATGCTGCAGAATAGAGCTCTCAGACTGATCTTGGGAGCTCGTAAGTCATCCCCTATTACATCGTTGGAAATCCTATCGCAAGTTCCTCCTCTCAGCATCAGAAGGAAGTTCCTTAAATGCAAAAACTTCTTGAAACTCCTGTACAAACCTGAAAATGATAACACTGTCAAAACACTAGAAATAACCGATAGAGAATTGATGACAACAAGTGTAAAGAAGTCATTCATGAAAAACATAATTGAAGACATGAGACAATGTGGAATAAATACATGGAAAAGAACCCCAGTAGGTTTATATTCAGATCTCCCCCCTTGGGTCAATTTGAAAGAATATTGCTATATATACATGATGAACAATGAAGGAAAACCACATAAAGAACAATTTGAAGAAATGAATAATAATAAATATAAAAATGCTGTCAAAATATATACTGATGGTTCCAAGAACTATGATCCTATATCAACTGCATGTGCAATATATATCAGCAATAAAAGTGTAATAAAGACCTTCAAACTACAAAATTCGCAATCTGTTTATACTGCTGAAATTTTTGCTATATACCAAGCATTAATTTACATAAATCACAGTGAAGATGAGTATTCATTCTATGTAATTTATACAGATTCACAAAGTGCAGTTTTATCTCTACAAAATGGTAACATCACTGAAGATCTAGTAAGAAGGACCCAGTGTGAGCTGGTGAAATGTAATGCAAATAAAAGAGTAAATATACAGTGGGTAAAGGCTCATGCTCTAATTAAAGGTAATGAAATAGCTGATATTGCTGCCAACCTTGGCCACAAAAATAGGGAAATTGTCCAAATGCCTCTATCTCTTGATGAGATGATAAGCATGTTAAAGAATGGAGTGATGGAGCATTGGAACAATAAATGGCATGAGCAAGTCAACATAAATGGTAGTGGGAGCCTTTACTGCACTGATATATCCCCATGTCAGAAGTGTCAAGAAATGTAAGATAAATCCAAGGAGGGCACAGATTTGTGTGAATCGGTTGAGATTGGGGCATGCAGGTCTCAACCAATATTTACATAGATTCTCCATGACTGACTCACCTTTGTGTGAGACATGTCAGGTGCCTGAATCCTTGGAGCATTATCTGCTACATTGTAGAGAATATAGTAATGAAAGAGTAGAATTCTTTGGGAATGTAGCAGCACTAGGAGTTGTACCTGTAGATCTAAAAGCTATACTGGGATATAATGATAAAATTAAAATCAGCATTCATAAAAAAATAGTGGGATATTTAACAAAATATATCACTAATACAAATAAATTAACAATAATCTAGAAAATAAATGTCAGAGAAAGCCAAAAAGTACTTCTAAAACTTTGGAATATGTGTAATCTAATAGCAATTGTAATATTAGGACTAGGTAGGAAAATAATTGCCCATTGTTAAAAGTAGGTAGGAATATAAATCTATGTAGGAATATTATAAGGATCTATATGTAAATAGCTTTAAGATTATTAGCATATGTTGTAGCTATTAAAGTTTATCAAATTTTTCTGTACCATCTACTACATAATATAAATAACAATGTTGGTGGAAGAAGTACAGGCTGAAGTGCCTTACAGTGAAAAGTCCAAAGGAAGATTCCTTCGAGGGAGGGGAATCTTCCACCCTCCTCTGTAAGACAGTTGTACCTTGATTAAAGTGCAATCTGAAACATGGAATACATGTGATAGGGCATGATTAGATAGATGTTACTAACTGGGAATTTCTAACCACTAACTGCAATTAAGTAATTATATGATGCTAATGTTTATTTTGTAATTTCAGGAGTGACGGAAGCACAGCAAGTGACATCCATAGACTCCTTGGTCTGCAGAAGCAGACAAAACAACGTGAAGAAGAGAAGAAGAAGAAGACCTGTATGATTCCGAAAGTGAATAAACCTAGTGTGAAAGACTTGAGACCAATTGCCTTGTTGAATGTTGAGTATAAGATTTTTATGAGTGTAATGAAAGAGAAGTTGATTGAGCATGTGAGAATGAATGGGCTGATGAATGAGTTGCAGATTGGTTTTACGAGTGGGAGAAGGATAGAAGATAATTTATTTATGCTGAGTTATGTGATAGAATCGTGTAGGAGGGATAAGAAGGAATTGATTGCTGTGTTTGTGGATTTTGCTAAGGCGTTTGATAGTATTAGGAGAGGAAGTCTGATTGAATGTATGAAAAGGTGTAAGTGTGATCCTAGAATGATTGATGTGTTTGCAAGAGTGTATGAGAATGATAGTACTGAGTTTAGTGTGAATGGAGAGAAAATGGGAAGAATGGATGTGTGGAATGGTATTAGGCAGGGGTGTACTTGCTCACCCCCCCAGTCTGCAGAATATGGAACATTTTTCCAAGACTCTGCGGGAGTTTTTGATTGAATTTTTAGAAATTGGAGATCTCTGCGGGAGATCTTGAATCAATTCCTATGTTACCATTAATTTAGCTGCGGGAGATTTTGAATTAATTCCTATGTTACCATTAATTTAGCTGCGGGAGATTCAGAATCTGCTGCTGAGAGTCAGAGAGTAGCTCTCTCTCAAATTAAAGTCTCTGCGGGAGAAGAGACACATTCTGCAGACTGGCTCACCCCAGTTGTTTATAATGGCAGTGAATGAGATAATTAGTGGTTTGCAAAGGAGTGGTTTAGGTTTTAAGAACGAGTGTGTGTATGTGCCAGCTTTGTTCTTTGCGGATGATGGTGTGATTTTTGGGAACAGTGTGAGAGAGGTTGAAAGAATGATTGATGTGCTTGTGAGTAAGACTGCAGAGATTGGAATGACTGTGAACAAGAGTAAATGTAATGTGCTTGTGTTTAATAGGAAGATGGATGTTAGAAGTATCAAGGGAATGGATGTAGTGAAGGATGTGAAGTATTTAGGAGTGAGTGTCAAGTGGGAAGAATGTTTTTAAAGTGCACAGAGAGAATGTTATGATGAGAGCTAGAAGGATGAGCAACATGACGTACTCTGTTATACACAAGTCGTGTAACAGAGTACTGATTGGGAAGACATATTGGAAAAGTGTGGTAATGCCGAGTTTGTTGTATGGAAGTAGTGTGTTTTGTTGGAATGTGAGTGATATTGAGAGACTGCAAAAATGTGAGAAGGCTGTATGGAGGTGTGTGTTGGGGGCCCCATCATATGCACCTCTGGTAACTCTCCAGACTCCAGGGTGAGGTGGGGTCTTCAAGTATGAGAGCAAGAGATATGAAGGCGAAGTTGAATTATGAGAAGCATGTGAGGAATGGTGAGAATGAACTGTTGAAAATGATGTATGAGGATATGTGTGAATGGAACAAGTGTAAATGGTTAGAGACTGTGAAAGTGTATAGAGAGAGAGTGGAAGTGCAATTGAATGAATTGGATGATATGAGTAATGAATATATAAAGAGAAAGGTGTATGCATGGGAAAGTGATAGGTGGAATGAGGAGAGAATGGAAAAAAGTACAATTAGTTTGTATAATGAATGTAAGGGTGAGATCAGAGATGAAGGATTGTATGAAAATGACTGGGGATCTGTTTTGCTGTATAGATGTAGGAGTATTAGTCTGAGGCTAAAGTGGAGAGAGAGATATGTGAATGGAAATGTTAATTGTGTTGTGTGTGACTTAGGAGTGTTTGAGAGTTTGGAGCACTTTTTGTGTGTGTGTGAATGGTATGAGTGTGTGAGAAGAGAATTTGGAATGAGTGGTGTTAGTGTGAAAGATCAGTTGTTTGGAAGTGGTTTAGTGTGGGCAAGGGAGTGTAGAAGATACTTGGAGTGTATGTGGAGAAGAAGAAAATTGAGAATGGATGAATGAATGTGTAAATATTGTATATAGCTATTGTAAATTATGAATTTTATGTTGTGATTTTTTTAATTTTAGAGTCTTTTAATAAAGATATTTTAATGGAAGTTCAGTGCTGATATCAAAGCAATACTGGGGGACCAGTAACCTGTAACCTGTAACCTGATTAGACTGTCGTAGAGATAAGACGTGCGCAGCTCTCTCAATTATTTATAAGTTAACGCTATAACCGTTGCTTCTAAATGTTAAAGGTGAATGCTGTAACCTCTCATTTACAATCTAATCTAAAAATATCTAACAGTATTGACATCGAAACTTAACATAGCTAATAATTTCTGATAGCTAGTTGGGTACCATCACTACCGGTTCTGGCGGTTCATACAAATTTTACCACCAAATACAATCTGGGTAACATAGGAATAAATTGCTAAAAATCCACCGACTTTGCCAGAATATTATTTTCATAGGGGAAAAATTCCACCGACATGTTGGTGGAATTTACCACGAAATACAAACTGGGCCAGTTCCTGCAGTCAGGTCTGTAACATATGTTGGGTATTTTTATAATCTAGTATCTACCCAAGTAAAATAGTATGTCTCATAAACTCACCATTTATTAATTCTCTCCAAAATAACATTGTAGCATAGGAGAAAAATAGATTAAACTCGCCATTTGCAATTGAAGGGCTCAAAATAACTCACAAACTCTAAAATGGCGAGTTTGGACATGCTTTTTTACTTGGGTATCTACTTGGGGTATCTATTTGTTTATTGGTTGCCTACTTGAAGTTGCCAGTCTGCAAAGCATAATAAGCAACCAGCCAGATTGTATTTCCGACAGTATTTGGTGGTAAATTCCAAAGATATCTCTGGAGATATTCAATTTCTCTAATAAAAAATTCCTATTAAAAATTAGCTATTAATTCCTATATTACCATTAATTTTTGGAGGAGAAACTGGAAAAATGTTAGAGGACTAGCCAAATTAATGAAAAATGTTGGCAGTTATTTCTCAGATTTTTGAAAAAGTCAGAGGAGTTCAGTGCACCAAATACAAACTGAGCAACCAGTCTGCAGAATATGGAACATTTTTCCAAGACTCTGCGGTAGTTTTTGTTTTGATTGAATTTTTAAAAATTGGAGATCTCTGCGGGAGATCTTGAATCAAATCCTATGTTACCATTAATTTAGCTGAAGGAGATTTTGAATAAATTCTTATGCTACCATTAAATGTTCCACATTCTGCAGACTGAAATTCCACTGACTTTTTGAAAAAGGCGAAAAAGTCCACCATAAATTTCCAGTAATTTGGCTGATCCACCAACATTTTCCCAATTTATCCACCAAAAATTAATGGTAACACAGGAATAAATAGCTAAAAATCCACCGACTTTGCCAGAATATTATTTTCAATGGAAAAAAATTCCACCGACAAGTCGATGGAATTTGTTGGCTCAAAAATTGGCTTATAATTTTCCAGCCTCTGAAACATACATGAGAAGCTTTGAGCGATACATATCTAAAAGCTTAGCGGCACACCACAGGTCGGCGCACCACTGTACATTCTATTAGATACCTACCTAGGTAATTTGTCTGAAGATTATTGATATATGGAGTGAATTTGATAATTGTTGTAGGACAGTCTGCAGAATATGGGAGATATTTGGGATATATATTCTCTCTGAACACTTCTGAATTATATATTCTCTCTTAACACTTTGTAGATTTCTACAAACACTTAACCAGTTTTTACAGACTGGGTTGTATGTAGGCGATCAAATTTATGACTGACAGTACTTGAATACATTTTTTATACTAAACAGTTTAATTCTTTGATTAAGATGTTTAATTTGGAATAGAAAATAAAGTTAATCATAGTAAACTAATAATTTTCATTTTATAGGGTAACTATTGTATACTTTCTGTCTGAGGTCTGTGAGGTGTAAATAAAACTTCTCAGTTAGAGTAGATGTCTGCCCCCCAAACCCCCTCTGCCAGGTCATTAAGCAATCATGAATTGTGCAGTACAACAAACTACGTAAGACAATTATGTTGAAATCATTGATAGAAGATTGTACAGTTGTGCCCCGTAATGTGGTGTGCCGCTCAACTTTTAGATATGTTGCTTTGAACCTTCACTAGTTGACAGTGATTAGTGATCATATCTACTCCTAAAATCATAAAATGGGTAGAACCAAAACTAAAAAGAAGAAAAACAAATCAAGGGATTGTTAGAGAAATTCTTGGGTGAACCATATTACAGAGCATGTCAGTTAAAGCCAATTAATTGGCTTAGATTTTAAAAAGTCAAAACTCTCAAAACTTTTGTGCACCAGATACCAGTCTGTATTTGGTAAACAAAATTCCACTGACTTTTTGTAAAAGCTGAAAAAATCCACCATAAATTTACTGTAATTTGGCTGATCCGACCCATCTTTCCATCGAAAGTTAATGGTAACATAGGATTAAATAGCTGAAAATCCATCGACTTTGCCAGAACATTATTTTCAAAAGGGAAAAATTCCACAGACATGTCGGTGGAATTTACTATGAAATACCGACTGGCTCAGATATGTCTAATTGGCTTTAAATTTTGAATTAATTCTTATGTTCCTATGTTTTTTTTTTGCTTGAAATCATCTCTGAATTTTAGTGAAATTTTGGCTCAAAAATTGGCTTACAATTTTCCAGCCTCTGAAACATGGTGGCCGGTCTATTTGCCGAAAACACATTCGCCGCAAGACACATTAGCCAAAAAATTCAATGTGCTAATGTGAGTTGCTCGTGAAGCTTTCATTATACAGGGTGACCCACAAAAAGTCTACCCAACTTTAAATTCATATATTTAAACAACTATTGAAGGTTCAGTTAAAACAGATCTATTTCTAGGTTTTAATAATATTCATATAACTATTCCTTTTATAAGATGTTGACAATGTGGATAAATGTATTTGAGTGCAAAAAGGAAGTCCAAATATATTTTGTTCAGCAACTCCTTTCAAAAAATGGAAAAGTTTATATTATAATATATGGTTTAAATATTTATTGTTTGATAAATACTAGTAAATATTATTAATCAATAAATACTACTAAAATTATTTAGAAACTTTTATAATGGGACTAAGAACAAGCATTTATAAGGCATTAAAACCAGACAATTAATTATCATAAAATATATAGTTAATAAAATTTGATCAATTTCAAATAGTTATTTAACACAGGATGTTCAATAAACGTGAATTTCTGTAGTAAACCTTAGTCTGCTAGAAAATTGTCATATTTTCGGCGAATGTGTCGTTCGGTGAATGTGTCGTCCGGCAAGTGTGTTTTTTCGGCGAATTGACCTAGAGCCCTGAAACATAGAGGGTGAAGAAGGTAAATTGCGGCACACTTACTAACTGCAGCCTCTAACAACAAAATCATTATAGCTTCAAAACGCTCGTTAAAAACTTAAATAAATAAATTTTGGCATGCAATGCGCTTAATTTCCAGTCTGCAGATTCTGGTAAAGTGTTCATAGAGATCTCTTATTCTGTTCGTTGAACATCAGTGCAAGTTTACAAAATACAATTTTAATCTCTAACAACAGTTCCAAAACTCAAGCCATGAACAATAACATATTTCAAACAATGAACAGTAACATATTTCAAACAATGAACAGTAACATATTTCAAACAAGGAACAATGAAATTAATCAAAAATCAATAACATTGAACAAAGAACAGCAACTACACAGTGAAATAATAAACACCCTAAACTTTGGGTCAGTCAGTTAGCTAACAGGGTGTAGCTAATATGTTGACAATAACAAGAAAATACAAATAGTTAATAAAAGATATTTATGAGCACAATAATATACAAATATATCTTTATTTTCATTACAGATGGCTCATGCCAAATGCTTTAATTTTACAGAAATTCATTGGAGAAACAGCATTTGTAAGGAAAAATTAATTCATACAAAATTATAACCTAATTCATTTCTGTTCGTAGCTAAATTAATGTAAATATAGGGATTAATTCAGAAGTGTTCTTAGCAAAATAAATGTAAATATAGGATTAATTCAGAAGTGTTCTTAGCAAAATAAATGTAAATATAGGGATTAATTCAGAAGTGTTCTTAGCAAAATAAATGTAAATATAGGGATTAATTCAGAAGTGTTTTTAGCAAAATAAATGTAAATATAGGAATTAATTCAAAATTGTTCGGAGAGAATATTCCATATTTAATATTCTGCAGACTGGTTTATTTTTATAGCTATGCCACTCACACTGGAAAACACCTTAGGCTAACAGCCAAGTAAAATAGTATGGCTCATAAACTCTTCATTTGTTTCTCCACTCCAATATTCATCAAATTTCTCTCCAATTATGATCAAATTATCATAAATTATCTCAGAATAACTAATAACATTTATTTTAGCATACTAAGCACTAGCATAGGAGATAATTAGATATTTCTCACCATTTGCAATTGAAACGCTTTAATAACTGTCACAAACTGGCCATAAAAATGTCAAGTTTGGACATGCTTTATACCTGGGCTAACAGATAAATTTTATAGGCTAAATGCTGTGGATTATGCAGTTTCCATTAATTTATTACTGTATTTTAAGGTTTGCTAAACTCCAACAGAGTAATTAATCCATCAGAAAAGACTAGTTTTTGCTGCGACCCGCTAGGAGCGCAGCCTAAGAACACCCCCTGATTGTTGTTGTTGTTGGGAATTTTGCAAGACTATGATTGAAACAAACTTCAAATGATAGCCTCACTTATTCGCTACACTTTCTAGAGAATAAAAATTAATTTTTTTTTTAAATGTCAAAATTTGATAAAATATAATCATATGGACTTGTAATTTCCGATTTTGTCACTAAAATTGCTTACTCTTCTTCAATAATGAATTGATTTTGTTGAAACCAGCTTTATTATGTAGCCTGGTGTAATTACTACAATTTCTAGAGAATAGAATTTCGAAAAATTAAATTTTAATGGTCAAAAATTAGAATTTTGTAAGGACTTTGAATCTTTTCTGATGGTAGCACTAAAATTGCTTCTCCTTCTATAATGATTTGATTTACTTGAAACAAGCCTTAATTCGTAGCCTGATGTATTTGCTACAAATTCTATAGAGTAGAATATTGAAAATTTAATTATTAATACTCTAAATATTTAATTTCCTGAATTAGGTAGTGATTTTTCGTGGTTGGGAAGAGATTAAGGATTGATTAGGAAATGTGCAATTCTCTGGATTGGGTGCAACTTTATCTGGATTGGGTGCAGGTTTCTCTGGTTTGGGTGCAGCTTTCTCTGGTTTAGGTACAGCTTCCTCTGGTTTGGGTCCAGCTTCCTCTGGTTTGGGTCCAGCTTCCTCTGGTTTGGGTGCAGCTTCCTCTGGTTTGGGTGCAGCTTTCTCTGGTTTGGGTACAACTTTCTCTGGTTTGGGTACAACTTTCTCTGGTTTGGGTGCAACTTTCTCTGGTTTGGGTGCAACTCTCTCTGGTTTGGGTGCAACTCTCTCAGGATGGGTGCAAGAGTGTTATTATAGCTCGGATTTGATAATTTACTATTGTAAGTTTGCTGCCAAACCTTAGTTGCCAAATATTCGATTGTTTGTATAACTTTTTGAAGACGTGTAAATGAATTACCATATTGGAGCATTAACATTTGTTATTTATTGCTGCGACCCGCTAGGAGTGCAGCCTAAAAACACCCTCTGATTGTTATTGTTTGTGGATTTTGGGAAAATCGTTACTACTCTTTCAATATTGAACAGATTTGATTGAAACAAACTGTAAGTGGTAGCTAGTAGCTATGGCTTATTCGCTATAAATAAAAAAAAAAAGATAAAAAAATATTTACGTATAGATTTGTAATTTCATTCGATACTAACACTAAAGTTACTTCTCTTTCTATAAATCTATTTGCTCGAAAATAGCTGTAATAGGTAACCCGTGTATTCACTAATAGTTTTAGTTAGAGAATTTTGCTAGTATAATCGTCATATAATAGTCAGTGATTTGATTAAAATTCTTTGTGAACTTGTTTTTCACTTGCTGGCACATATTAAAGTTAGTTCTTCATCTTCTATAATGAACTGATAGCGTCGACCAGGATCGCTTCCCGCAATTTGCGCAAACTTTGCTTTAACTCGGATAATAAGTTAGGTATCTTAACAAAAATTGGCATGAGTATTCACCTCTGTATGATGCATAATCGTAGTAATTCTTAAGTTTCTATCTCTAGTACTTTCTCTTTTATGGGATGAAATATATGCGGGGGAGAATTCTGACTTTAAGGGGTCGTTTCCCGCTGTGCCTGGGATCGGTTCCCGCACTGCGGGAACCAACCCTTTTTGAACTGCCCCGCAGTGCGGGAACCGACTCTCATTCATTATCTACCACGTTGTGGGAATCAGCCATGAAGAGTAGCTAGTCCTCACTACACTACGATAATGATTGCTTTTGATAACGTTGCCAGGTTAAATGAAACAAGTTATGAAAATGCTTTATTTAAGATACAGAATTTCCTAAAATCCACGTCTGATTCTTCAGCACTACTACTAGTGCTGGAGCAAATTGGCTGCAACTGTTCATCTACTTTTTCCGTTTTCCTATTTTAACAATTCATTTTCTTTTCTTTCTCCATTTCATCACAAAATTCTTAATTCATCTATTGTCAGAACTTGAGCTTCAAGATTTATCCTACGTCGAACTTTTCGATGTTGCACTCTTTGTGTGAAGTGGTCTTTCAAAATCTGCTCGAAACTCCTATTGATAGATATTTCTTTCTTATAGAATGAGGTATTCAATTCAGTGAAAGTGTTCTCTTTGTGATAATTGATGTGGGCTCTACCAGATAGGTTTGGTTCTTCTATATCGCCTGGCTACTTTTGGGGACTTGCTTGAGGTGTGAGTTTCCTTTTCTCCTCGGGAGGTTAGTGGTGGTTCTCTTTCACTGCTTTTCCGATCGTGCATGTTGTGCACGATCGGGGGAGCGTGCCAATAGCCATAAGGTTGACACCTGTAAATAAAGTTTGATTTTATAGAGCAATTCTGCATGATACGCTATTAGCAATTTTATAGTGATTTTAACACTGAACTACATAATTTGTAACTATTACGTCAGGTCTCACCTTTAAAAATGATACGTGGGTGTAACTTATCTCCGGCCACTGCTATCACTGTTATTGCTCCTAGTTCTCTTCATTCGGTCACGGAAAGCCCATTCGTGAATTCCAATTTATTTTGCAGCTTTCCTTGATAGAGTCTACCACCCACTTTACCAATCGCATATCTTACTTTCCTTTCATCTAATTTATTTCTCTTTTTTTTTTGTTGAATTTTTTTTTTTTCGGCATGATCAAACAAGTTATGTAATGTATTTAATAGTTATGATAACCTGGAAGAAATATAATATATTACTCACGCTCTAAACATATAATATATACCTAATATGGATATTTTGATGTGCGGGAACCAACCCTGAAAAAGTGCGGGAAGCGACCCTAGCCCATATTTATCGATCGGGTCGATTCTCGCACTTACGTTTTCCTTTATAGTTTTACAAATGGCTTGAGTTGACAAAATTCCTTTTAAAGCATGTTAACCAAGTACATACCCTATATGCATACCAATTTTTAGATAGGTATCATCTTTCGTTTACTTGTAATGTCAAAGTTTGCGCGATAGTTGAAAACATCAGTTGAAAATTTTTCAGGTACCTAAAATGTATGTTTTATTTGATCGCGAATAGAATTTTACTTATCGAGAGTATATCAAATGTAAATATATCAAAAGATTGCTAAGAAACAGCTCTTTTAGACTGTGTTTACAGATTTGAAAAATAATGTTTCTTTCGGAAGTTATATAGAGTGCGGGAACCGACACCGGATCATTCACTGCGGGAACCGATCCGGGTCGAAACAAATTTCTAATGGTATCTTGACTAGATTTATATGATCACTTGATAGGGTAGGAAAGTGAAATATGAAATTTTCATTGACTGTGTGATTTTTATGTGCCCCTGAAAAATTGCCATAGTCGCAGCTCTCCCCGGGGAGTATCACCCGGGGTGTTATGTCTTGTTCCAGAGTGATAGCTATGCAACATTTTGCCTGCGTGACCCTAGTCATGAAAACAAGTCTGGCAATGAAAGTGATAGCATTTCAAATAGTACAAATACTAATGATTCTGAGCATTCAATTGAAATGATACCTGAAACCCTTTCATTTTCACAAGCTAGTCAACATTCTACTAATTTGTACCAAAACCATTCAGAACTAGGAACCTGTGGTTCTAGGCAAGAGCCACCCATGCTTAATTCTTTAATTTCTTTTCAGGATGATTCATACCCACTCTGGAAATTCAAACCACAGAGTATCCCAAACCCAATCTACAAATAGTATGCAATCAGCTCTACCTTTCTCTCAGTCTCAGTACTAGCTAAATCATAATCAAACAATTCTAGAAATAATATGAAAGGCACTGCTATTATTATCAAACCCTCTGAAGATTCTCGAACTGGATTCTTTAGTAGTACAGTGAAGCTATACAGGATTCTTCAGCGATCTTCCATTTCATTCTGCTAAGATAACTCAGTCACGAACAAACCCTCATAAAAGAACACAAACCATATATGTTCAAGATGAATCAAAGGTTGATCAGCTGAATCAAATTACCAACTTGGGAGGATTTGAAGTAACATGCTCTAGAACTATCTCTCAGAAGTTCAAGATTGATATGATTGGACCAATAGAAATGGACACAAATGAAAATAATATTGTGGAACTCTTATCAGATCTTATATACACAAATCCAAAAGCAAAAGGATTCATCATTGGAAAGAAGCCAACGACAAAAATCTGGCTAAACTAAATGTGGACCAGCTACCAGAAAGTGTTTCCTTTTCTACTGAAGATTTCCAGTAATTCCATTTGTAGACAAACCATGGCAGTGCTTCAAATGTCAAGGATTTGGTCACATGCCAAGCAGCTGTCCAAACAGAGATATCTGTGTACTGTAAACCACATCATCAAAGAATGTAACGTTAGAGTAGATGGAAACAAAAAGTGTGCTAATTGCAGTGAAAATCATGCAGCAAACTATGGTGGCTGTGCCAAAAAGAAAATAGAAAAGAAAGTGCAACATGCATGCGCCTTCAAAAACATTTATTACAGAGATGCAGTCAAAATAGTTAGAAATGATCTGGTAAACAGAAACAACAATACAATTGTACATGCAAACAAAGAAAATAATTCAGAAAACCAAAATTCTCATCAAGCTATTAGACTAACACTAGAGATGCACCGATACCAGTACCAAGTACAATTATTTTAAATTTCGTGTTAACTATACCAGTACCAATTACAATTATTTTAATATTTGTATAACCGATACCAAGTCCGATACCAGTGATTTTTTAAAAGTATAATATTCAAGCCAAAGATATTAGTTCTAGGTAGGTATATGTGGTTAAATTTACCACTAATTTATAAAATTTACATGTACCTAGGTCCTTACAATCTTCATGGGATAGGATTAGGTATTTGTAGCTAAGATTGTTGCTTAGGTGTTTACTAGTATACTACCTATGCAGAAAGTAATAATGAAATTACCAATCTGTGAAAACTGCGTGTGTGCGGTAATACGTCTAAATATAATGATTCATTGTCTAACGTTAAGATTGCACTCCACAGGTGATACTTGCTCAGTGTAATACCTATAAATTTCATTTGCTAGAAAATTTTTGTGTTATTGCAATTAGCTATAGTGTACCTAGTTTTTAAATACAGTGTGCCTAGTTTTAAGTAAAGTGTGCCTAGTTTCGAAGTAGCTACAGTGTGCCTAGTTTCGAAGTACAGTGTGCCTAGTTTCGAAGTACAGTGTGCCTAGTTTCGAAGTATAGTGTGCCTAGTTTCGAAGTACAGTGTGCCTAGTTTTAAAGTACAGTGTGCCTAGTTTCGAAGTACAGTGTACCTAGTTTCGAAGTGCAGTGTACCTAGTTTCGAAGTGCAGTATACCTAGTTAGTTTTGAACTACAGTGTACCTAGTTAGTTTTGAACTACAGTGTACTGCCACCCCATGTAGGCTCTCTTGTGGGCGGCAACACGAGTGTTTATTTGAAATGCTGTTGAAGAAAACTTACAAAGTTTAAATCTTCAACTGAAGTAAATTCTCAGACCAAATAGCGTCAATTGATCGGTATAGTGACCACTTTTTCCAGTCAGTACATGTACTGTCCGTTGTATGAGCTTTACCAATACTCATACAAAATTGTGTAAAAACCCTCTCTGGTTTCAGTGGTTTGACAACTTACATCCGTTGTGAACTCAGTGCTGATATCAAAGCGTTACCATTGACCAATAACATGTGCATTTTTTTGTATCTTGGTGAGCAGCTTGTTGCATTGTCATTGTAGCTTTGAGGACAATTATTGTTCAAACTTCACACTATACTATAGTATGCATTTTTATTATCAATTCAAAGTTTTACAGAATATATAAATTTGATTATTTCAACTCATCTATTCCTCTTAATTATTGTCCTCATTCCAATCGCTGCTTCTTCAACAACTGAGTAAGTATTTAAATATATATGTGATCTTTCCATTGACTATTCATTATAGCAATTATTTAGTCTGTCATTTGTTTATGCATTTTCTTTATTTGTGTTGTTATTTTACCAGTAGGCACTAGCTGCTTGGGATGTTACTTTTCTATAGTTAGGTAATATTAAATATGTAGCTATAAGTTCAAAAGATAAATTAATAGAAGAAACTTAAGTTTATTTCAATATTTGAAAGAACCAAACATACAAAAACTAAAGGCAAAGAAAATAGAAATTGAACTGAATTAAGAAACTTAACAAAAATATGGAAACTGGAAAACATGAGCAGGTGACCTATGATAGATGCTGTGGGAGTTATGATAAAAAATAATTGAAAATAACATAAATAAATGCCAGATAATGAAGAATAACACACACTCATTAATATTTATAATCTTAAAAGGATCATTACTTACCATGCAAAGCAGATGGCCAAATGAATAGGAACAATAGAGTTAAGAAAAGTGATGAATGGATTAATGAACTATTGTAAAAGTCTCCCTTTTGAAAGGGAGGGGAGGAGGTGAACATCATATTGTATGGAATGAAATCAATTAATATGAATATTGGATGAGGATATTTAGTCATGAATATAATGGGTAAAAGAAAGCCACACGGTTAGTGTCCTATATTAATTTAGGTTTATGCTTTAATTTTGTTTCATTTGTAGAGAAATTATATCTCTTTTCCCTCTAGTTCTAATGTTCATTTTGTTTTATGAATATTCCTTCTGAGCACTCCATTGTTCAAGACTAATTCTAAATTTTGATGCGCCAAAAATCTTGGGGCATCCAATGAATCCCATATTATTATTCTCCATGTTAAGAATTGATGGAGAAGATACAGTTTGACTCCCAAAACAGTAGCTACTTTTCAGAAGAACCAAAGGAGCAAAAAAAAAAATTTGAATATTTTTCTTTAAAGTAAGAATTTTGAAACAAAATGGGTTATATTTGGTTTCTCAGGTCTTTGTTCATCCAATGATACCCATATCGTCACTGTAGAACAATAATTTATGGAATATATGTTTATCTTTTTCATTTTTCAGTACTCTAATTTCACTTGGATTATACCACAGTTGAAAGAATTTCCCCAAAGACCTTGTTACGAAACCATTGCTGAATTTATTTGTTATTGGTTCAACATACATCACTGCACAGACTGATGTAGAAAATTAGATATAAGGGTATAGCTATAATAGTCTTATGGAAAAAAAACTTATTAAAATGAAACAAAAAATAATTCTGCAAATACATTCTTCACAATTTAAGATTAACTATAACTAATGGAAAAATATAATTTATTCAAAATTGTCGTTCTTTGATTTGATAACAACCATAACTCTGCCACTAAATCATTGAACACCGCTCTGATGATATTTGGGTAGATTGTTTGTTAATCAAGCCTTCACCTATCGTTTCTTTAATTTCTTCACGGAAAATTCGTTTTTTGGCAGAAAACGAGTAGCAATTTCCCTAGTGGTCCATAGATACTTGTAGTTCTAGGTTCGGGAGGGACAAATACTCGCGCAACACCGCACAGGATGAATATTACGCACCATAAGTTTACAAGGCTAAGATGTGCTATAAATTATAATAACAAAAATAGTAGTACATGGGCTCAAGTATGCAGTAACTAGTAACACTGTATAAAATTAAAACAGCACACATGTATTCCTTCATAGATAAAAAATCATATATAGGACCATATGAAAAGTCCCTGTTGAAAATTCATTTAACATAATTGCTCAAAAGATAAATTTGTTATAAAATTATTTCAAGGTTTTAGAGTTTCTAATTTCTTAGTTACCCAAGTGTTTTTGGCTTGCTATTCAAGATATGGTGGGGCGAATAGTTGCGCACTATAGAACAATATTTTGAATGTTCAGAATGATCATTGCTTTAATATGTTGTATAAAAAACAATAAAAGAAAGGTAGTAAAGTTATTAAACTCTGTTTGCATTCCTATCCTTGAAGGTGGTTATTGAGGACGCAGTTGGTTTAAAGACCATAATTTTCCATTAAAAACAAGATGAATAAAATCTTTGCAGAAGAGGAAATTCCTTCAGGAACTTACGACAATCGTAAGGAAGGGTTGAGAATACCCAGATGGAGTGAACTCAAACGCCCTAAAACCTCTCCTTGATGACTGAAAGGAAAGGCACTTGGATAGTTCGTTGTCTCGACACGGCGTCTACCTATGGCCCGCATGATTGAAGAGGTCTTACTGGAGTACTCTCCTGTGGTCTCTATAGCAAGGGCGTAGTATTTCTGACGTTTACAGTTCTTCGCAGCCTGTGCAGCTAATCAACTTGGGAATCATCGAGGTGTGTATCGGCGAATGTGTCAACACATGTGTAATCCCAAATCTGACTCTTTCCATTCATGTAATGGGACACAGTAATGCCATATGGGCGCTTACCATCCCCCTGTCAAGCCCAGAATGCTCGAGCACTGAAGGTGTTCTGCTCTCTGCAAAGTTCGTTTTACAACATCATTCATTTCTGCTCGTCTTGTGTGATGCCCATAACTGTACCTACAAGACAGGCCATGCAGTTTTCTGCCATCCATCCCACTACCACTGCGACAAGAATAAGGTTCACAAACTCTGGCACCCACTATGAGAGAGCAATGGCTACTCTCTGGAACTCTGGAGAACTAAAACTATAGAACTAAATTTGAAATGGTTTGCAGTTTTATAACAAATAACCTTGGTTCTAATAAATAGAAATAAAAAAATCTAGGTGGATGGGACCTTTTAATTTCAACGGTATAAATGTTATAATTATAAGGGCTTCAAAATTAATACAGCTTTAATCAAATATTTTTACATGAGTGGAGTACATTATTACCCAAGTGAAAGATAAATACTGCCTATAAGAAAATTATTTTTAATTTAAATTAAATTTATCTCGAGAACAAATTTCACTTTAAAGAATATAATATACAGCTGATATAAACAATGTTCTTCACTTCTGGATATATATAATATAATTTCATTAACAAATATTAATTCTGGAACAGTAATTTCATTTCTATTTTTACCAATGATCAAAGAAGTGGAATTAAAATTTTTATGTAATATAATAAAATGTGACAAGAGTTCATATCTATTGTTCACATATATTGGCATGATAAAAAAAGAAGATTCAGTAAAGACAAGAGGAAGTGCAAACTAAACTTACAAAAATTAGATACATTTCATACAAATATTTTTATATCACCTGAGTTATTTCATAAATTCATCTGTAGTTCAAGTCTATAATAAAGTAATTGTTTCAGATGGAGTCTGCTGGTGAGGTTCCTGCAATAGAAGATGGAGAGAGAGTTATCGCTGACTCATCTAATGTGATCTACTTGGTGGAAGGTGAAGATATCAAGCCAAATGTTTCAGATCTCTCGTGTCAAGGTGTTGATCATGACCCTCTACTGAAGGAAGTGGACCAAGAGGAACTTTTCTCTTTTGATACATACAGTACTGATATTAAAAATGAATTTTATGAAGAAGAGTTAACTATTAAGCATGAAGATATTGATTATGATAAAAGAATTGAGACAGATTCTGAGATGAATTTGGTACATATAGGAAAAGTGAAAAATCCAGATTTAATAAATTTTGAGAAATGTGAAGTGCCTACTAATGAGGAATTTGGATATTTCAATTGCCCTGAGGTTGAAGTTACAAATCATAAATGTGAAAAGCAATTCAAATGCAGTTATTGTGATGAAGTATCATTTAGTTTATCTGATTTTAATATACATAAAAAAATTCACACTGTTGAGAAATCATTCAAGTGCGATTATTGTGATAAGACATATTTTCAGTCATCTTCTCTCTATAAACATCAAAGAATTCACACTGGTGAAAAGCCATTTGAATGCAGTTATTGTGACAAGGCATTCTCTAATTCATCTGCTCTCAAAAGTCATCAAATAATTCATACAGGTGATAAGCCATTCAAATGCAATTATTGTGATAAGGCATTCTCTCATTCATCTACTCTCAATTGTCATCAAAGAATTCACACTGGTGAGAAGCCATTCAAATGCAATTATTGTGATAAGGCCTTCTCTAATTCATCTGCTTTCAATAGTCATCAAAGAATTCACACTGGTGAGAAGCCATTCAAATGCAATGATTGTGATAAGGCATTCTATCAGTCATCTGCTCTCACTAGTCATCAAAGAATTCACACTGGTGAGAAGCCATTCAAATGCAATGATTGTGATAAGGCATTCTCTCAGTCATCTGCTCTCAATAGTCATCAAAGAATACACACTGGTGAGAAGCCATTCAAGTGCAATTATTGTGATAAGGTATTCTCTACTTCATCTGCTTTCAATAGTCATCAAAAAATTCACTCTGGTGAATTCTCATTCATCTGACCTCAATAGATCTCGAATAATTCACACTTAAAAAGTCATGCAAAACCAACTGCTGATATGGCATTTCTTAATTTATCTCGCTCTGATGGTCATGAACACAGAACATTGAATAGGAGAAGTGTAGATCCCAATATCACTCTTGTGTGCCATTTACAGTGACGTCATATCGACTAGAGCCAATCAGATAACGCAAGACTGTAGCCTTCTATTTGAATCCATTATTTTGAATGCGTAGTAGTAGCGAAATGATGTCTGTTTGTGACTATGTTTGTTGCAAAGAAGATTAGGTTTATTATTACGTAGTAGCTGGGTTATAGATAATCGTGAATATAATTTAGTAGGTAAATATGGCTCCCTGTAATATAAAAATGTTTATTTCATAGTTGCCAATCTACCAGCAAAATAAATGAGCTGAGATGGGATCAAACTGTTTTCAAGAAAGAGTTTATAGTTACGTCAGTGATAAGTGAACGTGATTGGTTGAATTTTTACGACTGTGTACACGTTCGATCTGAGCTTCTTCTTATTCAATGTTCTGTGGTCTTCAATGTTTATAGAAATGAAAACTCATGCATCAGATTAATACTTAGCAAGTAGTGATATCATAAATCAGAAAATATCTCCTCAACCCAACACAAGCTACAATCCTCGACACGAAAATAGTAAAAATTAAACAAAAGTTCAATATACACACTAACAACCATCTCAGAACCGAACATATAATTGTTGAAATTTTAGTTAAATGTATTACACACTCGTTATATATTTAATGTTAACTTCCTATTAGACTAGCTCAGCTATATTAAATTACCTATTGTTTCAATAACCATGTATTACTTTTAATGAGAAACGGACATAAGGTCTAAAGTCGATCACACTTCCGTCGAGGGTTAAATACCCTGTCTTGTAGTTTCTGAAATCAGTCTGTCTTGAACATTACTCAGTGAGAGATGAGTTCCACTCATCTCTCCATAGACTTCTAATTGTATAACATATTTACTCTTTAAATAAACTCTATGTCTTAACGTTGTTAACCCACTGTTATTTAACCTAATTCTAACAGGTTATGGGCCCAGTGAACGATAAGAGTTTATAAATCAAATTATGTTTAAACAAATTAGAAGTTTATAATAGTAATAAAAACGAAGTGCTGTGAAAAAAGTGTTAACCTATATGAAACATATCACGCGCTAATGAGGTCAATTATAATGATTGGTCTAGCGAAAAATGCACTTGTGTTATAATATAATGATTTAGTATTTTTGCGGAAGAGGTGTCAAGAGAGGTCACAAATTACCTTTAAATCTGTGACCTTATCCTTTGGTAAACAGTCTTTCAACAAAAGGTTCTTGCGAACTAAGACTTGTGTTACTGTTCCAATTAAATATTAATAATTATATTCAGTGAAGTTATTCTTATGAATTAGAATAATTTTAAAACATCAAACTCAGTTAAACAGTAAATCAATTTAACTGCTGTGGTTGTTTATGTTTGTTAAAGTATTGAATGATAATAAATACTTTCAACAAAAGGCTCTTGCGAACTAAGACTTCTGTTGTTGTTCCAATTGAATATTAATAATTATATTCAGTGCAGTCATTCTTATGAATTAGAATAATGTTAAAACATCAATTCAGTTAAACAGTAAATCAATTTAACTGCTTTGGTTGTTTATGTTTGTTAAAGTATTGAATGATAGTAAATACTTTCAACAAAAGGCTCTTGCGAACTAAGACTTCTGTTGTTTCAATTGAATATTAATAATTATATTCAGTTATTCTTATGAATTAGAATAATGTTAAAACATCAATTCAGTTAAACAGTAAATCAATTTAACTGCTTTGGTTGTTTATGTTTGTTAAAGTATTGAATGATAGTAAATACTTTCAACAAAAGGTTCTTGCGAACTAATACTTGTGTTGCTGTTCCACTTGAATATTAGTAATTATATTCAGTGAAGTTATTCTTATGAATTAGAATAATTTTAAAACATCAATTCAGTCAAACAGTAAATCAATTTAACTGGTTTGGTTGTTTATGTTTGTTAAGTATTGAAAGATAATAAATACTTTGAAAACATGACTTCAAATAAGTTACCGGGGATTGTTCCCCTAGACGGAAACAGACATCAACAGGGCGATAACTCCAGCAGCAGTGGTTACGGTTCAGGGGGCTATGGGGGTAACAGCTACTCATCCCAGAGCTACCCCAATCTGGATACACCCAGCAAGGAGGAGGATACGGCACTTGGAACAGTGGGGGGTACTATGGACAGCAGCAGAATTACTATGCACAGCAGCAACAGACACCGCCAACCCAAATCTCTTACGGCAACTGGGGACAACAGGCACCGGGCGGTTGGAGTGCCGCAACCACTGGACAAGCTGCCGGTACTTGGAGTGGCTATGGACAACAAACCGGACAAACGCCCCAGCAAAGCTGAAGCAACTCCACGCAGGGTGGTGGCTATGGGAACTACAACTACAAGAAGTAAAATAAGTAAAGACTTGTTTGTTTGTAAATAGCTACACAAGAAAGTGGTAGAGTTAAGTTGCTAAAATGACTTAGTTTAACTGACATTTAACTTACGCCATATTGTAGTTCTATTCACAGTAAATAAATAACCTGATGTTAGTCTAGTGGTAGGTTTAGTTAACTTTCGCCTCTACGGTTCTTGCACCGGTGTACAACTTGCTTCAGCATTTGTGAAGTAAATTCTCAAATTAATTGAAATTAGTCTTTTGGATAGTAGTTAGATAGAATTTTTATTGCTTTTTAATGATCAGCAGATTAATCTTTGAATCGTAACAAAAACTACCGACACAGCATTTAATTATTATTTTAATTGATGACTCAGCATGTTTACTTAATAGAAGTACGCGGTCTATTAGGTGAGCATATGAATTGAATACAGATGAATTGATATTCATACTGTGAATATTTGTGAATATTTAGAAATAAATAATTTTTCATTTTGAAATACTAATTAGATTTTGATGATTAGAAAATTTTAGAGTCAAAATAAATTAGGAATTTGCAGGAATGAAATATTTTTAAATTAATATACATAAATGAAATGGTTATATTTATAACTAATTTGCAGTAAAATATTAAACGAACTTTCAATTTTTCTGAAGAAAGAATTTAATAGTAAATTTTATTCAATAAAATAATTAAAAAATATAAATTCTATTTTTTAACGGAAGGATGTTAATTTTAATTGCATGATTATTAATCAATGTTAATTTTTACAAGTTAAATTGAAATAAACTAAGCAAGAATGTCACAATATGTTAAGTTCAGTTTTGATGTGTATTCATACTATTTTTTATGTTATATGTAAGTTTGAAATATTTTATATACATAGTATATTTTCTCTTTGGATTTCTGAAGACTCTATTTTATATCGACATTCAGAAATAAAAAGAGGGGAAGAAAGAAATTATTTGAAATAGAATTAAACCATTAATAAATGTTTAAAATTCTTGCAGTTATAGTTTTGATGTTCATGATTGTTCAATTTGAATTTCAGAATTTTTCAATTTGAGTTTTAATGTTTTGAATTTTGGATTGATTAAAATGAGATTTATGTCTTTAAATTTAGAATAATTCATTTCCTATGTAAATTGTTGTTCATTGTTTTTTTTTAATGGATCGTCTGACATATTAAACACTAAGAACGGCTTGAAAAATATTTTTTTTCTTGTAAGTGAAACTATGCTTGCTGACATATTCTCTAAATCGTTGCCTATTGATAGATTTACCAAATTTGTTAAATTAATAGGTATGAAAAATATATAATGTCGTGTGAGGAGGAGTGTTGAAATTTTAGTTAAATGTATTACACACTCGTTATATATTTAATGTTAACTTCCTGTTAGACTAGCTCAGCTATATTAAATTACCTATTGTTTCAATAACCATGTATTACTTTTAATGAGAAACGGACATAAGGTCTAAAGTCGATCACACTTCCGTCGAGGGTTAAATACCCTGTCTTGTAGTTTCTGAAATCAGTCTGTCTTGAACATTACTCAGTGAGAGTTGTGTTCCACTCATCTCTCCATAGACTTCTAATTGTATAACATATTTACTCTTTAAATAAACTCTATGTCTTAACGTTGTTAACCCACTGTTATTTAACCTAATTCTAACAATAATACCTTCCCTTGAAGTGCCTGCTGTAGCCAAGGAAATAAAGAACAGAAACTCAAGGAGTAATATGCATAATCAGTTATTGAGATTCATTTCCAGGAAATTTAGCCAACAAATATTATTGACCCCCACACTCTTCATAGCTGGAGGTCACTCTCCGAAAACTCTTAAGACACAATCTAACCTCTGATTGTACGAGAAAGATGGATGAAATATAACAACAGAAAGCAAACATTAAAATATTCAAAATAGAAAGCTTCCATATTTCAAACAACTGTAGCTGTTATGAACTATAATTTCAATAAGAATAGCTATACCTATATATTTCAATAACATTGTTTCTTTCTCAAAAGTATCAAATGATGTTAATTGCTTACATCCTCTCTTTTAACCCTTACCCTAAAAGTCCGTTAAAATACCATCGTAAGACATTCTTATTGTATCCGTAGGATTATTATTGAATATAAGGCCTAGGTATATAATGAGCTGTTTGTAGTCCAATTCGAAAATAAGCCTAAATCTGACGCTTTCCTGTATAGTTTGGTCTCTGTTAGATTGACTCTAGACTTTGTGGGGTTAACAACCACGCTCTACATTTTACCCTCTTTTCGATTATCCGCAATAAGTCCATATTTGCCAAACTGTGTATTTTTATATTTGTGCCTATAATAAAATTGAACCGGTCATTAACCGTTTTCATTTCCTGTGTAATTGAATATTGATAAACATTAATTAGATCAGTTACTGAATTATGGAAATAAATAATAAACAATTGGTTCTGAAGGGATAATTTCACATATAACCCATTAAAATTTGAAAGTCTAGTGTCAATTCTCAAACCCAAGAAGTGAGCATAGCATAGCTACCTGATAAATGCCTAATTTCTGGCTGAAAAAAAAACTAACTGCAATCAATCCTCATTTAACAAGATCACAATATAGTATTCTCAATGCAGAAGGCCCCCAGGGGCTCTATCCTGAAACTGTCTGTGGTGAATGGAAGAGAAGGGGGGTGGCGTCCCTTGGGCCCCGAACTGTTGTAATTTGGGTTATGGATAGTCTTTTTTTCATTTTTAACATGTTTATCATTTTTTTAACGCTACTTGCAGTTTTAGAGGATAGCGCTAGGGTTATTCTCTTCAACTATGAGGTATTATATTTTTATGTTAGGTAGGCTCGTAGGCTTCATTTACTATCACCTCTTCATTTTCCTTTTCCATCCGTGAGTGCAGCCACCGGTGCTTGTGTCCCGTTTCGTCACATTCCTTGGTAAGTGACTGTACTCACGGAGTAGCTTTTCTGCATCCATGAGCATTGTCACTGACGGTGGTAAGTGACTTTGTTCATGGAGCCACTTTCCTCTCTGACTGCTTCTTCCAGTCCCTTGTATTTAATTTCCTTTTGATGTCAGCGATATGGCTTTTGGTTCCGAAGCAGATGTTAAACCCGCTAATAAATTAATTAATCAGTGAAGAAGGAAATATATCAGCATGGTTATCTTCAGGTGATGGCATTACCTCTCAAAAAAAAGAATGAAACAAACTTACCAAACAAATATGAACTTATATAGTTATATCCCACCTAACACCTTGTATCTGCACAGGCGTAGTTTCGAATGCCTTCTACCACCATCTTAAAGAAGGAGGCCATCTTGAATCTGCTGAGCCAAGGAGCTTTGAGAGGAAATTCTTCTCAACAAAACTATTCTGGAGGACTTCAGATGACGAGCAAGAAATCCAAGTTCACGATGCTAAAATTATTAAATTTAAGTTGGGGTATAGTGAAAGGTGGGGATAATACTGGTTTCTTGATTTTGCATGATGCGTCTCAGGCGCATGTTTCATATGTTGAACAATGAACAGTTCTTGATGTGAGAAAATGCTGCAATTAGTAAAAAGTTCTTACTTGTCTAACATTATGTTCTAATGCTTTAATTGTTTATTGTGTCACAGGTGTACTGTTTATAATTTCATAAACTGGCCTAGTCTTATAATCTTTGGTAGTCCATTTTTAAGTATACATCTAAAATCATAGAATTTGATTGAATCATAACTTCAATTTTCAAATGAACTAGCTATATTGTATGTATCAATTACTTGATATGTGAAACATTTATAATTCAATTGTTTCCAATATTTTTCCTAGTGGAATCTTGTACAAAATAAATTATTTAACTTGTTATGTCTTTTAATTTCCTCGCCATAGGTTTACAAAAATTCAGAATTTTGACTCATTTTTGAAGATTTCAAGCCAAAATTAACATGGGAACATTATCGCGGCTGTCTGCGTTATGGAAAGAGTAGGTGTCTTAATTGTAGACTATACAGAACAAATCATCTATATTTCTATGCACATTACAAGCAGTGACATGCGAAGAAACAACAAATAAATATCACATAATACAAAAACTCGAAAAAATTAATAGACTTATCTTAGCAAGATTGACAAATAGTGAAATCAGTTGAAAAGATATATTGATGATATATAATCAAACTGTATAACAATAACTCACTCTGAGACGAATAATGAGGCAGTGAGGCTTACGGTACCTCAACACTAAAGAGAGATATAAATTCCTACATCAAAAGTTAAATAACAACTAGTAGCTACCTACGATAATAGACAAGTTGTAAGAAAAAAAGTGAAAAGAAAGAAAATTGAAAGTAATCAATCGCTGCCGTGACAAACATAGCAATAAATTCACAATATTCAGCCATACAAATCTAAGTTTTAACCTTTTGAAATGCATCCAATTAATTGGTTATAACTAGGGTTGTGACAATATTCTTTTGGCTTAAAGAATTATTCCTTATGCTTTTTAGCTATAAAGCATATTTTTTGAAATAAAGAATATTCTCAAAATATGCCTTCAGTTAATCAAATAGTCCAAGTGACTGCAAATGAAATACAAACTAATTTTTATGGTTTGAATTAATGATTCAAGAATTTTTAAGTTTAAAAGACTAGGTGAGGAAATTATCTTATTGAATCATTGGAACCTGTAAGGCGATAATTAATAGTATAAATTTTAATAAGGAATACACGATAGGAGCTGCCATTTTGTGTTACGCTTTACCTATTGTAAACTGTTACTATTCATTGGTGCGACCCTCCATTAGTCCGACACTTGTGCAGTTTATTTCTGATTGAACATCAAAATATATGTATATTGTGGGGCGTACTACCCCCCGAACCCCACTGCCAGGTCATTAAAAAATCCTGAAGTGTGCAGTACAACAACCTAGCGAACACAACAAACTACATTAAATCGAATGAGGGAATGCATCATACAAATTAGCTATTATTAGAAATAAAGTAAAATAAGAGAGGAATATATAATTTTAAAAAAATGAAGGTAAATATTGGATTATTTAAATTGGTAAAACTATAATGTATATTATTTAATATTTTTTTATTTTAATCAATAAATAAAACGAGAAATAACACAGAAAGATGTAACTGTCGGACTAATGACACGTCTCCATTGTAAACGGTGCTAGGTCGTTTCGTTTCTATATGACAATTCGGTACCAGATATTTTGTTCCCAGACGAACCTTATTTTTTAAAATTAGAAATGAGTTAAGACTACAAATTATAGCAAATAACTGACGTAGAATTATTTTCGAGAATTTAAAACAAGATATGATCATCAAATGTAATAAATGCTTTCTTTATTGTCCAAGTTATTGTCTAAAACTTTTCACCATTTATTATTTTGGTTACCTCATACAGAATAAACAGTCTCAATTAGACATTGTTTCCTACCGTCCTGCCTTCTATATAAATATACCATCAATGAAAACTCCATTTCAATTAGCCTTATTTCAAAGAAATTAGAACATATAAAGCTAACCTGAACGCATATCATTGAGCATATAAAGCTAACCTGAACGCATATTTTGAGCATAAAAAGGCATATTTTAAGCATAAAAAGAATATTTTAAGGCATAAAAGCATATTTAACAAGCATAAGGCATAAAAGCATATTTCAAAAAGAATATTGTCACAACCCTAGTTATAACTGACATACTTTCTAGCATGGTATGTTTCTTTTTTAAGTGGTGCTGTTCCATGTGTCTTGAATCTCACTCAAAAATGTTTTAAGAGACTATTTTGTTTAATATTTGTTGCTCTTGATGTTTCAGTTTATTTGCTGTAAACTAAATGGCCAGTTTACATCTCTTTTCGATAGATGGCTGCTTATCTATGATAATAAGGACCATTGTGGTTTTCACAGGTTATTTTTTACTGCACATGGCTCCTTCGACCCTATGTTATAGTATAGTGCTTCAAACTTGTTGTGGTGTTATTTGATGTCAGAGATGAGCCGGCGTGTCAGTGGCTGCTGATTGCCCTATGAATAATGACATATAGGGTATGGTAATCAGCTAATCGAAACCACCTTGACGTGACCACGACGTGACTGGAAAATCTTAAGTTGCATTGATTGTTACGTGAATAATATGCTTTGTAGTTAATAACTGGTTCTTTTCAATTTTTTAATAATAAAGCTTTCATTATTTAGATATTTTACTAAATGAAATCAAGCACCTATTCAGAAATTGGGAAAAAGGCGAAAAGCATCCATAAAATTACTCACTTTTAAAGGCACATCGGCGTTTTATTGAAACTTGTTTTAATAATAGCCTGTTGCCTTCCTATGCTGATATATAAAACAATTTATCCAAGAATACAGAGTAACGGTAAGCAATAAATTATAATAAACAAATGTAATTCCTTGTATTACCTTCCATTGAAGGTGATATATATCAAAATGTTAGGTCCAATCGCTATTTTTATTATTTATCACAGGAAAATTTGTAAATTGGATTTAAACTTCTCGATATTAACATGCAAATACGAGGTATTGTGATGCGCTGGGTTAGGTACAATCAAAATATATGACGTTATATTTTTGCGTCGTCTACTAGTTATTCAGAATTTATCTCCTGTTGGAATATCTAATTCAAGTCATCATAAGCCACTGGGCGGGTTGAGTGGAGATCAATCATGTATGGAGCCTTTCCCATGATTTATCCGCACCCGGTAACTCCTCCACGTCTAGTCCTGTATTTGAACAATGGATAAGCTACTTACGGGAATTAAAATGCCACGCCATCTTTAACTAGCTTCAGAGATATGGCTTGGAGGTATCTCACCAAGTCTAAAGGAGTTACGGTTGCGGAAGTTAAAATTTATGACCAGTAAAATATATATTTATGTTTATTAAATCTTATTTACCAATTTTCTGATTGCTTAATATTACCTAAATAAATAAAAAGAAACTATGATAAAAGATACTTTCAAAATGAATTTGCTATACGAGTGACAACAATTTAATACACAATACCATCCTCTATGACGTTACGAGGATGGGGGGGGGGGGGCTGTGCAGAAAAAATTCAATTTCGTCTCTTTTGCGAGCATACCATGTAGTTATTGTATCATGGATATAACTGTCGGACTTTTGGGGCGTCCGACTACTGGTACGTCCCCGTTTATCAATACCTACCTAGTTACCTACTAATGTTCATCAAGAGCTACCTACTTACCTACTGGTGTTTAACAATACATACCTAGTTACCTACAACTTAAATATGCCTAGCATATTTATAAATCGTTCGACATCACGCGTTGGACGGACGTGGGAAAGATAGGAACATCCCGCGTGGGACAGTCGTGTGATTAAAATCCCACGCGGGACTAAGATGAAATTTTTTCCTTGGTTAATTATGCTTAAAATGATTTTTATGTAGGTGTTGATGGATACAGCGAACCAAGTGTTACTTTGTTACTTTTTATCCTTCTTGTTTTTAATGGAAAAATATTGTCTTTTAAAAAAAAAAAAAAAAAAAAAAAAAAAAATTTGCGATTACATTGGGAAGGACTGAATATGTTTTATTTTAAAAAGTTTATATTTATAAATATAACAGTGTGATAGTATTAATTGATTGTACAGTCTTGTGCCTAACATATACTAGCTATTAAACTAACAGATAATACTACCTACTTACCGTCTAATTCAGTCTACCTAGGACCCTAGGTGAGTGCATAAACTGGCACAAAAATTTTTAAAGACATTAATATTTAATAATTAAGATAGTTTCTCAGGATCCAATGCATACACATACTCTATACTTTGGGCTCAATTCTTAGATATAACATACTGACACATTTTAAAAATGAATATTAAGTTAGAAATGAGCATCTTTTATTCAAATATAAAATATAATTAAAGAGTGTAACACAGTACTGTTGACACCCATGGAATGCATGCATAAATAAAATAGACAATAATTATAATTAGATAACATGAAATACAAAATATGAATTATTATATACATGGAACATTGTGATCAAAAGCATGTTATAGGTTGTACACTTTGTAAATATGTCATGTAGGTACAGCTAGGTGGTCATTTGTTTGTTAAGTTGAACTCTGTACAAAACTTTGTGGCCTCGTCAGTTTTGTTTTTGTTTGAATGTTATACTTGATTTTTAGTTTGTATTCTATGTGATTTTAAAAAATCAAGGGAATATTATTGAGGATACACAATTGACTGGGTTATAAAAATGATAATATTAAATTACTAAATAAACAAAATAAATGTAAATATCATATGGTAATAAATCAAATCACTTAATATTTTCCTATTTGTGTCACTCAACGAATTAATATGATTCAGTTGTTCTGATTGTTGAAAAGATTAATATTTCTTTATCAAATCTTAGATTTTACATTAGTAAAGTAATCTTACAGTAAATCTTAATGTAATTCCCCTATGAGTGCAGTGTTATACACTTTTTTAACTTTTTTCCACAGTGACAGTATTCATGGGTTAGCTTTCATATAAAATTTGCTACTAAATGACTTTGTTTGTTTACAAACTATCAAGTCTGACTGCTCTTTCAAATTATATAGTAACTATTTTCTATCACTAGGTCAAGTATTTAATAATGTTATTGTTTCAGATGGAGTCTGCAGGTGAAGATCCTGCAATAGCAAATCGAGAGGAAATTATTGCTGACTCATCCAATGTGATCTACTTGGTGGAAGGTGAAGATATCAAGCCAGATGTTTCAGATCTCTCATGTCAAGGTGTTGATCATGACCCTCTACTGAAGAAAGTGGACCAAGAGGAACTTTTCTCCTTTGATACATATTGTACTGATATTAAGAATGAATTTTATGAAGAAGATTTAACTATTAAGCATGAAGATATTGATTATGATAACAGAATTGAGCCTGATTCTGAGATGAATCTGATACACATAGGAAAAGTGAAAAATCAAAATTTGGTTAAAACTGAAGCACCTACTAAAGAAAAATTTGGATATTTCAATTGTCCTGAGATTGATGTTTCGTATCACAAATGTGAAAAACCATTCAAATGCAGTTATTGTGATAAAGCATTCTCCTATTCATCTCTTCTCAATAGTCATCTAAGAATGCACACTGGTAAGAAGCCATTCAAGTGCAGTTATTGTGATAAGGCATTCTCTAATTCATCTGATTTCAAAAATCATCAAAGAGTTCACACTGGTGAGAAACCATTCAAATGTAAGAATTGTGATAAGGCATTCTCTCAGTCATCTGCTCTAAATAGACATCAAAGAATTCACACTGGTGAGAAGCCATTCAAATGCAATTACTGTGATAAGGCATTCTCCAATTCATCTGATATTACTAGTCATCAAAGAATTCACACTGGTGAGAAGCCATTCAATTGCATTTATTGTAATAAGGCATTCTCTCAGTCATTTAATCTCAATAGACATCAAATAATTCACTCTGGTGTGAAGCTATTCAAGTGTAATTTTTGTGATAAGGCATACTCTAATTCATCTGTTTTCAATAGACATCTAAGAATTCACTCTGATGATAATCCATTCAAATGCAATTACTGTGATAAGTCATTCTCTAATTCATCTGTTTTCAAAAGTCATCAAAGAGTTCACACTGGTGAGAAACCGTTCAAATGCAAGAATTGTGATAAGACATTCTCTCAGTCATCTTCTCTAAATAGACATCAAAATATTCACACTGTTGAGAAGCCATTCAATGCAGATATTGTGATAAGGCATTCTCTAATTCATCTGTTCTCAATAGACATCAAAGAATTCACTCTGGCGATAATCCATTCAAATGCAATTACTGTGATAAGGCATTCTCTAATTCATCTGATTTTAAAAGTCATCAAAGAATTCACACTGGTGAGAAACCATTCAAATGCAAGAATTGTGATAAGGCTTTCTCTCAGTCATCTGCTCTATATAGACATCAAAGAATTCACTCTGGTGATAATCCATTCAAATGCAGTTATTGTGATAAGGCATTCTCTCATTCATCTGATTTCAAAAGTCATGAAAGAGTTCACACTGGTGAGAAACCATTCAAATGCAAGAATTGTGATAAGGCATTCTCTAATTCATCTCTTCTCAATAGTCACCAAAGAATTCACACTGGTGAGAAGCCATTCAAATGTAATTATTGTGATAAGGCATTCTCTCAGTCATCTGCTCTAAATAGACATCAAAGAATTCACACTGGTGAGAAGCCGTTCAAATGCAATTATTGTGATAAGGCATTCTCTAATTCATCTGATCTCAAAATACATCAAAGAATTCACACTGGTGAGAAACCATTCAAATGTAATTATTGTGATAAGGCATTCTCTCAGTCATCTGCTCTAAGTAGACATCAAAGAATTCACACTGGTGAGAAGCCGTCCAAATGCAATTATTGTGATAAGGCATTCTCTAATTCATCTGATCTCAAAATTCATCAAAGAATTCACACTGGTGAGAAGCCATTCAAATGTAATTATTGTGAAGAGGCATTCTCTCAGTCATCTGCTCTAAATAGACATCAAAGAATTCATACTGGTGAGAAGCCATTCAAATGCAATTACTGTGATAAGGCATTCTCTCATTCATCTGCTTTCAATAGACATCAAAGAATTCACACTGGTGAGAAGCCATTCAAATGTAATTATTGTGATGAGGCATTCTCTCATTCATCTGCTTTCAATAGACATCAAAGAATTCACACTGGTGAGAAGCCATTCAAATGCAGTTATTGTAACAAGGCATTCCATCAGTCATCTAATCTCAATAGACATCAAAGAATTCACACAGGTGAAAAGCTATTCAAATCTAACAGCTGATAAGGCATTTCTCAATTCATCTCACTTTGATAGTCATCAACAAGTTCTGGTTTTCACTAACTGTTGGTATCTAAATAGAGATTGAAACTGACGCATAAGATACAAGCTACTAACTTCCACACGACAATAGTGAAAACTAAACAGAAGTACGTACAATATCCACACCAACAACCATTTCAGTACCTAACATATAAAACTTTCCCTTACAGTGGCTGCTGTAGCCAAGGAAATAAATATTAAAGAACAAAACTCAAAAAGTGATGCACAATCAGCTATTGAGATTCAACACCAGGAATTTAACCAACAATTATTATTGACAAAATTATATTCTGACTACCACCAAACCGTCCACAACTTGAAAGCTGTAGGACTCTCTCTGAGAACTCTTAACACACAATCAAAACTATGACTGCACGAGAAAGATGGCAGAAATGTATCAACAAAATACCAAATATTCAAAATATTGCTAAAACTCTACCATATTTCACACAACAGCACCTGACAAAATGCCTAACTTCTGCCTGAAACAAATAACTACAAGGGTGACAATAGTGCATTTAGGTGAATTTCCAAAATTGACTAAATCGAATGGCCATTCATCCAATACTATGTACCTACCCATGAAAAAATAGCAGGTGAAATCCTAGGTCATATGGACAATATTTAGAGGTGTCCAAGTCAATTAAAATTTCATTCTTTGAGAAAAAATATGAATATCCATAAAATACCAGTTTATTCAAAAATTGATAAATTGAGCAAGTTTATGTGTAAACCATATAAATAAATGATTAATTCCATTTTAATAATTTCAATATATATTTAAATTCCTAATCCTGATGTTCAAATATGTCCTATAATAACAACTTAAAGTTCTCTTTAAGCATTTTTTTTAATGTTTTAATCAATAACTAATAAAGCTCATGTTTCTTATTGTTTTGCTTTGACGACTTATATTTAATTTCATAGGATTTTATATATGTTTTTAATCAAAATTCTATAATACTTGTTTTACTTCAGAGTAACTAGCATTCAGTCTGAAGAAAAAGAATGTACACCATTTGTTTTGAATGTCAACTAGGTAGGTATAATCAAACCAATATTAAGTATTCTTGTAAAGATATAAAAAAAGGGAGAAACATATTAGAGAAACGGTCATATGCTTCGGAAAACGATTGAAATTCCAGACAAAGGCCGAAAATGCATAGCTTGTTTGTAAAATTCAAATTTGAAATCAAATCATTGAGTGTAGCTACAAACTTTTTCTTCAGCGTCAGATTAGTGTTTCGTACAGTTCACTTTAATAACAAATAAAAAAATATTTACTAAACTGAATTGTACGCGGTTTTTAGAATAATCATCATACACAGTAAAATTCATTATGTAATAATTTTTTTTTCTCGGAGCCTGGAGAGGACCTTTAAGCTACTGTAGTGATTCATGATTACTAACAAATTTGGTGTTCTAATTTAATGTTTAAAATAATATTGCTTACAATTCCAATGTATAATTTCTCATATGTCTCATTCATTCTCATATTTCATCTTAGACTTCTAAATATTTTTCATTTCTTAATTTTAGGTAGTTAAATTTGTCTTTTGTGTTAGAAAATAATTTGCCTAAATAGTTTCTTTAGTATTTGCCTAGTAAATTTCTGTCCAATGTGTACTGGATTTATTATTCAAACCCAAATCTACGGAGATAGTTCCGAACACTAGTCTATGGACAAACCACAGACCGATGTATACCAAGGTGTTCCAATGCTACATGGACACCAGGATACAGTAACATACCAGGTATGGTAATCAACTCATCGAATCTAGTTTGACGTGACCATCCGGTGACTGGAAATGGTGACTCTGACCACACTTTGAAATATGGCACTACCTAGGAATTTAATAGTTAGAAGGATACTCGCACTTGACAGAAATACCGACGAAGAAAAAGAAGGTGACGTCATCACTTGGAATAAGATTTCAAGGTTCTTGTATTGTTTACTTTGAGTCAGTAGCTCAATACTAGCTTCACAGAATACAGCTATTAGCTACTCGATACAGTTTTCTTTTTTATTCATTTTGTTAATTTGTATATATTATGAACAACATTATAAAATTAGTGATCTATATTTTGATTCATTCTTTAATTGAAGAAATCCGCCGACAAATATTTATTTTATGTATCTCACCATATCCTCTTCATCGTGATAAATATTTCTTACACTTACATTTTTAAATTAAAATTTACTCTCCATAAGACTATAGTTCTTCAATTAAAATCATTGTTGGAGAATACACAATCGATCGTAGTCGACACAAATCCAATTATTATTGAATATCATCTTAGCTAAATTCAATGAATGATTTCAGTATTAGCTTTATATATATATATATATAATTATATATTAACATTTACGATGTATTTAATTATATATTCGACCAAGTAATCAAAAGTTATTTCATGAAGATCTATAACCAAATATTTCTGATGCCAGTATCTGTATACTAAGTGATGTCATGAGTCGCGCGTGTGATGTCACACTTCCGCACCATTTTCAAGTGCGAGTATCCTATTTAATTCATGACAGTACAGAGAAGATATAGTATCCCAGAGCTATAGGGGGGATATTACGCCTGTCCCGGTAGGCTGTGACGTCACATGTCAACAATGGTGCATACATACAGTACAAACACAAAAGATGGCCGCAACACACCCAACTTTTGTTAAATAACGTTTTCGGTGATATTTTTTAATTCCACATTACCGCATGCTATTATCCAATCTTTATAGTCATTAGTACGAATATTAAAAAAATGACTGTTGATGAAATTGCTACTGGTCTTTTTACGCCCAAAATAGTTACAAATTTTTATTTTTGAATAAGACGATTTATTCAAGATAATTAGATCATTAGTCAGATCGGTCGCGTTGGCCGCCATCTTAATTCTCTATTCCACGTGACCACAGTATATAGAATAGGGGTATTCCACAGTGGGTGTAGGTCATAATGCCCCCCCCCCCCCGGTCAAGAGCCCTCTCCCCCCCCCCCCCGGTCATGAGCCCCCCTCTTTTTAAATCCTTATTTACCTATATTATTTAATCCTTATTGACACTTTTGTAGTTCATTACTGATTGAACATAAAATATATGTATATCGGGGGGCGTGCCGCCCCCCGAACCCCCCTGCCAGGTCATTAAACAATCATGAAGTGTGCAGTACAACAATCTAGCGGATACAACAAACTACATTAGCAACTCTCAGTTATTTCTATCTAAGTAGTTCTTCATTTGTTTAACTAGGTAAATAAGGATCAAAAAACATGGAGGGGGGGGGGGGGGGGGGCTCGTGACCTAGGGGGGCTCATGACCGGGGGGGCTCGTGACCGGGGGGCTCATGACCGGGGGGGGGGGGGCTCTTGACCGTACCCCTTCCACAGTATAATAGAATAAGGGTATTCTATATACTGTGCACGTGACCCACAGCAATTCTGTTTACTATGACGTGAACTCTTGTTTACATACATGACGTCACAGCCTACCCATAATAAATTTGAATAATACATGGAACTGGGATACTATATTCTGTTCACTATGCTACCTACTTGAACTTAGTCAGTTCTAATTTTTTTTTAACAATTACTAACTAGGCATTGGTTAAATTATATTTCAATTATTTTATTCCTTAATTGTTATTCAATAGGAACTACAATTTAGTAGTTAACTAGCACTAGTTTAAGCTCCTATGTAGTATATTTTCAAGATCTTATTGCTTATAGATAAGTAAAAGAAATGAACAGTAAAAACACACCTGAATTATATAAATATATTCAACTTTGAAGTTCAATCGCCATTTTCGCTTTTCTTTTACACGAAATCCTTTTAAAATGACTTTAAACATCTCGATATTAACATGCAAATATAAGGAATTATGAGCCGCCAGGTCACAAACAAGAAATGTGTTATTTTGGTTACGTTATATTTTTGCGTCGCTTACTAGTTACTATACCTCTCATGTTCTTGTAACCTGGTGGACAGAGTAAGGTACTGCGTTCATATGTGGTTACCACACCGCATTCGGGTGTCAAAAACCGATAGTATACAGTGAAAACAGTGACAATTAATTGAAATTTGAATTAGTAATAAGCAAAAAAACTTCGAAAAATGATGTACCTGAGACACTCAATCGGGTGTCACAGGTGCATTTGCAGTTTATTTCTGATAAATATACTGATATACAGGGTGATTAAAAATAACTGCAACCGGATTTTTTATTATGTTTTCCAAACTATACGAGACACTTTTTAATGCTTCAAGGCATTTTGAAGATAATCTTTTTCTCTATTATTTTGATAAATTCATTTTAATTTTTTACATCGAACAATGGTGTGACATCAATACAATAAAGTTGGTCAGAAATCAAAACCCGCGGAAAAAAAAGTTTATAAAATAGTACAAATCTCTTTTCAATATTCCTTTCAAACCACAATAAAATACATGACCATAAAAGTAAAATTAATTCCGTTAACAAGATTAAAAAGATATTCAATTATTAATTTCAATCTTCATGTCCTTCCGTCATTCAATTATGAACTAAGCGTGCGCAGAGAGAAGTCATCAGTGTTGGGTTGCATTTTTTGGATAGGAAATCTGAATGGATAAAAATATGCTTAATGATTTGATTATTCCACACCTAAGAGAGCAATTTGGTGAAAGATTCAACCGACTATTGTGCTCCAAGCTCCTACCCATCGCTGCATAATTGTTCGTGATCGCTCAGTGAGGTGTTCCATCAACGATTGAAAGAAATTGGACAGGACCCAATCTATAGTGTATCAGGCCGGACAATTGGTTTGAACAGCTGATCGTCGAAATCATAACAAACGGCTACGCAGCCATTGATTTAGATAGGAATAAATAGAAAGAAGCGGTTGCGCTCCCCTTTAAATTTAATTGACTCATTTTAACACAGTTACGAGTTGAATTTTAATTTAATTTTTTTACAGTGTATTCATTTGAATCTCTGCTAAATACTGGAATATATTCATTGCAAGAAAATCTTTAATTCCTCAAATTGTTCCATAGTCCATACGGACCATAGGGTAAGTGTATCAAATTCCGGCCACTTTAGAGACACCGATCTCTAAAGATTGGATTAATTTAATTTCACTTGCTTCCAATGCGAGCCTTATTTACATAGTGATTAACAAATTGTTAACGAACATTAATGAATCAAAATTTTATGATTTACATAATAAATTAATCATTTATTAATAAATATTGCTGGCTTGTCCATTTCCCCCTTAATCCGGCCAATACAGCCCCTAATTCCGGCCTTACAATGTTCCTAAAAACGGCCATGTAAGTTTAGAGCTAGAAAATTGATTCCTGATTATAACAACAGGTACCTACTGTTTGCATAACTGATAACCGTGGTAAGTACATGAAGAATCAAAGTTTCACAAAATAAATATATGTGATTATTAATTTTCATTTGAAACCAATTAACACAATGGTAAACTATTTTTATTTCAGTATTTAACTTGATAAGCTCAAGCAATTTTCAAATCGTGTTATATATTTTAAGAAACAATTCAAGCCATATAAAGTTTTCATATAGAAAGAAAATAATTTAATGAATTTAAATTTTATTTACTTGTTCAACATATGTAAGAATTTATCATAAACATTTGTACCCTTTTGAACTTTTCAAGTAGAGAATCAATACTGTCCCTATATACAACGTATATCGATTCGATTGCTGGGATATCGAATCGATGAATTGTTCCGTCGAATTGACAGACCGTTGTTTAGAGAGATATCTATTTAAACTATTTTGGTTTATGAAGTAAATGTGATCAATGAAATTATGTTATGGGATATTATTTATTGTAGATCTTTAATAAACACAACCTACTGATTAAACCATTCAAATAATATTTAAAAAAAACGGTAAACAAGAGACTTTTCAGAGATGATTTTATAAATAGGGGAGGATGGTCATCAATGGGACACTGGGAACAATGGGACATGCTGAATAACTGTTTTATTTGAGGGTAAATTTTAACAAGATCTTAGTGGTAAATTAGACATAGTTCAGTGCATTCACTCGCATTGCATTCAGCGGTTGGGGTGCAGTCAGCTCTGTGTAAAAGCGAAAACGTGTTTTAGAGGTGGGAAAACTAAATTTTTCTCACTTTATTTCAATTGTTATAAATCTGTCAATTAAACATATAATGCTTACGGCATTTTTACATAATATTAAGTAATATGTAAATTATGATAATATGAAAGGATTGCCTTTATACTTTTGTATAAAGCCCTTTTATACAAAAATATGTATGTTGCCCATTGGCTACCAAACTGTCTAGTTACTCCATATGAATCAATAAATATATATTTTTGATACAATAACGTGACCTGTAGCTTCAGGGCTTCTTGTGATGACCTTTCAGTCTGAGGTCATCACAAAGCACTGCATAGAAAACAAATTTCACTCTAATAAAAGAATAAGACGAAGCATGATTGCAACGGATACACCAGAGAAAAGCTTTTTCCGATGCCACTAAGGATAAGGCCTTCGAAATCAATTCATAAAAATAAACTCATTTTTTCCCCGGAGCCTGGAGAGGACCTTTAAAGGTCCTCTCCATGCTCCGGAAAAATAAATGAGTTTATAACATAATATTATAGAACTAAGGTCAACGATCATTATTCTGCAAACCGCATACAATTCGGTTCAGTAAATATTGTATAATTTGTTTTTAAAGTTTTTTTTAATACTCTGTGAGCAACAATTGAGCGAATCACTAATCTGATACTCAAGAAGAAGATTGTACACTCTTTGTTTTGATTACAAATTTGAAATCTATAAACAAACAATGCGTTTTCGGCCTATATTTTATATATTAATTGTTTCTTAAAGTATATAAACGTTTCTATAATAAGTTTATCCAATTTTATACCTTTACACGAATATTAATTGGATTTATTAAACCTAATACCTAGTTGACAATCGAAACAAATGGTGTACATTCTTTTTCTTCAGGCTGAAAATTTCTTAAATTAGTAAGTCAGAAGTAGAATAGACTTTGTACAGTTTAGATTATAAAAATCTTTAAAAGCATATAAAATTAAAAATATGCTATCAAATTCGATGCAGTGTGCAGCAAAATGTTAAGAAACATTAGCCTCGTTGAATAAGGCAATAAAAATATTTGCTTGGAAGGGACCTTTAAATTTCGTATCATTTTTGATCAATTCCGATATTTACCTCAATGTATCGAAACATTCGGAAACAACACCAGTAATTAGCTACATATTATAGGTATTATTGAATTCCGTGCAAAATGTATTCATAATGCACCGAAATGCGCGAGATAAAATCCGTAATTCATCGAAACTAGATGTCAAATTCATTGCATATTCACTATAAAATATCAAACCTGAATCAACGATTCAATTTAATAATAATATATATACATTTTGAACGTAATTCAGTAATATAATACATTTAGGTAGATATCGGAATTGATCATAAATGATACGAAATTTTAGGTATCTATTCTAAAACGGAATTCAGTGATATATTAGATATCTAATTATTAACCTTCTTATTTCGCCACAGTTGAGCTAATTATTAGCAAATATAATATCACAATTCAGTAATAATATAGGCAAATGACGGTACAACTCTTTGTTTATTCATATGAAATTAATTAACTAGTTCCAAATAATTAATAACATTAGTCACCACAAGAAGGTGGCCGCGCATCAAGTTCCACCCTAGCCCAGCCCATTCTTCCTTCCGTTGCTGGGAGACTTTAACCCAGCTAACATTTCATCAAAATCCCTCGGCGTACGCCATCGTAATTTTGACGTGGGGGTACATCTGAGAGGGATTTTCGCCGTGGGATGATCTAAAATCCCACGGCGGCACAACCCCTATAAACAACGTATATCGATTCGATTGTCTGGGATCTCGAATCGATGAATTGTTCCATCGAATCAACAAACCGTTGTTTGTAGGGACGGCTATCCCTCGTAAAGTCGTAATCTGCGCATCGTCTCCACGGAGTGCTGCCGTGGGATACTACACGTCACACGCTGGAGGAATTTCACCGTCATTTAGTCGTGGGATCTTCCACGGCGTACGGCAGAAGATTTCCTCCGTCATTTAGCCGAGGGATATACTACGGCGTGGGACGGGAGATTTTCTCAGTCATTTAGACGAGGGATTTACAACTTCGTGCGACGGGGGATTACCTCCGTCATTTAGACTAGGGATATACCACGGCGTGTGACGGGGATTTCCTCTGTCATTTAGCCGACGGATAGACCATGGCGTACGACGGGGGATTTATTTTATTGGACATTAAAAAAACGGTAATGAGATTTATATTTATCAACATTAGAACAATATAACAAGCTCAATAGACAGAAACTAGACCTAGCCCAGTAAACATTACAATGTTAGGCCAACGTTGGCCCAATTCAGAACGAAACTCTGGGCCAACGCTGTCATGCAAGTCTCGGTGTATTGGGCCAACAAAAGCCCGACGTTGGCCCATCTCACGGATGTCCACCGGCCCTGAACAGTAAAACCACGTATAAACAACTTATTGGTACCAGCAATACTTAACGTTGCCGATGCCTGTATCGAACCGACGCCCAATTACCTATATATCTAATATGCTTCACAATGATATCCACTGGTATCCAATAGATAAATCAATTCAAAAATTAAAATTGAAAATTCTTATACTTTTACTTTATTTGAAATAATAATACTTAAGTGAGGTGCATATCAATTAAATTAATGTTACATAATATCATATACATATTAAATGGGAAGAAATGAAGTGATGTGTGCTGGCATCGATCCTGCAACCATGGAGCAACTATCCTGCAGTCACCAGTATCTCTGTCTCTGCGCCACCGCGGATACATTTTACTTAAGAAAAATTTTGATATTAAACGAGTCGGAGATAATTAGAGATATTTTAATGTAAATTTAACTATATTGGCAAGCACCGCTTTTGTAACCAAAATCACAACTTATTCTTATTACAAATTGTAAATAACAAGATGGTCAAATTTTTATATAATTGTAACTCCTTAAAAATTCCATTCTCTATGAGTTCAAATTAAAGAAAGTATTTTGAGGCCACGACTCGATCAGAATAAAGATGAAAGCTCTGTGATGAAAGTTCAAAGTACAGTGAAACTCGTGAATTATGAAGTAATGGTTTTCTTCATAACTCAGAGCCACTTCGTAATTCGTGTGCAGTGATAGTTTTCTGTGATTAAAATCATAGAGAATTTTTGTCATTGAGGGATAACTATGGGATAATTCTTATATGGATTTGCACTAAATCTTATACAAAATTGGGGTAATGAACTAAATATTAGGTTAATGTTGTTGGAAATCAATATAGCAACTCATCATCGTACAAAAATTAATGTATATCATGGTAGTATTCATTTATGCCTAAATTTAAATCACTAACAAGGGGGAACCGAAATTGAGGAACTGAACGAAAAATTGGAACTTACCCTAGTATAAATGTTGAGTACATTTATGTTTTAGTCGCACTTGGTCAATGTACTAACGTATTTGATTTCTTGGCGTACTTCGCTCTCTTATATGCAATAAATAAATAATCGTTTAATTTCAGATTGAAGATCTTCAGTATGCATGACCTCTAAGTGCAGTGTATGTACTAATCCAGCATGGGGAATAGGAGACAGAAAGCAAAGATAGCATTCACAATTTATCAGCTACAACGCAGTTTAAAGTGAGTTTAATTTTAAACATAATTTTCATCGATTCAATTCAATAAAATATGAGAACTCGTCAATACATATGTTTAACGTTAGGTACTAGACCGTCTTATTGTTTCGGTTATTCAAATCATTTTGTTAGCTACTAAAAATCTTCTTTAATAGGCTTTCCCAAAAACTCTTCCTCTTCATTTTCCTTCGCTTCACTCTTGGTAAAAAGGACAGACTATAGCTTCTCCTCAGTCAATAATTGCTACCGAGTAATTCAGCTAGTGTATCATATATGAAATGTTCTTTTTTGAACATTTCCTAGTGTTCGTGATTATGCCAGAGAAAAGGTCTGCTGTTAAAAACAAACTTTCTATATCTAATGATTACCTGATGAAAATGATCAATTAAATATTGCTAAAACTTTAAAAACTTTAATTTAATTTATATGCTGCAGAAGTGTTTAAATTAATGAAATGCTCTTTAATTTGTATCGTTGTAATTTGGATTAAGAATTTTCCTGATCATTGACAGTTATATCGTTTTTTTTTTTAGATTTTTGATCTATTGACCATAAATTAAAATAAACTTCTTTATTATATCAGGGTTTAAATCTCTAAATTGTGTATTGTTACTAGTTGTTTCTTTCTGTGATGTGACCTCCAAAAGCTCTATCCTGAATCAGAGAAAAGGGTGAATGGAAAAACAGGGAGGCGGGCGTCCCTTGGCCCCAAATGTTTTCAATTTTATTTCCTTTTTCAACCCTTCTTTTCAGATGGTTGTACTAGTATTGTGCTCTTCAAATATAACTATAAAATATTTTATTTAATTTAGGTACAGCTAGCCAAAAGCAGTTTGTCCCACGTCTTAAGACGTTTGATACCCCTCGCTATAGAGGGATTAAAGACGTGAGGCGGGGGAAATTAGACGTCCCCCTCTGCAAGACGTCTGACCCCACGTCTTGTCCCTCTCTGACAGAGGGGGACATCCACATGTACCACGTCTTACCACACTCCAGTTTCAAGACGTGGGACCCACGTGGACAGAATGTGGATGTCCCACGCTATAGAGGGATTCAAGACTTGGGACAGAGTGCAGATGTCCCTCGCTATAGAGGGAAGAGGGACTTACGACGTATGACAGAGTGTGGATGTCCCTCGCTGTAGAGGGATTCAAGACGTGGGACAGAGTGTGGATGTCCCCCTTTGCAGGACGTGGGACAGAGTACGTATGTCTCCGTCTGCAAGACGTGGAACAGAGTGCGGATGTCCCCTTCTGCAAGACATGGGACAGAGTGCGGATGTCCCTCTATGCAAGACGTGGGACAGAGTGTGGATGTCATTGTCTCCCTCTGCAAGAGGGAGACAATCCCTCTTCTGCTCAAACTACTTCGGTTAATTGGGATATATAAATATGTACAAGAAATGAAAAAGATCACATGATAACTTGCGTGCTTTTTAAAATTATTATAAATAAATATAATTTAATACTCTACATTTTGGTATCTTTTCTTTTTTAATGTAAATGATAAAAATATGTATAAAGTTATTTATTAATATTTGTATTAATAATGTTAATTAATGTTATTAACTACCTAACCTAATTACTTACAACTGTTAATTAATCTTACCTATAGTTACCTACTGGTGGTTATCATTTTTATTAAGAGTGAATGATAACTTTTATAAACAATACCTTGTGAGCATTAATGAATATTATTAATAATATAACACAAATAAGTAATATATATTCCATTTGAAGTGACATAAACAAAGGAAGAACTAGGTGTGTGGCATATGTAAATAAGAATATAGAAATAATGAATAGGATATAAAGTAAATTTATAGTTTATAACAACACACACCCTTAAACATATATTTCTTAAGATTAAGATTATTTGAATCCAATTGATTCTTTGAATTTAAACTGTTTAGATCTTGTGATCGGTTTAGTGAAAATATCTGCCAAGTTATGTTCTGAAGGAACATAATTCAAAGTAACATTTCCATCCTTAATTTCAGATCTAATAAAATAGTACTTGATATCTATGTGCTTGCATCGCTGATGATGCACAGGGTTCTTTGCAAGAGAAATAGCACCCTGGTTGTCAACTAGAATTTCAATAGGAGTATTAACATTAATAGACAAATCTTCAAGTAATTGGGATAGAAACTTTACTTCTTGGATAGCAACAGTAATAGCAACATATTTGGCTTCGCAGGAGGAGAGAGCAATGGTTGGCTGCTTCTTGCTTTTCCAGGAAATTAGTGCACTTTCAGAATTTAATTTGAAGCAATAACCTGAAATGATTTTTCTATCCTCCGACGATGCCCAATCTGAATTAGAAAATCCATACAAATCAATATTCTAAGATTTACGAAAGTTTAAGCAATAATGCATTGTTCCTTTTAAGTACCTAAGAACATGTTTGGCAATATTGAGATGAGCATAGGTGGGCTTTTGCATAAATTGTGATAACATTGATACAGTGTAACATAAATCTGGTCTGGTACAGAACATCAAATAAATCAAACTACTTACAATTTCTTTATAGATTCTTCCATCTTCAAGATAATTATAGTCATCATCCTTAATGTTAATTACACTTGGGTCACATGTGATTGATTTGACTTTGCAATCGATCATATCAAATCTCCTTAACAGCTTCTCAATACATCTATTTTGATTCATGCTAATACAACCATCAGAGAATTCAAAATCAATACCTAAGAAATGAGCAATCCTCAGAGATGGGCGAAAAGTACATCGAAAGTACTTAAGTACTAAGTACAAGTACTCGTAAATCAATGTACTTGAAGTAGTTGCCCAAGTACTCAAATAAAAAAGTACTTTCAAAGTACAAGTACCAAGTACTTTTTAAAGTACTTTCAAGTACCAAGTACATTTACTATACAATTTAAAAACTAATAATTTATGCTGTTAACTCTTATAGTACATCTTCTCGGTGACTTTTTTCTCTGATAGTACATCTTCTCAGTGAGTTTTTTCTCTGATAGTACATCTTCTCAGTGAGTTTTTTCTCTGATAGTACATCTTCTCAGTGAGTTTTTTCTCTGATAGTACATCATCATAGTGACTCTTTTCTCTGATAGTACATCATCACAGTGACTCTTTTCTCTGATAGTACATCATCACAGTGACTCTTTTCTCTGACAGTACATCATCACAGTGACTCTTTTATCTGATAGTACATCATCACGGTGACTCTTTTTTCTGATGGTACATCATCACAGTGACTTTTTTCTCTGATAGTACATCATCACAGTGACGTTTTTCTCTGATAGTACATCATCACAGTGACTCTTTTCTCTGATAGTACATCATCACAGTGACTCTTTTCTCTGATAGTACATCATCACAGTGACTCTTTTCTCTGATAGTACATCATCACAGTGACTCTTTTCTCTGATAGTACATCATCACAGTGACTCTTTTCTCTGATAGTACATCATCACAGTGACTCTTTTCTCTGATAGTACATCATCACAGTGACTCTTTTCTCTGATAGTATATCATCACAGTGACTCTTTTCTCTGATAGTACATCATCACAGTGACTCTTTTTTCTGATAGTACATCATCACAGTGACTCTTTTCTCTGATAGCACATCATCACAATGACTCTTTTCTCTAGAGATGCACCGATACCACATTAGTAACCGATACCAGTACCAATTACAGTTATTTTAAAATTCTGGTAACCGATACCGATACCAATTCCGATACCAGTTACTTTTTAAAAGTATAATATTCAAGCCAAAAACACCTAAAATATTAGTTCTAGGTAGGTATCTGTAGTTAAATGTATATACCGATAATTTATAAAATTTTACATATAACCTAGGTATTGACAATATTCATGGGATAGGATTAGGTAGCTACCTAGGTATTTATAATTAAGATTATTGTCTAGGTGTTTTCAAGTAAACTACCTATGTAATAATACATCTTGACTTCATAATAATATAAAAATGCATCGGCAGAAGTGCGCTCCACAAGTGCCACTTGCTCTGTGTAATACCTATTAAATTCATTCGTTAGAACATTTTTGTGTTATTGCAATTAGATACAGTGTAGCTACCTAGTTAGGTACACTGTGTACCTATCAAGGAACAGTGTACCTATCGAAGTAGTACAGTGTACCTATCGAAATAGTACATTATACCTATCGAAATAGTACAGTGTACCTATCGAAATAGTACAGTATACCTATCGAAATAGTACAGTGTACCTATCGAAGTAGTGCAGTGTACCTATCGAAGTAGTACGTGCAGTGTACCTATCGAAGTAGTGCAGTGTACCTATCAAAGTAGTGCAGTGTACCTATCAAAGTAGTACAGTGTACCTATCAAAGTAGTGCAGTGTACCTATCAAAGTAGTGCAGTGTACCTATCAAAGTAGTGCAGTGTACCTATCAAAGTAGTGCAGTGTACCTATCAAAGTAGTGCAGTGTACCTATCAAAGTAGTGCAGTGTACCTATCAAAGTAGTACAGTGTACCTATCAAAGTAGAAGCTACAGTGTACCTATCAAAGTAGAAGCTACAGTGTACCTATCAAAGTAGAAGCTACAGTGTACCTATCAAAGTAGAAGCTACAGTGTACCTATCAAAGTAGAAGCTACAGTGTACCTATCAAAGTAGAAGCTACAGTGTACCTATCAAAGTAGAAGCTACAGTGTACCTATCGAAGTAGTGCAGTGTACCTATCGAAGTAGTGCAGTGTACCTATCGAAGTAGTGCAGTGTACCTATCGAAGTAGTGCAGTGTACCTATCGAAGTAGTGCAGTGTACCTATCGAGGTAGCACAGTGTACCTATCGAAGTAGGTAGCACAGTTTACCTATCGAAGTAGGTAGCACAGTTTACCTATCGAAGTAGGTAGCACAGTGTACCTATCGAAGTAGGTAGCACAGTGTACCTATCGAAGTAGGTAGCACAGTGTACCTATCGAAGTAGGTAGCACAGCGTACCTATCGAAGTAGGTGGTAGCACAGTGTACACTTCGAAGAAGGTAGCACAGTGTGCCCTTCGAAGTTGGTAGCACAGTGTACCCTTCGAAGTAGGTAGCACAGTGTACCCTTCGAAGTAGGTAGCACAGTGTACCCTTCGAAGTAGGTAGCACAGTGTACCCTTCGAAGTAGGTAGCACAGTGTACCCTTCGAAGTAGGTAGCACAGTGTACCCTTCGAAGTAGGTAGCACAGTGTACCCTTCGAAGTAGGTAGCACAGTGTACCTATCAAAGTAGGTATCATAATGTAACTATCGAAGTAGGTATCATAATGTAACTATCGAAGTAGGTATCATAATGTAACTATCGAAGTAGGTATCATAATGTAACTATCGAAGTAGGTATCATAATGTAACTATCGAAGTAGGTATCATAATGTAACTATCGAAGTAGGTATCATAATGAAACTATCGAAGTAGGTATCATAATGTACCTAACTATCGAAGTAGGTATCATAATGTAACTATCGAAGTAGGTATCATAATGTAACTATCGAAGTAGGTATCATATTGAAACTAAAAATGAATAGACTACCTAATTCAGATATGATAGTATTATTTAAATCGTATCTTGATTTCTTCCAATCGTATATCGGATGAACATAGGTATATGCTATTAATGTTCAATTGAAAACTAATACCAATATATACTACCTAACTTGAAAAAGTAATTGGTATCGGTAATATTTGTACTATTTTTTGGGATCCGATACCAATTATTACCAGATACTCATAAAAATAGTAAAATACCGATACTATCGGATACTTTATCCGATACCGAGAGTATCGGTGCATCTCTACTTTTCTCTGATAGTACATCATCACAGTGACTCTTTACTCATATAGTACATCATCACAGTGATTCACTGTACACGTCCACACGCTTATAATTCGTTAATGTGTTTGGTAAATATTGGTTGTGATATCTAGGTATAATAAAATAATTATATTCAATGTACTTAAATTGGTCAATATAGGTCTCTATATTGACTCATAGTCTCTATACATGATTGTATGTCAGAATATATAAATATTCACCGTCACATAAAAGTATACAATGTCTTACAGTCTTAGCTTTTGATTCTACTGTTTGACAAAGTTTTCAATTTTACTGCTTGACAAACAATTTTCCAACATGTTGGACCTCTTCAAACTCTAGTTTTTATCCAGTTGCTGTAAATACAGTTTTGATGAGAAAAAGAATTAATTTTGTAGAGATTTTAGAACTAATCTTTTAAAATCTCTTGACTGAAAGGAAAAATGTTTTTTGCAAAATACTTTTTACTTGGAAAGTAACAAGTAATTGTAAAAAGTACTTCTAAGTAATTATTCAAAGTGTTTTTTAGAAAGTACTTCAAGTAGNGTCACTGTGATGATGTACTATCAGAGAAAAGAGTCACTGTGATTATGTACTATCAGAGAAAAGAGTCACTATGATGATGTACTATCTGATAAAAGAGTCACTGTGATGATGTACTATCAGAGAAAAGAGTCACTGTGATGATGTACTATCAGAGAAAAGAGTCACTGTGATGATGTACTATCAGAGAAAAGAGTCACTGTGATTATGTACTATCAGAGAAAAGAGTCACTATGATGATGTACTATCTGATAAAAGAGTCACTGTGATGATGTACTATCAGAGAAAAGAGTCACTGTGATGATGTACTATCAGAGAAAAGAGTCACTGTGATGATGTACTATCAGAGAAAAGAGTCACTGTGATTATGTACTATCAGAGAAAAGAGTCACTATGATGATGTACATACTATCAGAGAAAAGAGTCACTATGATGATGTATTATCAGAGAAAAGAGTTACTGTGATGATGAACTATCAGAGAAAAGAGTCACTGTGATGATGTACTATCAGAGAAAAGAGTCACTGTGATGATGTACTATCAGAGAAAAGAGTCATTGTGATGATGTACTATCAGAGAAAAGAGTCACTGTGATGATGTACTATCAGAGAAAAGAGTCACTGTGATGATGTACTATCAGAGAAAAGAGTCACTGTGATGATGTACTATCTGAGAAAAGAGTCACTGTGATGATGTACTATCAGAGAAAAGAGTCACAGTGATGATGTACTATCAGAGAAAAGAGTTACTGTGATGGTTTACTATCAGAGAAAAGAGTCACTGTGATGATGTACTATCAGAGAAAAGAGTCACTGTGATGATGTACTATCACAGAAAAGAGTCACTATGATGATGTATTATCAGAGAAAAGAGTCACTGTGATGATGTATTATCAGAGAAAAGAGTCACTGTTATGTTGTATTATCAGGTAAAAGAGTCTGTTTTGTGATATATTCTATTTTTCAACGTATTGTTTAATTGTACCTACTGTCTCATTTTATGTATGAGATATATGTTCTATGTTGAATGTTTCATTATATGACTGTGATATTGGTTCTATTAATTAATGTTCATTATATGTCTGTGATGTGAGTTCTTTTGTAGAATGATTCATTTTCTATCCGTGGTTTATATTTATATATTTTTTATTTTAAAATGAGAGTGCCTGTTCATTCAGTCTTTTTTTTGTTCAGCATAAACTAAAGTCTAGTTAATGCTGAAATATAAAAATAATACTTCGCTTTCTTTTCTAGTGAGTTTTGGAAAACACCATCACAAAAATCATTGTTGTATTTCCACATCATTGGGAACAGTGCGAGTTATATTAACGAGATATATGTATATTAATTTATAATTTCATAATAATATCCTATAATAGAACTTAATTTAATATGAAGTGTTTATTTTAATTAGCTAATGGTACTATGCAAGGAATATTTAAAAGATATTATGCATTTCAGATTTATTTTCTATTTGTTATAATGAAGGAATATATAGTATTTTGTTTAATCCATTATGCAGAATACTATATCACAATGATTAAAACATGGCCCACTTAACTTTAACTAATTAGGCCATGATTAAAACTATTCAACTAGACTAGAGAAGCTTAATAACATTTTGATGATATAACAGAATGACAGAGGTATAATTCGAATACAGAAATAAAATTTACCAATTGAAAGATTAACCTTTAACAATAAACATTTCGAAACGGTATAATTTCAAATATGAATGATTTACGATTTTCTATTGAAAATTTATATTTCCATAGTTTTGTCATATTTACGAAAAAGAGAAGGCAAAGTTATAGTCCCTTTTTCATCGCAAATGTAGACAATGTTAATTTTGGTGATCCATTTCCATACAATCTTAGTATTGAGATGTAGAAAACTCTATTCAAAAGATGTTCTTCCTTCCTTGAAATAGTTAGTGGAAGAATTTCCTATTTGCCAGAGGGCACTTCTCTTTACTGCCGCGAATAATTTAGATAGAGCCATGACCCTCTCAGTTATTTCATCCATTAGTCTTATATATATATAGTAAGAAGAACAAATTAACAAAGATGAAGTTAAATATCCTCTGAAAGAAGGTTTGTTCTCTTCGATAAATGAGAATCAGAATCACAGGTCCTCGTAGACTAAAATTTGTCATATATATTTCAGACAATTTCGTGTTCCATACTTTATAGAAGAACCAAAATAAAGGAAATTTTAAGATAACAAAATATTCATTCAACTTTTCTTTAAATAATATAATAACCAATAATAACAAGTTCAAAAGTAAGAAGAGAAGTTTTTTCCTTATATTTGCGATGAAATCCATATGATTATGAAAGAACTCAAATTGTTGAGCAATATATATATGCTTGCAGTTCGCAATATGGATATGCATTATGTGCACATAAAAATTGATTCCCTTTTTATAAAATATCTTTTAATTCATTGGAAATAAAAAGCATATTTAAATTTAACGGAGGTTGCAGTTCGTAATATGGATTTACATTTTATAAAAGTCTTTAGGCCAACTGTATGTTCGGCCAAATTTACATCAAATCTACTTTCAGCCAATTGTCTTTCGGCCAAATGTCCATCGGCCAAGTGTCCATCGGCCAAGTGTCCATCGGCCAAGTGTCCATCGGTCAAGTGTCCATCGGTCAAGTGTCTGCGCACGCTGGCACATAGGTGACTGTGTTAATTAACTATTTATTATAATAGGAGTCATTCAAGTATTTGGGGAACCTTTCTGGGTAATTAGACTATGTTTAAAATAAATAAATGAGTTAGTCATTGGAAGTTTGAGCTGTTGATTACGGAAAATTATTATTAAAATCTTCTTCATTCCAATGCCTATTTTTCTTCATTGGAAGATTGTTTAATTGTGTTTTCTGGTTCTCTATTCGGTTGTTCACTCGCTTGTTCATTACCAAGTTAACTGTATAAGCAAGATTTTGATTTCCAAGTAAATATTGCAAATTAACTTCTCCTTCATTGTTTCAGTTTTCATCTGTGTCAAAGTTATTGTCTGGTGCCGTGATATTCACAGTAACTCTGAAACGTGAAGAAAAGTGATCCGACAAATATTATTGATATGTCTTACTAACTATTCGGAAGTGTGGGTTGAAGTCAAGGACCTGCAGAACAGAGATAACAATAAGACAATTTCTAATTCTGATACATCCCTGTTCTCATTGTTGGTTTTTTTCAAATCCTTCACAACAAAATTTAAAAATCTAAAGATATATTGGATAACACATTGTCTCTTATATAATATATTGAATGCATAACACGAAATATTAGAATTATATTCTTCATCGATTATATTCGTCAATTAATTAGTGTAATTGATGCATTCAATATCGCTCTAAAGATTCAGAGAAAATACTAATTTGCAAATTCTAATTTGAATTAAGGTTAAGTGTTAGGTTTCAAAATTCCTTTACTATTTAATTTCCTACTTCATCAATTCAACAATGTGCTCTTAGAAAATTTATTTCAGAGCTTCAGATTTTGCTTTACCAAAACTTGAAAGGATCTAATTACTGTAAGCATACATTTCATAGCTATAATAAAATCGGAATAATATGGAACTTAATTATCAAGAAAAGAGGCATTGATATCAGTTTGAATATAAATGCAATACACGTTTGTTAAAAATTGGTGTTTATTATTCAACTATTTAGCCCTTTACTATATACAAATCGAAATAAATATACATATTTTTTCACTGTTTTTAATCAATCTACTTGAATTTAATCCGATCATTAATCAAATAATTACCATTGCAACTTGAATATTGTTTTATAACCTGCCATGAAAATTTTTTTAGATTAAATAACATCCAAACATTCATCAGATACATTATATTATATACCATCGCTTACAATTATTCAAGGTAGTATTTTAACCGTAGAAATATGTATCAAGTAAGGTGGAAATAACATTCCTGTGACTTGCAAATACACATAAGTTGATCGGAAAGTTCAATATACTCTCAAGGAGGGAATATATTGAATACATTCGTGTGAGGGAAAGACATTGCAAATCAAATGAATAGAGTTACCATTCAATAACAAGACACTCTTAGTAGTCGGGTAGTGCGTGCTTATTGTGGAGCTTACCATTAGAGCTTATTAACATGTCATAATATTTGTTATCATCCACTTTCCAAATACTGTTAGCTTTATTCAATGTCTCTACACATAAATGTAGAGATCCTATCGATATTTTCTAGAAAATCACTAGAACAGTCTAGTTAAGTGGTATTTTGTGTCTTATTATTAATTAGCAATGTAACTTCTATTTTCACTATTAATTATACAGTATATGGGAGTTAGTCCTCTATTAGTTTGCTTGTTTCAATTAATTGATAAGTTAGTCAAATATTCGTAATATTATCCGCAGATTGTTAGAGCGGATGACGGAAACTAATTGGAATAGTTGAATATTGTTGAAATATGTAGAATGGACGTGGAAAATACGTGGTATAGGCCATAAATTCATTGGGAAATACGAGGTAAAAACAAAAAAATCATGTTTTTGAATATAAAAGATAATAAAAAATTCAGAATAATTTACTTAAAATTAAAATACTACTTTCCCGCTCTCAGACTGCTATATCCGTCTTGTTATATTTACATAATTGCGGTTCTCGATGAATTCTAATTTATAGTTGAAAGAAGATGGTTCTGAATAGTTTGGTATTTACTTAAAAATGACACAAACATGCATCTCATATTTTAAAACACATCATAGACAGCTTGTACGTGCTGCCGGTTTTATGCACGAGGAAATTAAGACAGTTTTTGAAATACATGTTGCAGTTGTCTAAGAATTTAAACTGGGGGCGAGTGTGAATGTTTTTTTATTGATTAAAAATTCAATTGGGTATAATATCAAAAAATATTATCAATCAAATATTCAATATTATTGGTGAAAAGAATCATTACATAAAAATTGAAACATGAATTAATAAGATAACTTATATATTTTTAGTTATTTCTGTAGATTAAAGTCAAGCAACATCGAGAACTAATTCTATTGGAACTGGTTCATAAGATTTTTGAATATTATTGATGATTTCAATAATTTAATTTAAATGAATCTGAAGCAAAATTTAAAATATTATTAATTGAATTTAAATGAAATTAATTTATAGTAACAGCAATTATATCGTTTTTGCTGGCCTTTTTTTAATTTATCTAATCATTACATTGATAATATTTCCTCATCATCAGCTTTATCTATGTTTTCATATCAGTAATAATATATTACATGTAATCAGGCATCACGACATAAATAATTATTATTATCAAAGAGTATTTTTAATTAAATAATCATCGAATGTTTGATAGGAAAAATATCAATACAAAGTTACCACTTGAGTTCCTTTTTGTCTTGCTCGACTGTGCTCAATAGAATGTTATCATTAAATAAAATCCCATTGATTTTATGCATTCAGTATTTCATCATTCGAGGATCGAATGAAATTGTATTTTTTAAATATATTAAAAAACAAGAATATATTAAATATGTTATATAATAAGATTATTCGCTTCATACATTTTGAAACAACTGCCAGGAATTATTATCAGTGAATTTACTATATTAAGATTCCCATTTTTTCCTTTCTGGATAGTCAAAACAGTTGCATTCAATCATTGTTATAATAATATTATATTATTAACATTATTTAAGTATTTCATTTATAGAGTTACAACTGGTTGACTGTGTCTTGTATAAATCTACATGTTCTTTTAACTCATAGTTCTTGTAATTGAGATTTGTCATGATGGATAATTCTATTATATCAATATTAATCATTGATTCAATTATATATTGCTTCACGTTTCTTTGATGAATGATTAGGACTTTGATGATTATTTCCTGATTAAAATCGAGTTTTAATAAATATCAAATGAAGAAAATAATGGATAATTATGGCCAACATTTTTTTTATTTATTTGCAACCAATTCAATTATGACAATAATTATACAATTAAGTCAAGTCATTCAATACATGAGATAATTATGAAGGTAAGAGTTTATCTCTTATTCATTCAAATTATTTATTCAAATTTTTGTCACATTAAGACTCTCGTAGTAATTATTTCTTTTAATGGCACTGGTGGGAACTATAATCTTCGTGTAAAAATTGGATCATAAAATATCCAAAGAAGCAAGAATTCATTAATATTTATTTAATACTTAAAGTTTTAAGTCTAAATCGAACCCAGATAGAGATGTTTCACAGAAATTTATTAATTCACTTCCGTTCTCTTCATTTTAACACATTGATAGGGTTTTAATCATTATCTTTTTCTTTTTACAAAAAGTATCAATGTTCAATAATTAGGAATCATTTATTGATAATAAATATTCAGAGTTTTACAACAAAATTAAAAATACATATAACAGAGAACACTCTGAATAGAAATAATGTATTCATATTCATCAATAAAATAATTAAAATTTGACTATTATCTTAATAGAGGACTTATTGAGTGCCCAATCAATTTTCAATAACTATATTTGATATCATTCTAAAAGGAGTTCTATCCTATGTATAATGACAGTTGATAGCCTTTGTGAATAGATTACTCAATCTACTCAGCAATGATTGGAACTCTCCACCAGCCATCAATCACATGATTGGACCAATAGTTACCTCTGTTACAAGTCACAGGGCACCAAAGGGTTGATCTGCTTCTGAGGTTAAACCACTTAATGGTTAGATTAAATAACCAAGGGATTACAAGAGTAATATGTGTTGCAAATTATTACAATGTGAGTTATTACATTCCTAGTGGTCTCTTCTAACATTGATCATACTTGATTAAAAACATTTCGTGCTGCAGGGGAAAAATAAATACTTTTTTGAAATCAATATTTGAATATTAATAATTATTATTATTCCGACCCTTGCTTGTAATATTTTCTATATGAGCTGGCATGACTATTTTTTCAATTCACTATTCAAGTTATTATATATAAAATAACATTAACTAAAATACTGACATTACCTAACTAATTGTTAATGTATAAATAGTCCTGATTTCAGCTTCTACTTTCTCGGTAGATTTACCTTCAGAATGAAGAACATATTATATTTCTAACAGGATATGATCGGTATATCACAATATGGTCAAACAATATATCCAGCTTAGGATTATTCCACTTTGCTAATTTACGATAATCGGAAGGAAAAGCAACAAGAAATATTGCCTGGAAAGCAGCTCCTGAAACAGATGATAGGAAATGGTTTCGATTGAGAGACGTATTCATCATCGATGCAACACTGAATAAATTTCACCTCCTTGAATTATTCATTTGAAACACGCATGCGGATTTGGATTGAAGTGTCATGAGACTGGTGAAGGTAAATAAGTGCTTCTATAATTCCTAGCATAAGTGAATGGAACAAGGAATATATGTTTTCTTATATTTCTGTAACTAAATTCATATGTACTCAACTGTATATAAATGGCATAGTGGCATTATAATCAAGTGTAATAAACATTCTATAGGATATAGCTATCAAAATACATAAATGATGTATCTCGTTTACTAGAAAAGAGGCGTTTTTTTCTAGTATTTATTGAGTTATTATGGTCTGTAATGGCCTTCATATGTTTTAAAATTTTCGATATATTTTTGCATACAATTTTATAACTGAAAAAATAAAGTAATTTCATTATCTGTATTCCATTTCAAATTTTATAGTTGCAATATTAATTGACACTTTCATACAACAATTCAGTTTTTATTTTCTATCAATTAGATCTCAGAAGCTATCACACTTTATATTAAAAGATCGAATCTAATCCACCTTCAGTCAAACTCCCAATTTCTAAATTAATTAGTGAGATCCCTTTCATGGACCAATGCACTCAAATTCAGTCGCTATGAGCCAATAGTCTATCATTTCAATTATATAATGACTGACGCTACATCTCTTTCAAAATTGGCTATTTCTATCATTCAAATTTCTGTTTGTTGTTAAAATATATTTTCAATGAATTCAAACACTTTCAAATTATTTATATAATATTTATCTTATAATTATGTTAAAATTGTTCGAACAACCATTAGCATGCTTATTTAATTCAAAATGTTAACATTGAATAATATTTATTCGGTGTTTATAACAGTGGTTACCAACCATTTTCAGGTGACCCTATAGTCATGCCTCTCAAGCAATGAACGCGTACCCACAAGTTTAGTTGTTTGTGGGACCCTTTAAGTTGGAATGGTAAGCAAAACTATTTTTTATTCTCAAAGATGAATCTCCATATATTTTTTCTACAATTTTAAGTGTGTGAAAACAGAATGACGAATTACGTATTAGAACTAGTTGAATTTTTCAAAGACGTTCTGGCGTATATACTATATAGTTAATTCTCCGTCAAAACTACACCTGCAAATGCAGTTTTCTTTGCTGTAAGTACCATTTAAAATATTTCTACTTCATTTTCAAAATGATTTTAGCCATTCAAATAGAAAAATATCAACAATTGATATTTTAGTGGTAAAGAAATTTGTTGCAGAGGCATGTAAAAAAGAAAAATGTTTCGAATCCATTCTAAAAAGTAATTTTCATAATTCATGTGATAATATGACAAATTTTCAGTCAAAGGTCCGTCTAATGAAATAACAAATTCATATCTTTGTGATTTTTTTCTGAAGAGATAGATTCTGTTTTGATATTTTAGCGATCCCAGGAATAGTGCTTGGGGCCCCACTTTGGGTTAGAAAACTGTGATTTTTAACAATTTGAAATATAATTGTTTCCATATTATTTTACTTAAAAAGATTATTGAAGGCATTAAAAATTTCATTTAGTTTTGAAAGAAAGCAGAAAAGGTCAATTTTCAGACCTTAGTGTTACAATCTTCTCTTCCAAATCGTCCAGTGACTTATTCTATCGATAGAAACTTTGCCTAAAGTTCAAACAGGGGGACAGGATGGACATAGTTTGTTGGTTGTGTTCATTTTGTCCAAAATTAGCTGCAAGGTGAATACATTCATTAGCACACACTTGATCGTGATTGGCATCTCTAATTCAATTCATCGACTGCACTAATTACCTCTCAGTGCGCCTCGTTATTATTGTCATCAGGGAATTGAGACAGACTCTCTGGTTGATGAATACCTAGAAACATTATCATTCTTGCATCACTTTATTGTGATTTCCTATGTATATATATTTATTATTCGAATACGAGCTTGTGCTTGAGTATAGTAATTTGACTAGATAAATGTGATTGACAGAAACCATTAAACTCTAATTTAATTTGATTTTCTATTCTCATCCTAATTGCTACGAGTGAAAATTATGGGTGACAATAATTTGTGATAAAATAATTGTGATAAACCAACAACAAAACATGTAGTATGTAAACTAATAAGAAGAAATAAATTAAAATGCAATATCATAAATTTTGATAAAATAATTACAAATATTGTAATTCTTAATTTATTAAAAAGAAGTAAAATAATTCATAATAATGTAGTTAGAATAAAAATAAATGCAGAATTATTTTTAGAAAACTAATTAATTAGAAAAAAATAAAGTGCTATAAATTAATTGGAAAACACATAGAATTGAGTAATATAATTCAAATAAAATTAATTAAAAAACGATTAGTTTGTAACATTTTATTATCAGAAAGCTAATAATCAATAAATAAAAAGAAAACTTATAATTACCAATAAAAAAGTACGAGTAAATTAATATCAAAACGAATAATGCCAAAAAAATAATACCTGCAAAATAAATAACGTAAAACATATTAGTGACACGGTGAATAAGAAATTGTTCAATACGCGCAACGATGCTCCGCCCACCAGTCTCGCTATCGACCGCCCACCATTACGTCATTACTCGCTCAACTTCATTTGATTTGTTGTAAGTGGTACTAATTTTCTGGACATGAAATACCTTAACTGTCATATTATTGTTTCCGTGTAATTTGATTCGCAAATATTATTTTGCAGAATTAATTGTAACAAAATTACTTTTATTACCTATTACCCGAACACGCCCACAACTGACGTCATTACTTCTTTTACAACTTAAATAAATATAACATGATTTCAAATTGAATAACTAAATATTATTTCTCTTAATTAGATTTATTTTTATGCAGTTGAAGAATAAGCAAGTTAGCCTTGAAATCAATCAACCGTAGAAAACTTTTTGTACCTATTTCTTACGTTAATCTATATTTAAAACATATAACTACAATAATTGATGAATTACTGAATATTAACCATTGTGTACCTTACTACCTAGGTTAAGTTCCGAGTTCTCGGGCTGTTCCACATTTACGACCATACAAGATAATATATATTAAATTAGCTCGTTATTTTAATTGATACCATGATACATGCAGGTAAAATGGTATCAATTAAAATAGTTTTATTATCGAAAATATAGAACCTTTCGATAACTTATAATTTACCCTACATTATATAATTCCATTCAATAAATTAAAACGGCAAGAGTCCTTTGCTAATGAAAGTTTGAACTTTGGAATTTATATAGGGATCGGAGAGTTGAACGTCATCAAAGAATTGAACCAACCACCGAATAGGAATAATTAGTTAATTACTATCATTAAACCGGCGTTTTTTGTCACTTTAATGATATTATAAGCTGAATTAGTGAATTAATAATGAATTTCTCATATTTCAGCTATCGATTTAAAGAGTTATACAAGTTTTAAGCAATCATTTAGCTTGATTGGCACGCCCATGCTTGAAATTGAGAACAAAACAAACTACTGCTAACTACATTTAGTAGTTACCGAAACGTGATGGCGGTAGTATGTAGGTGTTACTTTTTAGAAGCTCCCCTACCTAGCTATCTTGTTGCAGTTTTTGGAAATCTGAATTCTTTGGTAGCTCTCTAGTTAAGAAAATACCTTGGTTAATAATTCATAACGATTTTACAATGCTATATAGGCTAAGGGTGTGTTTATTAAAGTCAATTATTTGACTTCGTAAATCAATATTAGGAAGCAAGAAAGTAGGTAGGGTTAAGATATGGATTATCGGTCGGACTCCTTGGTTTCATATCATCGATCATAGGTATAAGAAAAAACGATAAAATAACTTTTATTTAATTGGTATAGTACATGATATTTTCAGGTATCATTGATACCAATTAGCCTATAATATAAATAAAATATTATTTATTACATCGTTTTACCTTCGCAGAATGCGGAAAGGTCATAATTATTTTCTTCGGCAATTATTTATTTATTTATCATCTTGTTATTCGCTTAAATGAAAAAGTATGCAACTTAATTGCCTGAAATTTGGTGAAAAGATTTGTTCATGTCCGGTGACTTGCTTGTAGAATTTTGGGAGCGACCCGGCCAAAGGTCAAGGTCATTTATAACTCAAAATATATTGAACCATATTGCATGAAACTTGGTAAGACGATTAATCAATAAGCAGGAACCATTCTGTTAGATTTTGGGACCGATCGGGGTAAAGGGCAAAGATCAAGGTCAAGGCCATTTCTAACTCAAAAAGTATTCAACCAAATTGTCTGAAATTTGATGGTACAAATTGGTCAATGTCCAGGAACGATCTGGTAGAATGTTGGAAGCGATTCGATCAAAGGTCAAGGTCATTTATAACTCAAAAAGTATTGTACAATATTGCATGAAACTTGATGGGACGATTGGATATTAATTATCCAGTTAGCAGTTCCTTAAATTTTGGGAGAGAATGGGTCAAAACGGAGGCGAAGGTATGCGCTCTACGAGTCTACAGAGTGCACATCATCTAGTATTCTTATATGACTGAAAATGTGGAGCCGACCGATAATTCGTAACTTACCCTTCTTTCATTAATTAAAGTTACATTTTAATCAGTACCCCAATGATCCGTTTAGATGCTCTGACAAATGCCATTTTTTTCTGAAATATTGTATCCGTGAAGAAATTTGTCCGCAAAATGACTGGGAAATTTGTTCACGGAAACAAGAATTGAAACTGTCCGTATTTTCAAACTGTATAGGTTCAAGCAGGTAAATTGCGGCTCACTAACAAACTGCGGACTCTTAAACTCTTTTCTCTGATAGTACATCATCACAGTGACTCTTTTCTCTGATAGTACATTAATAACAGAAACATCATAAGTTCAAAACACTCGTCAAAAACTTTAATTAATAGATTACAGCATGCACTGCATTTTTTTGATATCTATGCCATTTGAATGTAATTTCGGTTCAGAATGTTTTACAGACTCTCTAGCTAATGAAAAATTAAATGGCCGCAATTTACCTGCGTGACCCTACAGTCTGATTGCTTGTAGAGTCCAATTGTATCTACGTAGTTTAATTGTATAATTATTGTTTTACAGTCTCTGAGTCTATCTACAGTCTTAATATTATTGAATCTACTGTCTAATTATTACATCTACAGATATATAGCTACGTACTAAAAAAATTTATTGATATTTTATGCATTTGTGTAGATTATTAGGGTCTGATAAATCGAACTGAGTTTGTTTTAGAGTTCATTTTTTTTTAATACAGTAATACAAAAATTAAAGATGTCTTAATATCGCGTGGATGGTGAACATTTTTTTTGGCTTATTAAAACAATTTTATCACCTTTGGTTGAAAGGAATTTATTATGAGTAATTAAGACACCCTGAATCGGAATATCATTTCATTTTTAAAAGAAGTTGCTTAAATTGTTACTATTTCCACTTTTGTCCGTAAGGAATAGAGTACAAATGGTTTACACTCCAAAACACTATTGTGGGATACGATAATAATTACTGAGGGGAGACTTTTCTATTCGTTACTGATTATTAAAATTCCTTTTTGATTCTTGTTCAATGAGTAAATGGCGCAGCTTCAATTTAAACAAAATTATTGATTAAGGCATGAACGTACCTCGGGTGTAGGTCATAAGCCCCCCCGGTCAAGAGCTCCCCCGGTCATGAGTCCCCCCGGTCAAGAGCCCCCCCGCTCATGAGCCCACCCGGTCACGAGCCCCCCTGTTTTTAAATCCTTATACATATACCTATATTATTTAATCCTTATTGACACTTTTGTAGTTCATAACTGATTAGACATAAAATATATTTATATCGGGGGCGTGTCGCCCCCCGAACCCCCCTGCCAGGTAATTAAACAATCATGAAGTGTGCAGTACAACAAACTAGCGGATACAACAAACTACATTAGCAGCTCTCAGTTATTTCTATCTAAGTAGTTCTTCATTTGTTTAACTAGGTAAATAAGGATTAAAAAAACAGGGAGGGGGGCTCGTGACCGGGGGGGCTCATGACCTAGGGGGGCTCATGACCGGGGGGGCTCATGACCGTAGGGGGGCTCATGACCGGGGGGGCTCATGACCTAGGGGGGCTCATGACCGGGGGGGGGCTCTTGACCGTACCCCACGTACCTCACTTCTCGCTAATTTATTTATTTTTTTATCAAGTAATTTATTGTTCAATTGTTATTTAATAATAAACCTGTATATTTAATGAAATGAATGTGTTTTATTTCCCACTTAATGTCATAGTTCTATATCCTTCAAATAATTTGGTAATAAATGAGATTTAAAGTTTTTAATTAGCTATAGAAGTCATCACATTCATTCATACCAATTATTGCTGCTCTGTTAGGTACTACCATGATATTATATCATGGGTACTACCTACAGTGAAATGAAACTCAAGAGAGAGAGATGAAGAAGCTTGTGAATGAATGCTGTGTGACCGTTAAATGATTCAGTTTGTAGCGAACTTTACCTATAAAGAATAGGACTCAAATGAAAATTTGAGATTATAGGGTAAGCTCTGAGTTATCGGACAGTTTCACATTTTTGGACTCCAATTAAAATAAAAGTTAAATATTATATAATTTTTATTTCGTGTTCGAAAATGTTGAACCAACCGATAACTCGGAACTTACTCTAGTATTTTTTAACGTTTATAGTTTATACCAAGAAAATGTTGAATGTACTGTGCATAGTAAATAAATAGAAAGTATGCTAAGTACAATATTGGAACATCCGAAAATACTACACGGACGTGACATCGATAAAAACGAGTGACGTCACACTAGTAATTTTCAAATAAAAATTGTGCTATTATTGAGCTAAATGTGCATTTTCATGGAAATTAACTTAAATACAATATTGTTTTTATCACGTTTTACACTCTATTCACATATAATTTTCAGCTTAATAGTCATAATGGTCATTCAAGTGCTTCAAGTTTGCCAATAAGCCAACTTATAAGTGCCAGCCTGGTATTTAATATATAAGTTATCTAGGTACTGGAAGCTAACGAAAACTATTTTTTATTGACATATTCTATCTATTTACTTGCCACACCTATATAATTCTCATTTTGAAATTACTTCATCTGATTTTGTGAGACGTCATTTGCTTACATAGTTTCTTAAGACCGGAATCAAGTTCACCGTCAATGAGTTTGAAACTTAGTATACTTTTCTATCTATTTACCATGGTACTGTGTACATTATATTGATTTAGTACTGCGTAAACACAGTTACAGTACCGATATAACAGCTACTTATTATAATAAAGTTTTATTTTCAAATAATAATAAAATACCTATGGATGCTTCTATACTGCTCAAGTGTTATAATATATTTAAGACTTCTTAGGTACCTAGTTCATGCAATAGAATTCTCAATGTAGTTTATTTTGAATAACTTCTGGATTGAAATATCTTATGCATTATGATAAGTTGATAACTGTAGGGGAGGGTGGTCATCAATGGGACAAAAAACACAGAAAGATTGATATTTCATTTACTATGGGCATAATATGAAAAATAAAAAATCCATGTGTAATATAGATATTCCTTTATAAAATGAAACCAACTCGAATGCTATCACATATTCTGTTGACTAGAAAAAAATTAAATAAAAAACAAAAAAAATTGTCCCATTGTTTAACAGCGCTGGTGAACAATGGGACATGCCCTGGTGAACGATGGTACAGTTTATCAAACTTGTATATTGTTGAGGTTTTGGTAAAATTTCAAGTTCGAATTATCTCTTTATGTTGTCCCACACTTAGTTAGTTCATATAATATCAGTTTAATGTCCTCTAACTTCACCGAAGCCATGTCAGGAACATTTGGAAAATTAAGCTCATTGCATTTGAATCTTCGCCTAACATCAATATTTCTTATTTATCTTTTTCATGCTTTAGGCCAACAGAATACGTTTTAGAAGTCGCCTCAAATTCTACAAGTGCATAAATCTTCATTTTCAACATTTTCGGTGGAGATTAGAGTTCTTCAGACGAATGGATCAGTTAGATTAAGAGTTATATACCAGACCAAGAACAATAGTTCACAGGCCATCTACGTCAGATGCTTTATGAAGTGATTTCGAAGGCCTTATCCTTAGTGGCACCAGCAAAAAGCTCTTCTTTCTCTGGTGTATCCGTTGCAATCATGCTGCGTCTTTTTCTTTTATTAGTGAAATTTGTTCTCTATGCAGTGCTTTGTGATGACCTCAGATTGCTAAAGCCCTTGAACATGGTCGAAAGTCCCGCTTCAGCTGGAAGCTCTGTTTCTACAAGAAGCCATGAAGCTACAGTTCACGTTATTGTATCAAAAAAATAGATATATTGATTCATATGGAGTAACTGGGCAGTTTGGTTGACAATAAGTCACTGTCCCATTGTTAACCAAATTTTCTGTCCCAATGATCACCATGACGCCATTTTTAAAACATATGGGTATAGCGGCTCAACTACAAAAGTATAAAGGCAATCCTTTCAAATGATCATATTTTACATATTACTTAATATTATGTAAAAATGACGTAAGCATTATATGTTAAATTTACAGATTTATAACAATTGAAACAAAGTACGAAAAATTTAGTTTCATCACCCCTAAAACACGTTTTCGCTTTTACACAGGGCTGACTGCACCCGAACCGCTGAATGCAATGCGAGTGAATGCACTGAAGTATGCTTAATTTATCACTAAGATTTTGTTAAAAATTACCCTCAAATAAAAAAGTTATTCAGCATGTCCCATTGTTCCCGGTGTCCCATTGATGACCACCCTCCCCTATATGTAATTTAAATATATAGTATACGGAAAATTATATATAAATAAAATTTCATAATATATAGAATAAAACTTAAAAGAAAGTCAATTTCTATCAATGAAAAGAGGTAATGTTAAATTATTATAAAATTATGCTCAAATATGGCATTACGTACTCCCGTTCACGCAGCAGGCTGAAATATTGCCACCTCGACAGAGGGAATTATAAAGAAAAGTCGTTTTATTTTTTTAATTTATATAAATATTGATTGATTGCTAAATATTTACTAATTTTTAACAATTATTAGCGGTGTTATAATTGTTTGAATGGACTTTATTTGGTAAAAAATGATCATTAAATATCCGTCTAGTTTAGTGAAAGAAATATTACAGGACTCTTGAGAATGAAAATATGTAGGATGCTCTTATTTATTGAATGCATATGGCTAACCCGTACTATTTTTAGGAAACAACTTAATTATTATTGGTTCTAGGTATATTCCATTCCGGTATATTCCACCACAGCTAGGTAAATTCCACCCCTGTGACAATGCTCATTAGTATGAAAATAAAGAATCAGAATTTTATTTTATATTGCCACTTTTTTAAATACTGTAAAGCTATGAAGAAATAACTCTGACTAAATACTGGACAATATTCAGAGGTAGCTCAAGTTAATTGAATTTTTATCCTTATAGACAAAAATATTTATAATGTAAAAGATATTTTGAACAAATAAGCTATTATTATTCCTATTTAACATGGAAATGCAGATATATGCTCTAACAACAATGGTTGGAAGAGGTGTGGAGGGGTTCAGCTGGCAGAGACAACTCATTCAATGTTTTCGCTTTTTGCGTAACCTGTGGAATCAGTGTGGATGTGTTACGCACAATTTGACGATTTGCAAATCTCGAGAATGTGCTGCGCGTTTTTTTGTTTGTTATATGTATGTATTTTTGTGGATATGTATTTGAGTTGCCATGTAATTGAAGTGTATTCCGTCAGTCACTAGGTTATTTGATATAGTGTTATATCAAATGATCATGCATTTAACGTTTTGTAGTATATGAATTTTTATATATGTTAATATGTATGATATCCGTAATTGATATTAAATATGCATTATTTATATTTACAAATTTGTGAAATATATTTACTCAACTATTAGTAATTGTAATTATATGAGAATAGATTTTAATTACAATGATTTAACTGTAACAGACTTCCTGTGTATCTATATATACCACGGCTATCTTTTTAAACAAATAAAACACTTATTTATATAATAAACTGTTAAAGATATTAAATGATTTACAGAATTATTCATACGTATATTTGATTATATGGTAAATAATAATTGAAAATATTCAATATTATTTTCGTTAAACTTGCTAAAAAATATATAGGTATTCTCGTTTCTAATTAGAGAATGTGTTTTGATTTGGGGTGGGGAGGACATTTTTTTAAATAAATAAAATTAAATGGACGTATTTAATTTCATAATTTAGATCCCTATCTAAATAGAATTAGTTTCAAGTTCCAACCTCTGTTAAAAGTAGGTACTTAGCCAGCATCGTGAAAATTCATAATATATAAAGTTAAAATAAAGTTTTCAATAGGAGAATCAAACAGCATGCATTAAATAGAACATAATCAATTAGGTATTACTATTTCGTGTGAACTTCATAAGTAATATACCTAGGTTGGGTTCGCTTAGGTTATCAGACCGCCAAAAATAAAAGTCATGAATGTTCTGATACAAACAAGGTAACAAATGCTGACTTTACATTTTAAATTACTTTAATTCTTCTCAATTTACGAAGAGTCGAACTAAACTAACATAACTTAACCTTCTTTAAACTAAAATTTTTTTAATATGTATAGTTAAAGTTTTTAAAGCATGATATACCCGAATTGAACCATTACTAACCGTTATTAAATTTATGACCGTTATTATAGGTCTAAGAAAATGGATATTGACTTATCCTGCACAAACGACGTCTTCAACTTAGCTGATTTATTTTATAAAATAGGTATTTAGTGAATAGCAATGTACTTGTGAAATCCTAGCTTGTATAATGAAAGAATTAATTAATCAAACGATTACTTGTGAAATGTGCAATGTGCAGAAAATATTTCTATTCAGCATATGTCACCTAATTCTAAACTGTAACTACTGCATTTTTGAGGGAATTTGAATTTAAAAAGAATATACGATGATATGTGGACTGTTGGTATATTTAAAAGATGCACCTCCCACAGGCCTATAGGCTATAGGGGGGGGGGGCGACGTGCCATTATTCCGGTGCCCTAGTTGTCCAACGCCCCACTATTCCGACGCCCCAATAGTCCGGCGCCCCAGTTGTCCAACGCCTCACTATTCCGACGCCCCAAGTTACATCTTTCTGTGTTATTTCTCGTTTTATTTTTTGATTAAATAAAAAATGTGATTAAATAGGTATACTCAATTAATAACTAATCTAAATAATAAAATATTTTTTCATTTCTTTCATTTTTGAAATTTTATATTCCTCTTTTATTTTACTTTATATCTAATATAGATTAGTATTATGTAATCCCTCATTTGATTTCATAATTTAACGTAGTTTGTTATATCCGCTAGTTTGTTGTTCTGCACACTTCATAATTTTTTAATGACCTGGGGGAGGGGGCGGCTCGCCCCCCTTTATACACATATTGTATGTTGAATCAGTAATAAACTACAAAAGTGTCGGACTAATGGGGCAACGAACTAGTGGGGCGTCGGCTAATGAATAATAATTTAGGCCATTTGCCAACCTTTTTCACTTATCAGACTTTCAAGTTTAGTTGATCAACTCGACATTATAGGTTTAGTAGAAATTTTAAAATGTAATTAATTATTGTACTGTTCAATTGCAAAACCGTTATCGGATTACATAGTTTTTGATCCGTCAAGTAATAATATATTGATAACACATAGCAATTTAATGTATTCTTTAAGTTTTAAAAATCCACAAAACCAGTTCAACTTTCAGATCTTGTTGCCCTATATGACATCATCTTACAGTTAATATCGCTTGTTTTGTTAGTGATAGTGAAGATAATCTTGTGAATGAAAAGTAACTTATTACCTCAACTGATAAAGGGCGTTCACACAACCTTTCTTTCTGCTGTTCTATAACATGTGTAGTGAAAAATAAATAGCTTGTGATTGGCCAAAAATAATTTGTTTGTTACAATTAAAATGTATTTTACCTAGTATTATATAAAATATTGATGAATGATTAATAATAATAACAACCGAATTTAACCTGTAAAATGGGTTGGAACTTACCGGAGATTCTGCAATATACCGGGTTGAAATATACCGGTCACCAAATTATTAATAGTATCAAACATACAATAAAATAATATTTGTAACAGATCTCTGAATTATTTGGTTGAGTTAGCTGAATAGAACAAGTTCTACTTCAAGAAGCAGATTGTGGATAGCACGTGGTATTGTAGTGATCTGTAATCACTAGCTTAATTAATTATTCTCACAATAAAATAAAATTAATACTTTATGTAAATGTTATATTAATTCATTGTATTTTAATCTATAAATTGAAGTTTTCATTGTTAAATTTAGATTTTCTTTGTCTTTAACAATATCAATTTTATGGGTTTTTTATGTGTCTGTAGTAAGTAATATTAAGCAACCTGATCAATAGAGTGTAATGGTCAGGAAGCATGTTTATACTTTTGTTTCTTATTCACAAACAATCGAAGTCAACTCAGAGAATTAGTAAACTAAAAGCAACTTAATAATCATAAATGGCTTAGTAAATTCTCAATATTTCATAAATATCGATTGAACTTGTTTTCAAAATAAGTAGAAACCCATTAAAGCTTATCAAAAAGAAAATTAACCTTTGTACCTCATAAATTCTCAAATATTAAACAAAACTGGTGAACTCTTGTACCATTTCATATTTGTCTTATGAGTCACTGTTTGTTTGGTCACTATATAAAGACCTACTTCTAGAGTTCGAATCTCATTTCTCTCAACACACTACTTCGTGCAAAATCAAGCCAATATATTGGTGAGTTACAGTGACTTGTAATACCTTACTTAGGTGTTTAATATTTTATATGTGTTCTCAGGTATTTTCTATTACGAATTGTTAGATAAGTAATACTCATGTCTGAAATGTTATTCTTTGCATACAAAATTTGTTAATAATATTATAATAATGTTTCTTTCTTACTATATGTTATGTCTATTGCTTTGTAAAATTCATATTTATATTTACTGTATATACTTCAACTCACACACTCACTCACTCCGACATCCAACTCCTACTCTTACACACACAAAATTATTATAACTTTTGTAAACTTTTTATTCTCGTGAATATAATTAATCTAGTTACTCAATTTTATTCCACCAACCCCTTTTAATATCAATTGAAACTAAACTATTTTAACACCAACTGAAACCACTTCGCAAAAGTATAAATTAACCCTTTATTCCCTAAATCAATTCGAGCGTGAAAAAACGACAATTTTTGTGATATTATTGTAATATATGGTTTATAGAAAACTTATTAAACAACAAAAAAAAACTAAGTGAAAAAAATTCACAATTGTGCCTAACTAATTTAATATAAGCGTACACATGCACTTCAATATATGAAAGAGTACACATGTGTTTATCCAGGTCATTTATAAGGAAAATATCTCCAAAAAACCTCCCCATATACATTTGAAAAGGGACACATCCAAATAAACATAGTCTTCTCAATCATATTTCTAAATGATACCACGTAGTCTTCACTTCGATGTCGAAAAAGTTACAAAATAGATCCCTATGCATCCTTAAGATTCATTTTATAATAGCACTTCAACACTTAAATGAGCAAGCTAAATGAAAACATTAAGCAATTGAATAGACCATAGTAAATAGATAGAAAAGTATACTAAGTTTCAAACTCATTGACGGTGAACTTGATTCCGGTCTTCAGAAACTATGTAAGCAAATGACGTCTCACAAAATCAGATGAATTAATGTCAAAATGAGAATTATATAGGTGCAGCAAGTAAGTAGATAGAATATGTCAATAAACAATATGTTTCGTTAGCTTCAAATACTTATAAATAACTTTTATATAGTTAATACCATGTAGGTACCTTATAGTAAGTAGTAACCTAATGTATTTACATTGAAGCACTTACCTAACTTATAAACCTGATTGCATATAGTAAAATGTTATTTTATGCACAATTTGACGAATGACATTTCCAAAAAAAATTCGTATTTAATCAAATAAATGCAAATGTGTCTTAGATCCTTCAGTCACCTTTATCTCTACTGGAGATTTTGAAGGCTATTAAGTTGAAAATTATTAGTGAATAGAGTGTAAAACGTGATAAAAACAATATTTTATTTAAGTTAATTTCCATGAAAATGCACATTTAACTTAATAATAGCACAATTTTTGGGGGGGAAATAACTATATGTATGTGACGTCACTCGTTTTAGTCGATGTCACGTCCGTGTAGTATTTTCGGATGTTCCAACATTGTACTTAGTATACTTTCCATTTATTTACTATGGATTAGAGCAGTGGTTCCCAAACTCTTATTTCTCACGAACCTAAATTGAAAATTACTAAATAACCACCGACCACCTTTCATATCTGTACCATAAGAGTGTCTTTACTTCAGAAAATGAATATAAATTGATAAATATAAGGGTTAGTGCATTATTATGCAATTATGGAAAGTATATCAAAAGTTGTAACAATTCAAAATAATTATATATTTCAATATTGTGCAATAGTGGATAGAAAATTCACAACAAATTATAAATAATTCGGATCCTTTCCGTAACTAGTTAGTAGTTTTACTATTTATTACACTTAGTATGAACAAAAACATTAGGATTTTTATATATAATCATAATTTTTCATTGAACTGCAAATCAAATATGTAATAAATTTATATTATTGTTTCATATAATAATTAAGTCTATCATTGAAACTCGAAAAGAAAAAAAACTTCATAGAAAATGCATTGGAGAACCCTGACTACGCTACTATTCCAACATCACCAATAATTGAAGGATATCATATCAATGGATACAATTTAAACCTATTTCTTATAATAGTCCATGTTGTTATTTACTTTATATTTTCTTTGTATGTATCTCATAGAAAACTAATAAAAGGGGAATATTATTTACTATTATTTTTTTTTACATATATAAGTTTATAACGTGTATACATGTAGTATAACATTTACATCAGTATTTTTCTACTTAAAAATAATCAATTACATTAAATGACCACCTTGATTATAAAAGGAAACTATATAACTACTCAAAATAGTCAAAAATGCCACGAACCAAATAGGGGTTCGCAATGAACCGACCTCTGGTTCATATGTTCACAGAGGACCACTTTGGAAAGTCCTGGATTAGAGTATCCACAAAGAAACATCTACATTGTTCAGATATAATTTAGGTTAGCGATGCAACACTATCCTGATTATAATAGCTACCATAACATAAGAGTATTAGTAATGAAATAAACAGCAAATATCCCAGGTAACGTGACAAGGAAACATATCATCATTGAACTAAGAGCGAACATTCGATTAGTATTCAAAAACAATTATATCCTCATGTTACTTTATGCGAACATTGAAGGATGTTCTGTCTACGAACCCGTACGAGTCTAGCTAGGAGAATATGAAATATTCTACGATTGAAACGACAAAGTGAAATACTATCAGAGTTAGAATTTAGAAGTATTTTACTAGGTATTAATTGAAATTATGATACTATTTACTTGTAATAAGTAATTTTATAACTCCGAGGAGGGGGGGGGGGAACTATTTATCAGTTATTTCTATATACATGATTAATAGAGGAAATGCTGTATAACAAGAATTGTTTGAAAAATACAGGAAGAGTCAAAAAAAGCTGATACGAAATTATAATCGCGATAACTTAACAAGAATATCGTATTTTCATGTGGTATAACCACATTGTTCATTTGTTTCTATATTTTCAATAGTTTTTATGCAGCGTGGTCATAAGTAGAGGGTGGTGAAATTGCTCTTGCGCGAGCTTATTTTAACTTTGCTTATCAAAAGAGTATGCTTCATCTACGAAAATTATGACGATTTTAAGCACCCTCATTTATAGCGGAACCCTTAGCGGAAATATCAGGAACTACGACATATTTATTGAGAAAGACTGAATCAAGTATGGTGGGTGCAGGCAACAGGATGGTGACCCAATACACAGAATACTTGCTGCTAAAGAACGACTGAAGGAAGTTCTTTAACATCGAGTAATTGGAAGAGTCATGCATGAGCTCAGATTTAACAAGTTACGATTTTTTTTTCTTGTGGAGTTGATTGAAAAATGACATTGTCCACCTCACCTGCTAATCGGCAACAATTAAAAGAACGAATGACAAATGGTGTGAATTTATCGAAGGCAATTCTGATGTGATCATAAAATCAATGAAAGCAGCCAGAAAATCGCAAAATAATGAATTTAAAACAATGGAAGATAATGGATATTTTTGGTAAAGAATGTTTTACTTTATATCTTCATAATATGAAATTGTTTTCATTGTAACCCTCTACTTATGATCACGCTGTAGAAAAACTATTAGGAAATTCTGCATTAGTCAAAGAAAACCACACGAAGATACGATAGTTCTTGTTGAAGTTATCGCGATTCTACTCTCGTATCCGCTTTTTTTGACTCGTACTGTACATATAACTCAGAAGTACCCACTTAGTTAGTTCCTGATGTGAACATAATGGATGTAAGTCATAAGCCCCCCCCCCCCCCCGCTCATGAGCCCCTCCCGGTCAGGAGCCCCCCCGGTCACAAGCCCCCATTTTTTTTTTAATCCTTATTTACCTATATTGTTTAATCATTATTGACAATAATGTAGTTCATTACTGATTAAACATAAGATATATGTATATCGATGAACGTGCCGCCCCCCCCCCCCCCTGTCAGGTCATTAAATAATCATGAAGTGTGCTGTACAACAAACTAGCGGATACAGCAAAATACATTAGCGCCTCTCAGTTATTTCTATCTAGGTAGCTCTTCCTTTGTTTAACTAGATAAATAAGGATCAAAAACAGGGGGGGGGGGGGGGGCTAATGACCATACCCCATGCAAATTACATACTGAGCTACCAACTACCAAGGTGCCTAAGAGAACTACATACCAAACTACCTACCTGAACAAACAACATACCGAACTACCTTCCTAAGCAAACTACATACCAAATTACCTATCTAATATAACTACATGCCGAACTACCTACCTAAGCAAACTACATACCGAACTACCTACCTAAGCAAACTACATGCTTAAATACCTACCTAAGCAAACTACATACAGAACTACCTACCTAAGCAAACTACATACAGAACTACCTACCTAAGCAAACTACACATCGAACTACCTACCTAAGCAAACTACACACCGAACTACCTACCTAAGCAAACTACGTAACGAACTACCTACCAAAGCAAACTGCATACCGAACTAACCAGTAACTACCCATCTATGCAAACTACATACCTAACTACCTACCTAAGCAAACTACATACCGAACTACCTACCAAAGCAAACTGCATACCGAACTACCTAGTAACTACCTACCTAAGCAAATTACATACAGAACTACTTACCTAAGCAAACTACATACAGAACTACCTACCTAAGCAAACTACATACAGAACTACCTACCTAAGCAAACTACATACAGAACTACCTACCTAAGCAAACTACATACAGAACTACTTACCTAAGCAAACTACATACAGAACTACCTACCTAAGCAAACTGCATACCGAACTACCTAGTAACTACCTATCTATGCAAACTACATGCAGAACTACACACCTAAGCAAACTACATACTTAACTACCTACCTAAGCAAACTACATGCCGTACTACCTACCTAAGCAAACTACATACTTAACTACCTACCTAAGCAAACTACATACAGAACTACCTACCTAAGCAAACTACATACCGAACTACCTACCTAAGCAAGCCTACCAAAGCAAACTGCTTACCAAACTACTTACCTAAGCAAACTACCTACCTAATCAAACTACATACCGGATTACCTTGTAACTACCTACCTGAGCAAACTACCTACCTAATCAAACTACATACCGGATTACCTTGTAACTACCTACCTGAGCAAACTACCTACCTAAGAAAACTACATACAGAACTACCTACCTAAGCAAACTACATACCGAACTACCAACTTAAGCAAACTACATACCGAACTACCTACCTAAGCAAACTACATACCGAACTACCTACCTAAGCAAACTACATACCGAACTACCTACCTAAGCAAACTATATACCGAACTTCCAACTTAAGCAAACTACATACTGAACTACCTACCTAAGCAAACTACACACCGAACTACCTACCTAAGCAAACTACTCACCGAACTACCTACCTAAGCAAAATACACACCGAACTACCTACCTAAGCAAACTACATACCGAATTACCTACCTAAGCAAACTGCATACCGAACTACCTCTCTAAGAAAACTACATAGCGAACTACCTAGTAACTACCTATCTATGCAAACTACATACCGAACTACCTACCTAAGCAAACTACATACTTAACTACCTACCTAAGCAAACTACACACCGAACTACCTACCTAAGCAAACTACACACCGAACTACCTACCTAAGCAAACTACACACCGAACTACCTACCTAAGCAAACTACACACCGAACTACCTACCTAAGCAAACTACATACCGAACTACCTACCTAAGCAAACTACATACCAAATTACCTATCTAATATAACTACATGCATGCCGAACTACTTACCTAAGCAAACTACATACCGAACTACCTACCTAAGCAAACTACATGCTTAAATACCTACCTAAGCAAACTACATACAGAACTACCTACCTAAGCAAACTACATACAGAACTACCTACCTAAGCAAACTACACATCGAACTACCTACCTAAGCAAACTACACACCGAACTACCTACCTAAGCAAACTACGTAACGAACTACCTACCAAAGCAAACTGCATACCGAACTAACCAGTAACTACCCATCTATGCAAACTACATACCGAACTACCTACCTAAGCAAACTACATACCGAACTACCTACCAAAGCAAACTGCATACCGAACTACCTAGTAACTACCTACCTAAGCAAATTACATACAGAACTACTTACCTAAGCAAACTACATACAGAACTACCTACCTAAGCAAACTACATACAGAACTACCTACCTAAGCAAACTACATACAGAACTACCTACCTAAGCAAACTACATACAGAACTACCTACCTAAGCAAACTACATACAGAACTACCTACCTAAGCAAACTGCATACCGAACTACCTAGTAACTACCTATCTATGCAAACTACATGCAGAACTACACACCTAAGCAAACTACATACTTAACTACCTACCTAAGCAAACTACATACCGAACTACTTACCTAAGCAAACTACATACAGAACTACCTACCTAAGCAAACTACATACAGAACTACCTACCTAAGCAAACTACATACAGAACTACCTACCTAAACAAACTACATACAGAACTACTTACCTAAGCAAACTACATACAGAACTACCTACCTAAGCAAACTGCATACCGAACTACCTAGTAACTACCTATCTATGCAAACTACATGCAGAACTACACACCTAAGCAAACTACATACTTAACTACCTACCTAAGCAAACTACATGCCGTACTACCTACCTAAGCAAACTACATACTTAACTACCTACCTAAGCAAACTACATACAGAACTACCTACCTAAGCAAACTACATACCGAACTACCTACCTAAGCAAGCCTACCAAAGCAAACTACTTACCAAACTACCTACCTAAGCAAACTACACACCGAACTACCTACCTAAGCAAACTACACAACGAACTACCTACCTAAGCAAACTACACACCGAACTACCTACCTAAGCAAACTACACACCGAACTACCTACCTAAGCAAACTACATACCGAATTACCTACCTAAGCAAACTGCATACCGAACTACCTCTCTAAGAAAACTACATAGCGAACTACCTAGTAACTACCTATTTATGCAAACTACATACCGAACTACCTACCTAAGCAAACTACATACTTAACTACCTACCTAAGCACACACCGAACTACCTACCTAAGCAAACTACACACCGAACTACCTACCTAAGCAAACTACACACCGAACTACCTACCTAAGCAAACTACACACCGAACTACCTACCTAAGCAAACTACATACCGAACTACCTACCTAAGCAAACTGCATACCGAAATACCTAGTAACTACCTATCTATGCAAACTACATACAGAACTACCTACCTAAGCAAACTACATGCCGAACTGCCTACCTAAGCAAACTACTTACTTAACTGCCTACCTATGTATGCAAACTACCTACCGAACTAATTACCTATCTAAGGAAGTATGGGAAGTTGAACACGGGGATCGAACGACGGGTTTAAAACACGATTATCTGAAAAGAAAATTCTACATATTATATCTAGTAATTATAACGTATTATGCACTATTAAGTTCAACTGTTAAATAAACAATCTGGGACTATTATTCCTTATTCGAAATTTCATTTAAGCTAGATAGGCAGTTAGGAAGGTTCCACATATTTGATCATAAAGAATAAAGTATACTTATATAATCAGACACTCAGACTACGTGGGGTTATCAATCTATTGTTTTCAAAGCATGTACAACTTATTAAAATTGGAGTTAAACAATTATATATTCATTACTTTAGTTTATAATTTAATAAAATCAAACGAACAGTGGTTTAAACTTTGAATGATGATAAAAAAGTCCTCATTCGGTTATTAGTTCCATTCATTGATGACGTCAAGAAAATAAGATCCATGACGTCGCAAGAACCGAGCGCTGATTGGCGCAGCTGCACAGAAAGGATGGGCGGGGCATCGTTGCGTCTATTCCACATTGCACTATTCATCTTGCGACTATTTGAAGTTGAGCTATTTTCATTGCGCGTAATACGTTCGCGCTTAAAATTATATCGTTAGTTGTGTGTTTGTGAATTAGTTGTTTTCTTAATACATTATTTATAGTTATAAGTTTCTCAATTATTGTACCTCATTTCATACGTTCTTCAATTATTGTATCTTATATTCTTGTATCGCTTTTTGAATGTTTGTATATTAAATTACTCATAAATTGTAATTTTGGAAATAAAGTTTTTATAATTAATTTATTGCATATTCATATACCTTGAATTATAATACCAGTTATTATTTTTCTCGTTTTATGAGTTTCTCTAATTATGCGTTTCTTAATTATGTTTCAAGTAATTGGTGGTTTTTGAATTATATTATTTGGTATTACACTGTTTTAAATTAAAATATTGGAATTTAGTAGTTTCCATTTTAGTTTTTCATAATTATTTTATTAGTTATTGAGCCCTCCCAAAATTATCATGAATTAAATTGTATTTTTGAGTGGTCTAAAATTAATAAAAAACTAATAAGTTACTTTGAAAAACAAACGAGTTTTCAGAGATATCCGTTAGATATCAAAAAATTTAATTCAAATTATTTCGCTAAAATCTGCTTCCTGTAAGCTTAACTGTATTTCAAAACTTTACAAATGTTGAATATTTAGGTCATAACCCATAATACAAAGGAGGAAATGCCAACGAATACTTTCACTAATTTCGTTGAACGTTCATCAAACAAAGTTAAGGATTGCGAGCATCGGGCAAATTGTACACAAACTTCATCAAAGTTAGCCTATGAAAGTTTGCAAATAACGCTCAAATAAGTTGGAGCAGCATTAAAACACGCATTTCTCAGATATTAAATGGTTGCTATTATTTGTTTCAACTGCTGCTAACAATTATCAGAAATTATATGAATTTTAGGACTGAATAGATAATAAAAAGATTTATTTCAATTATTCTAATTCTTTAACAGCAGAGTAATAATTAAATGCTCTGTAACTGCATGAGACTTCTACATATAAGTGATCATTTCCAGTCAATTATCAAATTCAAAACCGATGTAGACTCTGTCTTTTCATGTCTCTTACTTTTCCATATTGCAATAATTTATTCGAATATTAGGTGACATTTTGAAACCTTCTAGAGACAAATTGTGTATAAAAAAACAAATCTTGGAGGCAATAGGTCATACTTTACAGACTGGCAGTATGCTAGTGGGAACAATGGGAGCCAGAATTTCACATTTCTTCTCGATGTCACTCTCTGACAGTTTCATCATACTTAAAATAGGAATTACTTTGGATACCTATTCGAGAAAATATATTTGTTCTGTTCTGTTTCCGATTTTGGAAGATGTTTCTAGTCTGTAGGTAGGTGTATGAAGTCTTCAGTCATTCAATTTTAAGAATTCATCAATTTTAAAAAGTTACAGATGAAATCTGGCAACTCTAAACTGCTTTAAAATGCAATATTTTGTAAGTATCACCACCACTTTCATGAAACGCCATCAAGCTCACGATTTTTTCAAATTAGGATCATTTTTAAGTAGGTTAATTCTTGAATTAATGTGTTTTTCGAATTAGCTAATAGTACATACATAATAATTTCAGGTTGAAAATTCACTATTTGTTATCCGTTTCTATTCTTTAGAGAATGTGATCATAATCAACGCACAATATATTTTTTGATTTGTAATTTATTCTTTAACCAAATTTTATAAATTAATGAAGGTAAATAATAGTTCATTACTGGTTTTACTATGGATTTTCAAATTATTTAATTTTTATAAATAAATATTCTTTGTATGAAGCTTGTTATATTTAGAGTCTTATTACTTAAAAAAAATATTATTACATTTACAGAATGCAGAAGGTTACATTCTAGACGGCATTTATTTATTTATCATCTTGTTATTCGCATAACTCAAAAAGTATTCAACCAAATGGCTAAAAATTTGATGGCAAGATTAGTCAATGTCCAGGATCCTGCTAGTAGAAAGATCAAGGTCAACGTATTTTATAACTTAAAAGGTTTAAACCATATTGCATGGAACTTGGTGGGACGATTAGTCAATATCTGGCAACCATTTGGTTAATTTTTGGGAGCGATCGGGTAAAAAGGTCAGAGAATAAGGTCAAGGCCATTTGTAACTTAATAATTCAAACGCATTCAACCAAATGGCCTGCAATTTGATGTAACGATTGATCATTATACATTTACAAGTTTATTAGAGAGCGACCCGGTTAAAGGTTGAGTTAAGGTCATTTATAAGCGGCGGCGAAGGTATACGTTCAATCGAGTGCAAACAATCTAGTTCATTTATATTTACATCTATTTCTGATATACATCATTTTATTATTCATTAATTAGAGTAAAATGACAATAAAATTATCGAAATCCAACATTATGATTATTTGATCGAATATAGCATGCAATAATTTCTTTCAATATACGTGTATAGTAACTTAAATCATTCGTCTATATTTATATATAATGATATTACATTATAAATATCGAAACAAGCATATTTCGATCAATAATTCTCAATCCCAATTTAAATCTCCATCGAGGGCTTCAATCAGACTTGCAGAAGATCATAAATGAACGTAATAACATTAACTCTATTACAAATCTTATAATTGAATCTGCCACTTAAAAATTTAGGCACATAGAATTGAATGAAAAAGAGCAATAAAAGAGAAGTCAGTGAAATGACTGACTTCTATTGTGAGAGACTTGTACCTCAGTCTCGCTCAGACAATAGACTTTGGATCTTCATGAGCCTCACCAATTCCGATAGATTCACTCTGCCAATATTCCGAACAAAGGAAGCTCGCTTTCGTTAGGGATGGAGTGTCTCGACTTGGGTCACCCTCCCATTGTAACGGAGCATATATCAACTTTCTTGCTCTTCAATGATTTTCGCTATAGAATTATAAAAAAGGCAATGTATTATAATTAGATTTTTAATAGGCATTTAAAATAGTGTATTTGTTTATTAATGAAATTATGTAATGGAAAATTATAGTCATTTTAAAAAAGTATATGTTTTAATTATACTTACGCAAAATATGTAAGTGAATATTGTGCATATACAGATTTTTAAAAATATTACAGTTTTCCATTAAATACATTCCATTAATTTATGAATACGCTATTGTAAATGCCTATAAAAATAATTTTATTATATTTTATAATTTTATCCATCCAAAATCTTTGAAAACCAAGAGAACAACTTATAATAACTAATCGTAAAAAAATTTTCTCTTAAATTCATCAAAAATATCCCAATGGAAATATCAGTTAGCCATGTTAATTCATTGTAATACAATGAAATGTATAAATGTATAAATAAATAAAATAAAACAATTAATATACTGTATTACATGCAATGGAATATCAACTTTGATTTCTCTTCTTGATTGTATCAGTTTAGGTTAATTTTATTGAATATCTATAGTTATGATGTGATTCTGTTACAAGTCAATTGGGCAATTATAATGTTTTATACAAGTGATGAATCTGCAACAGAATCAAGATTGTCCGTTTTGGAATATGATTAGTGACGAACAATAAAGGAGAAATACAACAGTACAACAGTAACTCATCATCTGAACAGATATCCGTCACTAGTATTGGTTTATTGCCATGTAATTCAACGTTGTTTACCGATAACCAGCGGTCACTAAGACGTATATACTCTTTAGGTTACTGTTGACGTTGAGTAACCACTCTTCTGTCAGAATATATGATGGAAGGTGCTCCGATTTTTCATGGTTTTGAGAGAGTATCGATTGGTTATGACAATTTAATAAAGTGCTATGTTCTTGATCTTCTGAATGACTGATTATAAGAATAACTTCCAACTACTTTTGAATATCGGCATATTGGTTTTGAAAGAGGTATGTACTCAATGATAGTAATTGCAGAATCTATACAGGGTGATTAACAATATGAGCCAATGTTTAATAGTTTGTTTCATATCAATCAGTGATATAATGCTTTTCTCTTTATAGGTGATGAATTCATTTTATTTTTTGACAACAATCAATTATGTTTTTATTTCTTTAAAAAAATAAATTTTATTCCTCAGACAAGTTCAAAAATTCAATACATAAGGTACTATTCTCTATAAGTCTAAATATATCCTTCTGTGTAACTTCCATTTCTCTCGGCGCGTGTAATCATCAGTCGATTTTTCTTTAGTTCTCCAAATTCTGTGATTATTATTTACTTTAGTTGATCATGGAAGATTGCGTTGAACTCAGGTAAATACCTTATTATTTATGTAACTCCAACATAAGAAATCACATGGCGTTTAATCTGGAGGGCACTCAGTAACAATCTCAAATCATACCACACAACGAACTTCCCTGAGGCAATCACGAACGATAACGTTGAGATGTGTATGCAGAAGATCAGTTTTCGCAGTTAATTAAGTAGACATATATTTTCGTACTTTTTTTACACAGTTCATGTAAGTTAACAGTTTTTACATGTAGTTTGTTTGTCTTTTCAGTTTTTCACACAGTCACACGAATTCATAGATTTTACGTAAAGTAAAACTCCTCCACTACGAACTTTCCGAGATTTGAACTTCCTGAGTTATGGCTTTTGAGTTATGAACTTCTGAGTTTTTAAATAAAAATTTAAACTTTAAAGTGATTTAAGAAACACGTCTTGAACTTGCAAGTAATAACTAGCTACTTGCAAGTAATAACTAGCTACTTGTAGGTTGTTTTTGTTTTTAACTATAGTATAATTATAAATTGCTACGCTAACCCTAACAATAAAATGAATATGTGTAGTTGTTTGATTACCTTATGGTGGGTTACAATAGTTTATCACATATTTTCCCTCTTTTTTGTTTAATTACAAGAGAAAATTGTCGAGGGTAGCTATTGTAAGCATACCATCCTCAGATAAAAAATAATCCTCTATACTATGAACAAAATCAAAATTTGGTAGTAGAGGAGTCGTACTTTAGCTTTTAAGTCTTTATTAAATTATTTATTTACCTGATTGCAGGATTGTTTTTCGACTAGTTTTGTCTTAATAATTTGATGTAACACTATATTCTGTATTACTTAATATATACAACCTTTAACTTCCATATACAAGAAAACATTAAATAGTAGTTCTTTATATGACTCCATGAGCTGCTAATTATTTCACCAGGGAAAAGATGATTTGACAGATGTTGACGAGTAAGATAAGAAAATTTCTCTTCCGACTGGAATTATGAGCTAGGGGTGGGGTGCTTGAATCATTTGAATGATTTATCCAAATTTTGAAAAGTAAATGATAATTTAACGCATTTATCATTCCCAAAGTTTCTTCATTACTTAAAAACACATTATAATTATATAACTTTGACACTTATTTACTTTGAAATGTATAGCTATTTAAGTTTACAAAGAACCTTTCCTTTATTTAGTTCTTATTCTGAATCAAACTGATGAACAACGAAACCGGTAGGTCTGAGCAATTTTATGTACATATATAGATTAGACACGGAATTTAAAATTAGCACAGTTTATAATGTACTTTTAATTTACAGGAATAAATTTAAAAGCTTTTCATATACCACTAAATAATAAAAATAAGAAACATGCCTTTCGTGAAATAGAAATAAATTCGGCTATGAAATATAACACTTTCTAAAATAAATAACACATACAGGTGATCTAGGATTCAAGAGGTTCGTGCATAAAGAAATGTAACATGTCAGATAGGAAAGACTTGGTTTCTTGTCTCCTAATAATGACTTCTATCAGATTTGCTATTCATCTCAATTATAATCTATTAAATCAAAATAAGTTATTGCTTTTACTTGCTATTTCGTTACTCTGATAGATGTGGTACCTCAGAAAAAGAACTTCAGGCTAGCTATTTCAATGAAATTTTTTAATTCATTGCACTCTGAAAAAAAGATACCCAGTGGTTTCACATCTAACGCATTAGCTTTGTCACAAAATAGGACACTTGAGTAGCTACATCAGCTATATTTTGATATACTTTTGTGTTTCAAAAGCGTGAAAATAATTCAGTTCGAGAAATTTATTGTTTCCGCATTCCAGCGAAACGCACATAAAATAAATCTACCGAAATAACTCTCATTATTTAACCAAAGAGTTAATCGAAACACTATATTGCATCGCATTGAAAAAAAATCCTTTTTTGAAACAAATTAGTATATTAAGGTTGGCTTTTGGTCAATTTATTCCCGGTCATTTGATCTTCGTTCATTACATTCATGGTCATTTGATCCCCAGCCAATTGATTTCTGGCTAATTGATCACAATAACATTTGATCCCCGGTCAATTGATACCTGGTCATTTGATTGCTAGTCATGTATTTCTTTATACACCTATTTGTCATTTTTAGCAGTGTAGTTATTATTATCATGACATGGGAGACTAAAGTTGTAACTATTTTATTTATATGTTAATTTCTATTATTTCTCTGTTAAAATTATTGTTCTTACAAATAAGCACATTAATTGATATCTTTGAGATTAGAATTTTTTTCTCTTTCACCTCTTTGTTTCCAGTTTCCACTGATCAGAAATCCATGCATTACGTCCCAGGTAACATTGCGATGTTCCCGGAATATCCCCTCGATATCGCAACCTCCCCTCAGTGTCGCAATATCGCGGCCCGATGTCCAGGGAATGTTCCCGCGACATGCATTACCAATATGATTCCCTTCCGACATTTTCGGGATATTCCCGCGATATTCCTAACGAATATCATCCCCATCCGATATTTTCGGGATATTCCGGCGACATGTATTACTAATATCATTTTCATTGAAAATATATGTTGGAAATAATTGACAAATAAATAAGAAATAAAATAATATTTAAAATATACTACACCATTTATTCCGACAAGACCATTAAAATTAATGGGGTATCAATAATAATAGAAATAAAATATATGTTAAAAAACATATATTAAAAAAATATAATAAATAAAATATATATACAAAAATATGTTTAAAAATATATATGTATAAACTAAATGTATTTTTTTATGTCAAATGAAAATTATTAAAAAAATTATTTAAAAAAATATGTACCTATGTAAAAAATGTATGTAAAAAAATATATGAAAAAAATGTATGTAAGAAAAATCATGTGAAAAATAAATATATATAGAAAAAATTATTCCTACATTTTTTTATTTATTAAATGTTAAATCATGACATTTTTCTTGCAACCAACCAACAGACAAAGATACACTCTCTATTAGTATATAGGGTGTTTTATATTATAAGTAACCAGCCATAACCAGCCTCATATTTACACTTTACTATGCAAAATAATCGTTTCAAAATCACTTTTAGGTCAATATAGGTATCTATAATATTATATAAACATTTAATTAAAGATAAAATCCTATATATTTATCATTGTTTAAACATATTTTGTAATTTGTTAAGATTTCCAGTTTACAGAATCTACTTTCATGTACCTACTTATATTCAGAATGTCTTCATATTCTACATATACTGTGATCATACCTATCATATATGGAGAATATATTTAGTAAATTCTTTTATTTAAATCTATATATACATATTCTATACCATTTAATATAGAAAGTAATCTTCTGATACAGATATAAAATTTATGAGATGCTTACATTATTGTCTCTTTACCGCTAATTATGATGATAAGACATTTCACTCGAAAAAATCTCCCTAAAATAGCTCATGCGCGCCCTCGATCTGTGGCTCAGAATGGTTACTAATCCGTGCCAGTATTTAGTTAATCAGCCCAATATAAAGAATTTTTTAAGTTGTTTGTAATTTATAATATTCTTACAGAAAATTATGCATCAGTTTTTGGAATTAAATATTGAAACGGCTTTTTTAGCCAATTGAGTAGTACATTATGTTGCCTAAATTATATTTCCCGCTAATATGTAGGTCTAGTTTCAACTGCGTAGATGAGCGTTCGTAATACTTGGTAATAATGAGATCTTAACTCTTAAATTTCAGTATGTGGTTTAAGAAACATAAGATTATACTAAATTGTATTATATTTATTTTGAATAAATTTTATTCGAATAGCATTTACGATGAATTAAATTTTTCAACTGTGCAATAATACATGACGCGTGAGTGACGTCACAAGACGTCACTGAGACGAAAGGGCTCCAGTTTTAAAAATCTGTGAGCGAGTGCAATTGTCTTATATTTTCTCTCAGATAAATTCATCGGGTTTATTATCCGCGAACTTTTGTAAACAGAAACATTTGAATTTATTTATACATAGGTAACTGACAG
>CANNZV010001447.1:0-153776 GCA_947561585.1 Caprella mutica | reverse complement strand
GGACACTGTATCACCTTCTGTGTACCATTGGTGTCATTTTGACGTCAGAGTCGCTAGTAGAAGTAGGTATGGACACTGTATCACCTTCTGTGTACCATTGGTGTCATTTTGACGTCAGAGTCGCTAATAGAAGTAGGTATTGACACTGTATCACCTTCTGTGTACCATTGGTGTCATTTTGACGTCAGAGTCGCTAGTAGAAGTAGGTATGGACACTGTATCACTTTCTGTGTACCATTGGTGTCATTTTGACGTCAGAGTCGCTAGTAGAAGTAGGTATGGACACTGTATCACCTTCTGTGTACCATTGGTGTCATTTTGACGTCAGAGTCGCTAGTAGAAGTAGGTATGGACACTATATCACCTTCTGTGTACCATTGGTGTCATTTTGACGTCAGAGTTGCTATTAGAAGTAGGTATGGACACTGTATCACCTTTTGTGTACCATTGGTGTCATTTTGACGTCAGAGTTGCTATTAGAAGTAGGTATGGACACTGTATCACTTTCTGTGTACCATTGGTGTCATTTTGACGTCAGAGTTGCTATTAGAAGTAGGTATTGACACTGTATCACTTTCTGTGTACCATTGGTGTCATTTTGACGTCAGAGTTGCTATTAGAAGTAGGTATGGACACTGTATCACCTTCTGTGTACCATTGGTGTCATTTTGACGTCAGAGTCGCTAGTAGAAGTAGGTATGGACACTGTATCACCTTCTGTGTACCATTGGTGTCATTTTGACGTCAGAGTTGCTATTAGAAGTAGGTATGGACACTGTATCACCTTCTGTGTACCATTGGTGTCATTTTGACGTCAGAGTTGCTATTAGAAGTAGGTATGGACACTGTATCACTTTCTGTGTACCATTGGTGTCATTTTGACGTCAGAGTTGCTATTAGAAGTAGGTATGGACACTGTATCACTTTCTGTGTACCATTGGTGTCATTTTGACGTCAGAGTCGCTAGTAGAAGTAAGTATGGACACTGTATCACCTTCTGTGTACCATTGGTGTCATTTTGACGTCAGAGTCGCTAGTAGAAGTAGGTATGGACACTGTATCACCTTCTGTGTACCATTGGTGTCATTTTGACGTCAGAGTCGCTAATAGAAGTAGGTATTGACACTGTATCACCTTCTGTGTACCATTGGTGTCATTTTGACGTCAGAGTCGCTAGTAGAAGTAGGTATGGACACTGTATCACTTTCTGTGTACCATTGGTGTCATTTTGACGTCAGAGTCGCTAGTAGAAGTAGGTATGGACACTGTATCACCTTCTGTGTACCATTGGTGTCATTTTGACGTCAGAGTCGCTAGTAGAAGTAGGTATGGACACTGTATCACCTTCTGTGTACCATTGGTGTCATTTTGACGTCAGAGTTGCTATTAGAAGTAGGTATGGACACTGTATCACCTTCTGTGTACCATTGGTGTCATTTTGACGTCACAGTTGCTATTAGAAGTAGGTATGGACACTGTATCACTTTCTGTGTACCATTGGTGTCATTTTGACGTCAGAGTCGCTAGTAGAAGTAGGTATGGACACTGTATCACCTTCTGTGTACCATTGGTGTCATTTTGACGTCAGAGTCGCTAGTAGAAGTAGGTATGGACACTGTATCACCTTCTGTGTACCATTGGTGTCATTTTGACGTCAGAGTCGCTAGTAGAAGTAGGTATGGACACTGTATCACCTTCTGTGTACCATTGGTGTCATTTTGACGTCACAGTTGCTATTAGAAGTAGGTATGGACACTGTATCACTTTCTGTGTACCATTGGTGTCATTTTGACGTCAGAGTCGCTAGTAGAATTAGGTATGGACACTGTATCACCTTCTCAGGACCAAACAAGTCGTAATTAAGTTAGGACTCCGTTCCAAAAATATTCCTAGCTATTACATATATGGACTATTTTCACATGTCATGGCGCTGGGTGTTTTTCTAATTACCGTTCATACCCTATGATCGGTTTCACCTCGTTGGCTTCTCTGATGAGAGTTAATAACAGGCTGATCTGTGTCGTCTTGAGGAGGGATAACTAGGGTTCTGATTGCAGAGTAACCAGTCAAGAGGAAGATCTTTGGGTTCACGTAATCACCTCAGCTCTATTCAGCTTCGGAGACCTCGGCAGTGATTGGGTAGTTAACTCTGTGTTCTGTCTATTTGCTAGCACGATATTCCTCATGTTTCATAGTTATTGAGAAACTAAGAGATGAGGTATCTATGCGATTTAAGGCTCTCATTGTTTCTTTGAATAGAGTATGAAATAAAGCTAACAGTTCAAATAGAAAACGCAGGTCCTGTTATCTCCTAATATCAGCCAGCTAACCATTACCTCCCTGTCTCGCGTGGGACAGCGGGTGGGATTGTGAAGGACGAGGGATTTAAGACGTGGGTATGCAAGACGTCTTAAATCCCACTTCTAAAATTAGTGGGATGTTCTCTATAGCAAGGTGAACTATAGTGAGGATATCCCATGACTTCTGCAAACCCGGGTTTGCAGAAGTATTAGATAGCACTGTGTAATAATAATAAGTTTTATATTGTTTTTCTTATATGACCGAATATGTTGTACTGACCGATAATTTGTAACTTAACCTAGAACAGAACTGCGTTTACAGTTACGGTTCCACATGTTCAATCATTAAAAAAGTTTAAAAAAATAAGTTTAATTACCAAAATTGTAGAACAGCCCAATCAATACCTCAGAAGTTAGCATATGGTACTAGCAGTGTATTATTAGGTTATTGCCCTCAAAATGACTACAACAAGAAGCAATAAAGAGAAGAGATACCGTCATTATCTTTACGCGTTGTCTATCTTTGTTTGAACTACATTGCGTATCTGTGGTGCACCAGAAGACTGATACCGATACAGTGGATAACGAGCTGTTAACAAGGTTAGTAAACTTTTATCTAGGTTATAGAGCTATTGACTAGGTAAAGTCTTAATCAAGGACAACTAGGTGCTAACTGGTAAATCATCTTAGAACTATCCGAGAAGGATATAAATACCATTAATAGAAAATTGTTAAGTATAATTCATTGATACTGCAAAGAAAAAATACCAAGGAATGTGACGAAAAGGGACACAAGCACCTGTGGCTGCACTCATGGATGGAGGAGGAAAATGAAGAGGTGATTGTAAATGAAACCTACGAGTCTACCTAACACAAAATCTAAGACCTTGTAGCTGAGGAATATAACCCTAGTGCTATCCTCTAAAACTACCAGTAGCGTTGATATATGATAAACTTGGTAAAAATGAAAAAGGACAATACATAAACCAAATTACAACAGTTTGAATCCAAGGGGCGCCACCCCCTTCTCTTCCATTCACCACAGACAGCTTCAGGATGGAGCCCTTAGAGACAGTAATCTCTACCAGAAGAACCAAACCAGTTTACCATTACCAAAAGTGGTATGTATAACAGACTACCAGGAACTCATTTTCTACCTTTACATCACTTAGGTACACAGACAATTTTCCAAAGAACTTACCAATGATTAGGACAATCATTGCCTTATTTAGTCATTAAAGGAATTAGAGTAACTAGGCCTACCGAGAAAATGTTAGGCAGATCATTGACTGCGAAAGATTGGCCTATCGTTACAGAAAAAATGTTGGGACAACTAAAAAAATAGTTGAACTTTATTTACAACTATTGGTGGTTGTTTTAACTCTTCACTGTGCACTTTATTTACAACTATTGGTGGTTGTTTTAACTCTTCACTGTGCACTTTATTTACAACTATTGGTGGTTGTTTTAACTCTTCACTGTGCACTTTATTTACAACTATTGGTGGTTGTTTTATCTCTTCACTGTGCACTTTATTTACAACTATTGGTGGTTGTTTTAACTCTTCACTGTGCACTTTATTTACAACTATTGGTGGTTGTTTTATCTCTTCACTGTGCACTTTATTTACAACTATTGGTGGTTGTTTTAACTCTTCACTGTTTACTTTATTTACAACTATTGGTGGTTGTTCTAACTCTTCACTCTGTACTTTACTTACAACTATTGGTGGTTGTTTCAACTCTTCACTGTGCACTTTATTTACAAGTATTGGTGGTTGTTTTAACTCTTCACTGTGTACTTTATTTACAACTATTGGTGGTTGTTTTAACTCTTCACTGTTTACTTTATTTACAACTATTGGTGGTTGTTTTAACTCTTCACTCTGTACTTTACTTACAACTATTGGTGGTTGTTTCAACTCTTCACTGTGCACTTTATTTACAAGTATTGGTGGTTGTTTTAACTCTTCACTGTGTACTTTATTTACAACTATTGGTGGTTGTTTTAACTCTTCACTGTGCACTTTATTTACAACTATTGGTGGTTGTTTTAACTCTTCACTGTGTACTTTATTTACAACTATTGGTGGTTGTTTTAACTCTTCACTGTGCACTTTATTTACAACTATTGGTAGTTGTTGTAACTCTTCACTGTGCACTTTATTTACAACTATTGGTGGTTGTTTTAACTCTTCACTGTGCACTTTATTTACAACTATTGGTGGTTGTTTTAACTCTTCACTGTGCACTTTATTTACAACTATTGGTGGTTGTTTTATCTCTTCACTGTGCACTTTATTTACAACTATTGGTGGTTGTTTTAACTCTTCACTGTTTACTTTATTTACAACTATTGGTGGTTGTTCTAACTCTTCACTCTGTACTTTACTTACAACTATTGGTGGTTGTTTCAACTCTTCACTGTGCACTTTATTTACAAGTATTGGTGGTTGTTTTAACTCTTCACTGTGTACTTTATTTACAACTATTGGTGGTTGTTTTAACTCTTCACTGTTTACTTTATTTACAACTATTGGTGGTTGTTTTAACTCTTCACTCTGTACTTTACTTACAACTATTGGTGGTTGTTTCAACTCTTCACTGTGCACTTTATTTACAAGTATTGGTGGTTGTTTTAACTCTTCACTGTGTACTTTATTTACAACTATTGGTGGTTGTTTTAACTCTTCACTGTGCACTTTATTTACAACTATTGGTGGTTGTTTTAACTCTTCACTGTGTACTTTATTTACAACTATTGGTGGTTGTTTTAACTCTTCACTGTGCACTTTATTTACAACTATTGGTAGTTGTTGTAACTCTTCACTGTGCACTTTATTTACAACTATTGGTGGTTGTTTTAACTCTTCACTGTGCACTTTATTTACAACTATTGGTGGTTGTTTTAACTCTTCACTGTGCACTTTATTTACAACTATTGGTGGTTGTTTTATCTCTTCACTGTGCACTTTATTTACAACTATTGGTGGTTGTTTTAACTCTTCACTGTGCACTTTATTTACAACTATTGGTGGTTGTTTTATCTCTTCACTGTGCACTTTATTTACAACTATTGGTGGTTGTTTTAACTCTTCACTGTTTACTTTATTTACAACTATTGGTGGTTGTTCTAACTCTTCACTCTGTACTTTACTTACAACTATTGGTGGTTGTTTCAACTCTTCACTGTGCACTTTATTTACAAGTATTGGTGGTTGTTTTAACTCTTCACTGTGTACTTTATTTACAACTATTGGTGGTTGTTTTAACTCTTCACTGTTTACTTTATTTACAACTATTGGTGGTTGTTTTAACTCTTCACTCTGTACTTTACTTACAACTATTGGTGGTTGTTTCAACTCTTCACTGTGCACTTTATTTACAAGTATTGGTGGTTGTTTTAACTCTTCACTGTGTACTTTATTTACAACTATTGGTGGTTGTTTTAACTCTTCACTGTGCACTTTATTTACAACTATTGGTGGTTGTTTTAACTCTTCACTGTGTACTTTATTTACAACTATTGGTGGTTGTTTTAACTCTTCACTGTGCACTTTATTTACAACTATTGGTAGTTGTTGTAACTCTTCACTGTGCACTTTATTTACAACTATTGGTGGTTGTTTTAACTCTTCACTGTGCACTTTATTTACAACTATTGGTGGTTGTTTTAACTCTTCACTGCGAACTTTATTTACAACTATTGGTAGTTGTTGTAACTCTTCACTGTGCACTTTATTTACAACTATTGGTGGTTGTTTTAACTCTTCACTGTGATCTTTATTTACAACTATTGGTGGTTGTTTTAACTCTTCACTGTGCACTTTATTTACAACTATTGGTGGTTGTTTTAACTCTTCACTGTGCACTTTATTTACAACTATTGGTGGTTGTTTTAACTCTCCACTGTGCACTTTATTCACAACTATTGGTGGTTGTTTTAACCCTTCACTGTGTACTTTATTTACAACTATTGGTAGTTGTTGTAACTCTTCACTGTGCACTTTATTTACAACTATTGGTGGTTGTTTTAACTCTTCAGTGTGCACTTTATTTACAACTATTGGTGGTTGTTTTAACTCTTCACTGTGCACTTTATTTACAACTATTGGTGGTTGTTTTAACTCTTCACTGTGAACTTTATTTACAACTATTGGTGGTTGTTTTAACTCTTCACTGTGCACTTTATTTACAACTATTGGTGGTTGTTTTAACTCTTCACTGTGCACTTTATTTACAACTATTGGTGGTTTATTTTACATATTATATAAATAATCTGCTTCTTTACAAGATTAATAGATGCCCTATTTTCAATCTCCAAGGTCCCTCTGTTATTCAATCTTATTGTACAAAGGTCCAGACACTCACCGTGTTCGTACAATACAGTTTCATCCACTAGGTTTTTCTTCTAAAATGACATATAATGCATCAATTCAAACCACTTATTTTCTTTGATCTTTTCTCAATAGATACCAAATGATCAACAGCGCCCCCTGGTGGCTAAGGATGACATTACCATCATTACTAAGTGGTTACCAGACTAAATGTTGAGGCCTCACCATATTTAATGATGTAAATGTAATGACTGAATTACCTAAAATTGTATATTGTGAACAGTTTAACTCATGAAAGATGTATCGGTACCAGTGATGTACAGTGAAACTTCTGAGTTAGGTAGTATTGGTTCCTTCATAACTCAGGTGCTCTAGATAGTTTTCTATGATTGAATCATAGAAAACTACGGTCTTTGGGGGATAACTATGACGTAATTCTTGACGTTTATCAATTTATATATAACTTAAACATAAAATTTACTTCATAACTTAAGTGCACTTTATAACTAAATAGTTTTACTATATATCTTATACGTTTATAGGCTCAATAGGGAGTAAATAGGGACAATAGTGACTGAGTAACAGTTAACAGACTATTTAGCAAGTAGGTACAGCAAGTATATCTATAACAGTAAGAGTTATCTTAAAGAAAATAGTACAAGCATCCTGTCTTATTTACGCAACGCAAACAGAAAATAAAAATAACTAAAATTTTAACTATAACAAGGAGAAAAAAATTAAACTGATAATAAATTAATATTATTGGATAAAAGGGAAGGATTATTTATAAGCGAGAATTCTTTAAAATATTGATAAAAAAATTATTGGTTATATAATATTTTCTTCTAATGTTTTCTCTGTGGGCACTTTAATGAAAATACTGTGAATGAAACTAGTGTAAAGGCAGCCTTTTATACTTTCTATTGATGTACTTTTATGCTTATTCTTTGATCTATGTATATTCTCTATGAATATTCTACGTATGTTCACTATGTATATTCACTAATCACTATGTATATTCTATGTACATTTCACTATGTTTATTCTATGTATATTTCACTTAGTATATTCTATGTATATTTCACTATGAATTTTCTCTGTATATTTCATTATGAATTTTCTCTGTATATTTCACTATGTATATTCTCTGTATATTTCACTATGAATTTTCTCTGTATATTTCACTATGTATATTCTCTGTATATTTCACTTTGTATATTTTATGTATATTTCACTATGTATATTCTATGTACATTTCACTATGTTTATTCTATGTATATTTCACTTTGTATATTTTATGTATATTTCTCTAGGTATATTCTATGTATATTTCACTATGAATTTTCTCTGTATATTTCACTATGAATTTTCTCTGTATATTTCACTATGTATATTCTCTGTATATTTCACTATGAATTTTCTCTGTATATTTCACTATGTATATTCTCTGTATATTTCACTATGTATATTTTTTGTATATTTCTCTATGAATTTTCTCTGTATATTTCACTATGAATTTTCTCTGTATATTTCACTATGTATATTTTCTGTATATTTCACTATGTATATTCTATGTATATTTCACTATGTATATTTTATGTATATTTCACTATGTATATTCTATGTATATTTCACTTTGTATATTTTATGTATATTTCACTTTGTATATTTTATGTATATTCTCTGTATATTCTATGTATATTCTATGTATATTCTCTGTATATTCTATGTATATTCTATGTATATTCTCTGTATATTCTATGTACATTCTATGTATATTCTCTGTATATTCTATGTATATTCTATGTATATTCCCAATCATAGTCCACCGGAAGAATTTCCTCTCTACTTCACATCGTTTATATTCCATCGTTTCTTTCCCACACTATTTACTATATACTGTGGGTAAAGTGAAATAAAGGAATAACATCACATCACCAATAAACGGGGAATTAGAGGTACGAAAGTGACATCAGTCGTGACGTCATGATATTCATGATGTCATGCTATTTTTAAATTGAATTTATTGTATATGGGTTGAGTTCCGAGTTGCTGTATGGTTCTAAATTATCGATCTTATACTAATATTTTAAATAATTTTAATTAATTGGTATCCATGATACAAAAAGAAATTATCGCTCAGATAAAATAATGTAGGTACCATGGATACCAATTAAAAAAATGAATAAATACTTTTTTTACTATGTATGATCGAAAATGTGAAACTGTCCGATAACCTATAACATAAACTATTTAATAACAATAGATAATTTAAATTTAAACTAATAATCGCGTGTCAAATCCGACAGTCAATTTTCGAATATTAATTTTCGTCTGGTTGGTTTTATTTCCAATAGGCAACACTGAGTGGCTGGCTAGACGGTCCCAGGTGAACTGAGGTAATTAACCCAAATTATACCTGCACAATCAACCACACTAAAGCATTTAATAATTAACATTGCTAACAATATTAATGGTTAACAATTAACATTGCTAACAATATTAATTGTTAACAATTAATCAGAGTAAGTCACGAATTATCAGAGAGTTGCACATTTTGGGCCCGGTCAATCGAGTGTTTTTTCCCAGCGTTTGTACAGCGTTTTTGACTCTGAGGAAATAATTGTTAAACCCATTTCATATGTATATATGTTACGCGACGCTCTTGGAACGTTAAAAACGCTCCAGAAACGCTTGTGTGACATCATTCTTCCGGTCATACAGTTTTTTTTTAAACATTTCAACTCGTTTAAATGTCAAATTATAATTTTTTGACATTTTTTTTTATAAAAAGATTACCTATCAATACGATAAATATAATTCATTGATAAATCAAATCTATCATAAATTAAAAACACAGTTTTTCGTCGGACATTACGATAAAACACGCTAAATAACCACAGTGATTTGACAAAAATAGTCGATCCGCGGATTATATTTTTAGCACTTGATTATGTCCTTCATTTTGATGTTAATTATTTGGAGCATGACAAGTGTGTCCATTTAATGTAAATAAAGGCAATGCTTTAACCATTGCCTTTTGTTCCAGTAACACACTTTGCTGAGGCTATTGTTAACATGTCAAACATGTGAATAACGAGTTACTAAGAAGAATGTGGCACAAACATTCATTAACTTATTCATTAACGTGAGAAAAAAAATGAAAAGTTGAATTTAAAAAACATTTTAATTGAGAATTTAGTTATGTTCAGTATTATGATTTTTTAATTAGATATTGAATAAAATCTTGAATAACTGGTAAATAGATCGAAAATAATAGCTCGAAAACAATAGCTCGAAAGCAATTGCTGACGAATTGCTGACGAATTGCTCGAACGAATGACATCTCAACTGAACAATTGATCGCGTGATTAATCGCTCAGATAATATAAAAAATAAACAGTTATTATTAATTACTAATTAGCAGCAAGGACGGTTAGGTGCAGCTAGCTAATCGAAGTGATTCCACTTCATGATTAACTCACTTTCGACAATTAATCCAATGAACAATAATTATTGCCCAATTGATAGATTACTCAAATAATCAAATTTCGAATAAGAGAAATAATCAACAAGATACGGACTACCAAAATGGAAAAATTCAAAAGATCAAGTGGCAGGAATACCAGAATTTATGCTAAATGTGTCTGGGAATACTGCTCCTTCCTTGGATCGGCAGTTCCCATAGCCCGAGCTGCTAAGTCCTAACAACCCTAACCTAGCCCTAATCTAACATCTGGTCGGAGTTCACTGGAGTGATTCACTGACAAAAAACGAAAATTGTAGTACACCCATAATTGCTGCAGCGATACCAGTTCCATAAAAAACGATAGATTTAAAACCAGTAATACAATGAATAATAATAAATAATGGTAAATAAAATCAAATACAGTTTTTAATTATTACTTATTAGAAACAAGGACGGCAAACTGTTCTTCAAGCAATCGTTTTTCAACTAATTGTTTTTCAAGAATTTTTTTTTCGAGCAATTGTTTTTTGAGCAATTGTTTAGTGAGCAATTGTTTTTCGAGTAATTGTTTATCGAGCAATTGTTTTTCGAGCAATCGTTTTTCGAGTAGTTGTTTTCGAGCAATTGTTTTTCGAGTAATTATTTTTTGAGCAATTGTTTTTCGAGTAGTTGTTTTCGAGCAATTGTTTTTTGAGCAATTGTTTTTCGAGTAGTTGTTTTCGAGCAATTGTTTTTTGAGCAATTGTTTTTCGAGTAGTTGTTTTCGAGCAATTGTTTTTTGAGCAATTGTTTTTCGAGTAGTTGTTTTCGAGCAATTGTTTTTTGAGCAATTGTTTTTCGAGTAATTGTTTTTCGAGCAACTGTTTTTTGAGCAATTGTTTTTCGAGTAGTTGTTTTCGAGCAATTGTTTTTTGAGCAATTGTTTTTCGAGTAATTGTTTTTCGAGCAACTGTTTTTTGAGCAATTGTTTTTCGAGTAGTTGTTTTCGAGCAATTATTGTTTTCTTTTTCACTCCATTTATCCCACATCTCCTATCTTTTTTCCCATTCAAATCCCATCTCCAGGTGATATTATTTCTCACATTTCTTCCTCATTCGTACAAACAATAACATTCAATGTTATTGTTACCTACACATTCCTCGATAACGATAAGACGACTGATAATAGGTGGCAAAGGTGACATTACGATGCCGTATCTGTGATACAGAGGCAAGTGCAGCATCCATTGATCACGTGATAGATACTTAGATACTGTAGGTAGGATGCTGGAAAGTGTATCTAGGTACACAATCTATCCATCGCCGCCATCTTGAATTTCGATCGTGACTTTAGATTTTCCGTATTTCTGATTTGTTTATGTTACGCGCCATTTGCCGATTTGCTCAATCTTGAGAATGCGCTGCGTGTTTTTAAACCCATTTTACTCCTAAATACCGATTGCGCGTTAATATCTTTTCAATTTTTTAATTGTGAAATCAAATAGTGATATATGTATAATTGTATATCGCAGGCGTGCCAGGTCATCAAACAATCATTATGTGTGCAGTACAACAAACTAGCTGGTACGACGAACTACATAAGGGCTATTTATTTTGAGAGTTTCAAAGTAATCGTCATCTTTGTGAAGTTTTGTAAAGAATCTATATATATTGAAACATAAATGAAATTATTTTGAATGTAGTTGTTTTATCCGCTTGTTTGTTGTACTGCACAGTTCATGAATGTCCCCCGCCCCTCCCCCTTTTACCCATTTATTAGCATTCGATTTCATAATTAATAAATTAAGATACACTCCATGCTACCATTTAGCAATGTGGTGTACCCAAGCTACCAACACTAACTTGATTAGTTCTTTATAACTAGGGTTGTGACAATATGCTTTTAAAATAATCGATCCTGAAAATATTATAGACGGAGAGAATTAAAGAGTATTGAATGGTTCTACACCAGCGGTATATAGTATTCGATACCATTTCATTTCGTCTGTGACATTCCTAAGATCTATGATTTTAAAAGCATATTATCACAATCCTACTTATAACTCATCTTACTAAGATCGGTTTACTGTCTTTCGATCCGGGTTCTGAACATTGTAATGTGACATAAATATATAAAATACATACATGTAATAAGTCAAGACAAATCATCTTAAAATGAATTAATTAAATAAAATCGACTTACACTCATTCCTGAAACTCTAACAGGATATACTGCCATTAAAAACAGTTAAAATTAATAAAAAAATAAATTAATTTCACTCCTTTGTTTTTTTTGTACGATTGTAACAATACGATTTGGTTATCTCACTGCTTGACAACAATGTATAATGGGGGTTTACCCCCGGGGGAGGGGGGTCTTTTTATTCTTTATTTACAATAGTAAATGAAGTCCTAAGAGGAAAATGAAGAGGTTATAGTAAATGAAGCAAACGTCATAACACAAAATATAAGAGGAAAATGAAGAGGTGATAGTAAATGAAGTATACGTCATAACACAAAATATAAGAGGAAAATGAAGAGGTGATAGTAAATGAAGTATACGTCATAACACAAAATATAAGAGGAAAATGAAGAGGTGATAGTAATTAAAGCATACGTTATAACACAAAATATAAGAGGAAAATGAAGAGGTGATAGTAAATGAAGCCTACGAGCCTCGTAGTTGAAGAGCATAACCCTTGCGCTATCCTCTAAAACTGCAAGTAAAAATGGTGATTATCTTGAATTGTATTTATACCATTAAATAATTTAAAAAGGTTAGTATCTATATATATTTAGACTCGTACATACTTACTAATTATATTTTGAGTTCAATATCACCAAAACAATCTAGTATGGAAATATAAACATTACATAACCAAAATCAAGATTAATTATGACCTTTGACCCGGGTCACACATGGTTATTTTTTACGGTTCCATCACTTTAGTTGTCAGAGGGTTCACTGAACCATTGCAATAATCAACAGCGAACCAACAATCATCCCATCGGATCCGAAAACTCGAACATTCGGACACCCAAAAACCCACCGTACCGAAGCCATTTCAACACCTACGTTTTTTTCAAAACCTGTTCATAAATGCTATGCGATAAATTTGATTATTTTAATTGAATATTTCATCTGTGGATAATGGAACTTTGATTTTAATAAGGTTTGTACTCAAACCTGTAAACCAATCGAGGTTTGAAGGTTTGAACCCTATTTCTCATGGGTAATTAGATGGGTTAAATGGAGAGGGGGGGGGGAGGTGTGAAGATGGGTTAGGCGGGGGTAGGGGGTTAGGTGGAGGATTAAGATTTGTATGCAGTTATTACATGAAAAAACTAATCATGAAATTGCATTGAAATTAGATATGAAATTAAAAATAAATTTTTAGATAGTTTTGATTTAAATTATAAATTTTTGAAGATTTTCAATAAATTTCTCCAGTTTAATTGATAGATGTACTTTATTAAAGTACGAAGGTCTAAAAAAGGTAGCTGAGGTATATCTACATTAAAATTCTAAACTTTTGTATCCCGAATCAAAATAGATCAATAATAAATATTGATAACTTAACTATTAATTTCATAATTAACAATAATAAAGATAAGGAAAACCTTGTTATGTCTTTTTCTTCAATATCTATTAGTAAACAATTAATTTACTTTATATATAACTTTATTAAATATATATATTTTTAGAAGTATTTTTTAAATAAGAAACCAATTAGGGAGTTGGTTGTTTAATTAAAACAGGTAAAACAAGTAAAACAGGTAAAACAGGTAAAACAGGTGAAACAGACAATAACAGTAAAATAACGAGGTGACAGGCATATTCGTAACTGTTTCGCTAGCGCTACGTAGAAAAGGGACCAAGTTACGTAGAATCGGCTAGAAGTTACAAAAATGCGGTAAAAAGTTACGGGACTGAGGCAAGCAGTTACGTAGAAAATGGTAACCCTTTTCTTGTGGATAACATTTAAATATCAAACACGGAGATAAATGAAGAAAAACTCGTGTGATTATTTTATTCAATTAAATGAAAACTGTTTTCTTATTTGTGTTAAAAAAATGTTAAAGATACATTTCATATTTTGTAATAAAAGATATACAAATAATCACCATTCACCACATATTAGGAGTACAATCACCATTCACCACTTATTAGGAGTACAATCACCATTCACCACATATTAGGAGTACAATCACCATTCACCACATATTGGGAGTACAATCACCATTCACCACATATTAGGAGTACAATCACCATTCACCACATATTAGGAGTACAATCACCATTCACCACATATTAGGAGTACAATCACCATTCACCACATATTAGGAGTACAATCACCATTCACCACTTATTAGGAGTACAATCACCATTCACCACTTATTAGGAGTACAATCACCATTCACCACATATTAGGAGTACAATCACCATTCACCACATATTGGGAGTACAATCACCATTCACCACATATTAGGAGTATAATCACCATTCACCACATATTAGGAGTACAATCACCATTCACCACATGTTGGGAGTATAATCACCATTCACCACATATTAGGAGTACAATCACCATTCACCACATGTTGGGAGTATAATCACCATTCACCACATATTAGGAGTACAATCACCATTTACCACATATTGAGAGTACAATCACCATTCACCACATATTAGGAGTACAATCACCATTCACCACATATTGGGAGTACAATCACCATTCACCACATATTAGGAGTACAATCACCATTCACCACATATTGGGAGTACAATCACCATTCACCACATATTAGGAGTACAATCACCATTCACCACATATTAGGAGTACAATCACCATTCACCACATATTGGGAGTACAATCACCATTCACCACATATTAGGAGTACATCACCATTCACCACATATTAGGGGTACAATCACCATTCACCACATATTAGGAGTACAATCACCATTCACCAAATATTGGGAGTACAATCACCATTCACCACATATTAGGAGTACAATCACCATTCACCACATATTAGGAGTACATCACCATTCACCACATATTAGGAGTACAATCACCATTCACCACTTATTAGGAGTACAATCACCATTCACCACTTATTAGGAGTACAATCACCATTCACCACATATTAGGAGTACAATCACCATTCACCACATATTAAGAGTATATCATTCATTCATTCATTCATTTATTCATTTTCTCTTCCTCAATTCACAACCTGTTTTTCTTCCTCCCCAAAGTACTATCAGAAATTTATTTGACCTGACAGTTGTTTGTGGTGGTGATGGTACTTTGCTTTAATAGTCTAAGATTGTAAAGTCTAAAGTATAGCCTGAAGCTGTGCGAGGAAATGCCTGTACAGCCTCTTGACTGTGCTTGAACAGTGTGTGTATGCTGTACATTGTACAGCTACATATATGGTGTAAAGCTATACTGTATAGCTATACTGTATAGCCTTATACTGTAAAGCCTTATACTGTATAGCCTTATACTGCATAGCCTTATACTGTATAGCCTTGCACTGTATAGCCTTATACTGTATAGCCTTATACTGTATAGCCTTATACTGTATAGCCTTATACGTACTGTATAGCCTTATACTGTATAGCCCTATACTGTATAGCCTTATACTGTATAGCCTTATACTGTATAGCCTTATACTGTATAGCCTTATACTGTATATCCTTATACTGTATAGCCTTATACTGTATAGCCTTATACTGTATAGCCTTATACTGTATATCCTTATACTGTATAGCCTTATACTGTATAGCCTTATACTGTATAGCCTTATACTGTATAGCCTTATACTGTATAGCCTTATACTGTATAGCCTTATACTGTATAGCCTTATACTGTATAGCCTTATACTGTATAGCCTTATACTGTATAGCCTTATACTGTATAGCCTTATACTGTACAGAAAACACTGTTAAGTTATACTGTACAGTGTAGAACAATATCCTGTACAACGTACATAAGATACAGGAAAGATTCATTAAGGATTGTACGTAATTAATTTCTACGTATATAGCAGTTATTATCTACACTGTATCCAGATACAGTATATTTATTAACTACACTGTAGCCATTAAATAGTGTATATGGCTATACTTTAGATAATAGTATAGTATTATCTACAAACTATATCCAGTCTCTACACTATAGCTGCGTATAACCATCGCTTATATTTCGTAACTCGTTTTCTCGGTACCTGTCAGCTATGCCTCTTCATTTTCCTCTCCGTAGCATATGTTCCGGCCCGTTCTCTTATTTACGTTTTTCCGTTTTTTTGGTGGTTTGACATTTGGTAGGTACTTATTGTGGTGAAATTAGAGGGAAAACGTAATAAAGCGTGACAGGAGAAAAAACAACAGTGAGAGGGAATATTTATTAGAACATATGCTTTAAAATGAATATTAAGGATAATTTATAATAAACCTGGTGGATTTTATTCAATAAGTATTTTTTTTAAATAACTATTTATTTTTAATTTGGATTTTTTTTTCGAATATTTTTTTTTTTAACTAATTTTTTTTCAAATATATTTTTTCAGAAAAGGTACAATAAAATTATTAGTTCAAATTCTTATTCTGTATTTATCAAGATCTTGTACACAGTAATTACCATTACGGTACAAATAATAACATTGCAATTCCTGTTCTGATTCCTGGAATCGGGGTACCTAGCGTAATTATTTCGCAAAATAAAGTAAAGAGTCTATCTTGAAATGTATCGATGTACGCATTATTATTTTGTTTTAGTACAAAAATGTTATATTCAATTTTAGACTGACTAGGGTAAGTTCTTAATTATCGGTCAGTTCCACATTTTCGGACACGTAAAAAAAACTATATAATGATAATTATTTAATTTTAATTTTTATTGGTATCCATGATACCAGCAGGTATCATGGATACCAATAAAAATTATCATTATATAGTTTTTTTACGTGTCCGAAAACGTGGAACTGACCGATAATTAAGAACTTAACCTATTATTTATAAATCATATTTCAAAACAGTACACATACAAGATATGTAACATTTTAAATATCTCAGTGATATTTATTTTATTTTATTTCTATACGTAGAACCTACCTCGTTTACAACTTAACGTGAAAAAAGGTTCGGAATCGTCCAATACTGATGAAAATCTCACAAGACTAATTTTGGCCGCTCTTTAATTTTAAATATAATAAATATACTTTTACATATATAAGAAATCATATACATATAAAAAGCAATATATCAGAATATTATACTTTCAAAATGAAGGTATGTCTTAACAATCTCTATTTTATTGATTTAAATGGTCATACAACTCAAAGGAAAATGATGTACAAATGTACGAACGCTTGTATGGACGGGGATGAGAGAGGGTATATAAAGCAGCGAAGTCTCTCAAGCAGCACAGAAGAAGAGAGGGAAGCACGGGGAGAGGTTGTGTCTCTCCCTGCGTCCTATCAGCCCGCATATCTTAGTACCTATATATTATCAGTGCCATTGTGATTTAAAGACATTAATGTGAACTAACCTACCCATGGATTATTTATTAATTGAGGAGAATTGGTATTAGTGAAATAGGTATTTTGATTATTCGAATTTTGAAGGTCGAATTTGACATCCATATTTTCAGTGTGAAATCTGAAGCAGTTATTACGGTACATATAATAACATTCCTGGAATATTCCCTAATTTATCGACAATGTAGCGTAAAGCACCAAACTACGAACACTCTCAGTTATCGGAAAGTTAGGATTTTCATGTACGGTAACTCGGGAGCTTTTTCATCTGTCTGATAACTTGTTCATAACCCCATTAAAATGAACTCCCGTTTAACAGTAAAGTAAACAGGAAGCTATTGTTACAATAACAAACCTTAACCGTTACAACTGTTGTGAAAACAGTGTCAGTGGGGTTGAATTCCCAGTTATTAGACAGTTACACATCACCGATCATATAAAAAATGTAGTAATTACTATTTAACTTTTATTTTAATTATTGTAAACTTTTTATTCGATCGAAAATGTGGAACTGTCCGATAACCCGAAACTTACCCAAATTGTTTTATTTGTTATATTCGACTTTCAAAATTATCTTTCAACCCGAAAAAAAAGGAAATTAATTAATTATTTTATTAAATTTAGTACATTATTTGCATTTAAATGAAATCGGATTATTTCAAAATTATACCATTTTATTTTCAGCAAATAAATGTGTATTTAAAATAAAAACATTTAATTTTATGCAACTGAAATAAAAATATTCTATTTCATGCAACTGAAATAAAAGATTTTTATGCGATTTTTTAAATTGCATACGTTTACAACTTTTCGATTTTCAATATAATTAAAATAAACACAAAATTACCTGCACTTCTTACATTCTGTCAACCAATTTCCAGATTATTAGTAAAAACTAAAATAAATAAATAAAATGATCGCGACTGACGTACGTCACAATTCCCTGAAAACGGCAAAGAGCGCTTTCTCCTCTTTTAGCGCTCTTAACACTGCGCTATCGGACTCTTTAGCACACAGTAAGAGGTGAGTCAAGAGTCATACATACGCTAAGAGTCAACGGGAAATGAATTCTTTTTTATTGACATTATTATATTACTAAAACTTTATTTTATTAACTCATAAAAAATGGACCTGTATTTTTCTTTATAAAAAATTCAATTAATTTATAAAAAAATATCTAAAATTATTCATATTTATACACTCTACAAAATATTAATATGTAATGATAATTTACTCTTATTCTTCAAATTAATTGTTAATATTTATATTGTTAATTTATTGTGTTAGTCCTATATAACTTATTGTCCTATATTTTATGTAGGGATATCCTGAAACTAAATAGCACAAGGTTGATAAAGGGAGAATAAGGGGAAATAGGATAAAGGGAAGGAAAAATAGAAATAGTAACAAAAAGAGGATGTAACCGAAATGTATCATTAACAAATGCGAATAATTTACATTTTACAATTTTAAAGTATAGAAAATTATTACACACAAACAAAAATATAATCTAATTTACTTAGAATTTATATCTTTTTACAATTTTAAAGTATAGAAAATTATTACATACAATGAAGTACATTACAGAAAATACTGCGTATTAAAACATGCGCAGAAAGTACGTAATTAAGTAATTTTTTTCCGCATCTACATGCAATAGCTACCAAAACAAAGGATAATAAAACAAAGTACTTAGAGATAAAGAAACGTGATAAATGACAAAGTACAGTAATTACCAAGGTAAATAAATACCTTAGTACTTTTTTATTTACTAATTGCAAGTGTATTAAATAATTCATAGTTATTAATCGTATTACATGACTGTAAACGAACTTGAATTTTGTTTATTGGTATCTTGGATACAGAGTTAATGTGTCTAGGATACAATAAACCATTGATTAAACCAATTTAATACAAGTGCAGTATCCTAGATACTTTTATCTAGTATTCTATATACGTTTATCTAGTATCTAGGATACATTAATCGGTATCCCATTGCACATATCGATGCTTATATACTCTAGCTAATATTTTATTCATTTCTAATGACGTCACAAGGGTGGCATTCTTTCACAATCTCACTGATCTGTGATGCAAAGGGATGCTTTGCATCTTGGATACAAACGTCACAGACACGCTTCTGGGATACGTATCTGTGGGGTGAAATCTGCATCACCGGACAGTATCACTTATCGTCAGGGCCTTAATTTACAAATATATTGAATAAAAATATATTGAATGGAAAATACATTCAATAAAAATTATATTCAATAAAAATATAAATTCAATAAAAATATAAGTTCAATAAAAATTATATTCAATAAAAATATAAATTCAATAAAAATATAAGTTCAATAAAAACATGAATTCAACAAAAATATTAAATGTCGGTGATCTGGAACATACCCTATTAATAACTTCAAACTGCGTCACATAACTGGTTTATTGTCTTTTTTTTCTCAAAAAAGACCTTTACACGTTTTTAGCATCAGAGTAATTACCAGCACGTTGCACCCCTCAGTCAGCTGGTTGGAGGTCAGATGGGACAGGATGTTAATTGTTGTTTTTCTTGTTGTTGTTGTTATGAGATCACTGTAGGGGAGTGTCAGTCTAACGTGATGAACACTCACTGGGTTACAGTAAAACTTATAGGAAATAGAAAATAAAATACAACATTTAAATTTATATTAAATTATAATATAAGAATAATAATTTTTAAGAGTGCATATAGGAATAATAACAATCGCAGTATTCTTATATACAACTAATTAATTTAACACGATAATTAGATAATTATTGAGTTACCCAAACAATTCCGGAACTAACCTTAATTGTAACCGGAAACACGTAACTAGATGCACATATCTAGATACCTCTCACTGTATCTAGATACCTCTCACTGTATCTAGATACCTCTCACTGTATCTAGATGTCTCTCACTGTATCTAGATGCACATACCTAGATACCTCTCACTGTATCTATAACCCCTCACTGTATCTAGATACCTTTCACTGTACCTAGATATCTCTCACTGTATCTAGACACCTCTCACTGTACCTAGATACCTTTTTCCTGGTAGTCATATGACACAGTGGGCCAATTGATAAACCCTCTCTATTTACCTTTATTATAAATAAAAGTTTTGGTTCCTAGTTATAGATTTAGAACCAGTGGCTTCATTTCCTTGCCTCTTCCTAGTATTTAACTACTAGAAGTCATATTCCTAGTAAAGTTTGACGTCATGTAACAATTTATCTTTAAGTAGCTTTCATGCCGTCATGTAACCGGTTATCTCAAAGTAGATACATGTTTGAAATACTAATCAGCGGATTAATAAACAGCTGATGGGAATTTAAAGATAAATAACTACTCAGTAGTTATTTTTAACTCACTTAAATATCACTTGTGAAGAAATGACTCTTAAAAAGCACTTAAATGGATTTAACTTTCATAATCGGGATAGACTATTAATACATAGGATATAAACGTACTATAATGATATTTTAATTATCATTAAAGTGTATTCAGAATAAATACTCAATTATTGGGCGGTAACTTAATTATTTTGATTAAATATCTTGAATATATAAAAATCTAATAAATTTTTAAATTATTGAAAAATAGATTTTGTTTCTTGTTTTTAACTTTACATTGTAAATAAATTATTTTAATTATAAAAAGGACAAATGTTAGTAATTAATTTCTTCTTTGCAGGTCCGATATGAGGCTTCGTATCGGCTGGGTACGAAGGGGCAAGTCCGATTCAGTCTCCAGCGTCAGACCGCATCCCGAAGAAGCCCAGACCTGGGCACACAATTTTCAAAATCTCATGGACTCTAAATGTAAGAAATTAACACTTAAGGTAAGTTCCGAATTACCGATTAGTTCCACATCTTCGGTGATATAAGAAAAAACGATATTTTAATAATTATTTATTTTTTCATTTTTATCGGTATCCATGATACCTGCAGGTATCATGGATACCAATAAAAAAAATTAATAATTATTAAAAAATCGTTTTTTCTTGTATGACCGAAGATGTAGAGCTGACCGGTAATTCGGAACTTACCCTATTTCAATATTTAACTTCTTGTTAATGGAAATTTATTATAAAAAAAAATCAACGAATTCCCCATTAAAATAACAAGTTATATTATATTTACTATAAATATTTTTTCTACATGATCGAAAATGTAGAGTGCTCGGCAACTCGTATCTTACCCTACATACACAAATACAAACTCCCATTCAATTAACAAAAAAGAAACAATTTTCTACCCCGTAAAATCATCTCTGTCTCTTTTTTTCAAAGAGGAATAGACTGAATGTTCTACTTTGTTGCTTTTAATTAGAAATGCCCCTTTGATTACCTGTGACCCAGTTCTTCTCTCCACACCTGTGTTTTTTGGTACTTTTTAGCCACTACACCTCAATAATAGGAAATTAAAAACACAAACTGTGAATTAAAAACAAAGGAGGGGCAATGACTTTCAACTTATAGACTGCAAGTCTGTCTATTCTCTAAAATAATTGTTCAGGGAAGTTAGCGCATGAATATACTAACTAATACAAAGTTGTAGTTCCTCTCAATCTTCTATGATCCCACCATACCTTTCCCTCTCAATTTTCTATGGCCCCACTATACTTTCCTCTCAATCTTCTATGATCCCACCATACCTTTCCCTCGAACCAAAGTTGTTCAACATCTAACTCTCTATTTCCCTCTTCCACAGATGGACAATCGCTTTTCAAAGCTTTTCTCCAGCGAGAGTTCAGCGAAGAGAACATAGAATTTTATCTTGCCGTGCAGGATTTCAGACAAATAACCAGACAAAATAAGATGGTCACGAAAGCTGCGTCCATTCACAGTACTTACGTCGCTACGCAATCGCCCAAAGAGGTAAGACGTCGGTCGCTACATCGCTTCAAAACCGTAGAAAAAATGAATCTAGGTACGCAATTAGGCTACACTGAAGCGTATCCTAGATACGGCATCCATTAGGTGGAAGTAGAGAGCGTATCATTGCTACATCCCTTGCTTTAGCGTGGGAAAATATTTACCTATCTAGTCACATCCGTAACTAACTAGCGAGATGAACATTTACGCACTATAGCTTACCTGTAGCGAGATCGCTGGCGTCTGAGGTATTCCCGCTAAATTGTTTCACTAAAATCTTATCAGCTGTTTGCTACAACGGATATAGATAAACTAACTGGTAAATTACCCTTGTGCCAAAATGCCAAACTCTTGTGAAACTGAAGTGAAAGGGAAAACTCAGTATTTGAATAATCTATTCTTTAAACATATAATTTTCTCTAAAAAATACTGGCCAATAGTACAAAATCCATCCAACTTTAATTACTGCTGTACGATACGAATTGCAATTTCATGCAACTCATTAAGTTGTTGTTTCACAGAGTGTGTTATTTTAAATCACAGTTTGTTTTGAAAAACATTCGGTCAGTTTCGAAAAGTTATCGTCTATGAGTTATATAAGTAGTTTCCCTTACGTAAGTCTAGCCCTAACTCTATATTCCTTATCCGATGCCCAAGAAGACTGCAAACAATAAAGCGGTTCGAAAACTTGTGGCGCAGTTCGAACCAGGCACAGTGGCATGACTTGCACTATTCGAAGTCTCAGCCGTGTGGGCGTGGCCTAACGTTCCCAGTACCGTTCGAAGTCCTGTTTGTGATAATTAGAATATCAAAGAATGTAAATGTTATTGCAGTAATACTGTTAAAGATTTTAACTCTTAAAAACATGAAAGGGAGTAGTGGGAGTGATGCGTATCATATATACGGTATATAGTTTGCTTGTATAATACATATACTGTGTAGAGTTCTTGTCATCTACTCGTATCATAGATACTGACACAGTATATAGTGATCTTATACTTGTATCATAGATACTGAGACAGTATATCTACTGCCTCCCGTATCATAGATACGACAAGCAGCTTAACAGTTTCAAACAACTTATGACAGTGTCAACAGTTCTTCATCTTCTTGTTTACATAGTCCTCACGTAGCGAACTTCAAAACTTGGTTATATAACAGTGACTCAGCGAAATAATCAACAATACAAACAATTAAGAACTGTACCATAAAATTCAATATATAAACACTTCAGTAATAATAAAGATACAGTTTTTCTGTAATTTAGACGTTAAAAATATAGTATCACGCGATTAACTTCAATATATATATTTTTGTAAAAAAAAATTATAAAAATTTAGTTCAAAATAATAACTATCATTTTTTTTTTCTTTCCAGATAAATTTGGATCCTGCCACCCGCAATGATATTCTATCCAACCTTGAAAGTCCCGATAAATCCATTTTTGACGTCGCTCAAAAGCGCGTCCAAGCCCTCATGGAATCCGACGCATACCTCCGTTTCCTCCAAAGCGAACTCTATCGCGAACTTCTAACGCCACCGAACTCTAATGAATCCTCGGCTGGTGGACTCTAAGTTCGTCAACGAGTAAAAAATATCTTAGCAACGAATTTCAACTGATCGTTTCGGTGAAATGAGTTTAACCCTATTTTGAGCCTTAAACCTCTATAGGGTCAGTTACGAATTATCGATCAGATTCACATTGTCGAGCATGAGGAAAAACTATACAATTTAATCGGTATCCATGATACATACAGGTATCATGGATATCAATAAAATGATAAGTTAAAATATTATATATTTTTTACATGCTCGATAATTTAGAAGCGTTTTATAACTCGGCATTACCCCATATGGTTGACGGTTTCATTTACCCATATACAAAAACCCCCTCCCCGTTCTCATGTATATACAAATTGTAAATATTTTACAGCATTATTTATACTTAGAAAAAAATAAAATTTGTTATTGTAAAAAAATTAATATACTTAATTTATTTTTGACGCAGCTATTATTTTAATATTAACAATTGAAAGTAATTAATATTTATAACAATATTATAAACCCCTCATTCTAATATTAACATTCCATTAAATATTTGCTACTATTTTCACTATATATTCCAATTTACATTTCCGTAATATTTAATTCAGACCAATTTAACAGTTAAAATGAATAGCAATAATTATTCGAAAAACCCTTGAAATTATAAACGTGATTTCGTGTAAATATCCACGGTGACGCTACGTCAGCCTACGACACGACGTGGTTAAGTTACGTCACACTACGAAATGACGTAAAATGATCTTCGTCATGTCGCATAGTGAATTACGAAATGTCGCATAATGACGCACGTCATGTCGTATGCTGATGTACGTTCTGTCGTATGCCGATGCACGTCATGCCGTAAATTGACGCACGTTATGTCGTATTTTGACACACGTCATGTCGTATTTTGACGCACGTCATGTCGTATTTTGACGCATTAGTAGAGTTTCTAGACTATTTTCTATTTTTACAGCAACTTTGTGATATAATTGAAGTCAGTTAGTTAGTATTTTACCACCTATTGTAACTTATAAAGTACTAAATATTAATAATAACTTTATTAAAGTTTCATAAAGTACTAAATAGTAATAATTAAAGTTATTAAAGTTACCCCTGCAATAATACCTCCCTCTTTGGACCACATGTTTTCATCGAGGTTTGTAAGCAATAGCTTCTATAGGTCATCAAATCCCGGTCATTGGTTTGACGAAAGGCCACTGTAGTTACTGCCATTAATCTGCCCCACCCAATACTTTGGTACAACGTGTTGAAAATTTAACCCATTATATTTAAAGGTAAAGGCTAAGTTCCGAGTTATTGGACAGTTTCACTCTTTCGATCGCATATTTATTTTTAAACTTTAATTTGTATCCATGTTACCTAGTTCTTGATAACATGCAAATAGAATATGATCGGAAATGTGATACTGTTCAATAACTCGGAACTTGCCCTTTACATTGTTTCTGAGACCAAACCTGTTAAATGAAGTATTATAGTGTAATTGCATTGTAATAAAAATATTATGAACCATATAATATCTGTCTATGATTACCCTAATATTTAGTAGATAATTTTATGAATATTTATACATTCTGTATATATACATAAAATAAAAATTTTAAATTTACAAAAAAAATAAAAAAAAAATTTTTTCTATAAAATTGAAAAAAAATACCAATAGGTATACTATAAAATTGTATAATGACAAGAATATAAGTGATATTTCAATGGTGAATCATCCCTAACTTTATTTAGAAATTGGGATATATTTACTGTACATATAATATATATAGTACTACAATTCTTGCATGTAAAATTCGAACTAAAGTAAATTTATTGCATTCGAAAATCAAGCTTCGAAATGAATTATCATTAGGGTTGCGACAATATGTGTTTAAAATCATAGAACTAAAGAATATTATAGACGAAACGAAAGTGAAATGGTATCGAATACTATATACCGCTGGTGTAGAACCATTCAATACTCTTAAATTTTTTCAGGATCTATGATTTTTTAAACGCATATTGTCACAACCCTATATATAATTAAAAGATCAGAATGATTTTTAATACTAAATATAGAAAACATAATTGAAATCTATTTAAATAGTTAAAATTACCTAACTATTTGATATAATTAAAAAAATATTCCTATGAATAAAATTCAAATTAAGTTGAAATAAAATTAAAGGATCACGAAATTATGGATAAGTGAACTTGAAGTAGCTTTCCTGCGTTCATGAGCTTAAAACGAACACTTTTTGAAATTTAGGGAAATTATTAAATTAAAAAAAATTATCATTAATTTCAATAAGAAATGATATAATTTGAAAAAAAATATGGATAAAAATCATTAATTCCATAATTTTTACATAATTTCAATAACACAATTTTATAATATTAAATATTTAAAATGGTATTCTATTACTTACACACTGTTAAATTGTAACCTATTAAAAGTAGAGATCAATTTTTATAATATTATAACTATAAGTAGTCACCCCTGATAAAATTTTCTATGAGATGATGTTCATAGAAAACTATCAAGTAATTGGAGGCTATACTAATTTATACCATCTGCATTTCTTCAAAAATTACAATGTATAACTTCCAATTATTTTATCAACGTCTGCTAAAAAAATTGAAAACAAAACTTTTAAAGCAAATATAATAGGTACATGATAAATTGAATGAAATCTTCCGCAGACTGGAAAATGTTAGGTGTACCTCATGGTACAGTAACATAAAGGGAATGGTAACTACCAGACCACGCAAAAATATGACGTCACCAAGTCGTCACATTTCGTGACCGAGCGGTGCATAATTCCTCGTATTTGCATGTTAATATCGAGAAGTTAAGTCATTTTATAATGGTTTCCTGTAAGTGAACAGAGAAAAGGGCGATTGAACCTCAAAGTTCAATATATAGATATAATTCAGGTGTGTTTTTATTGTTCATATATTTTACTCATTTATAAAAATAGCGTCTTAAACATATGCTACCAAGCAGCCTGAACCAGTGCTAGTTAACTGCTAAACTCTAGTTCCTATGAATAAAAAATAAGAAATAAAATATTGGAAATACAATTTAACCTATGCCTAGTTTGTAATTGATAAGAAAAAAATAAATTTAGTAGTAGTATCCCATGTTTCTAAGTGTGGTGATAGTCATAAGTCATAAGTCATAAGTCATAAGTCATAAGTCATAAGTCCACTGGGAACTTTCCAAGAATAAATGTAAGTAAAATATCTTTGTTCAAAAAGGATTATCGAGTTAATCACGTGCATTTACCTTCATACCGTTTTTTTTCAATTATTCTTGTATTTTAGTAGGCATGACTATAGCAGTATATGTATTCATTCATGCTGGAATCAATTTTTATATCTAGAACTGTTTAAAGTCCTTAATTTTTGATAAATATGGAATTTTCATTTTGGCGCCAAAGCAAAATGTTATTATTTGCGCCCAAGTAGACATTATTTACATCTTGCCACCATTTGTAAGCGGTTTGTGATAATTTATATATACTTCCGTGAGCTAATTTTTTATAGCCAAGTGATCATTAAAATAATACTTTTCATATTAAAGGTCCATTCCATTCTAATTTGTTTATTACTCTATTCATTAGTGCTATAAGTTTTAAAAATGCAAACCTACTCATATATGGTTTGATGACGTCATCACAACAACACTCTAAAATCAAATAGAAAGCAATCGAAGAGCGCTAAATTATGAAATTGTTTATTCATTGCCAATATATGAAAAGAGTTATGGATATAAATTCAGTTATTCAAACTACTTAATCATAGTTTTCGATTTAAGTGTGTTGCCCTGATGACGTAACAATCACAAACCACTCGATTGTCACTACTAAGTAATATTTTGTATATAGTGTTCATAGGTTGGTACGTATAGTAGGTACCAACCTATGCGTTTGTTCTAATAAATAAACTTATTCAAATCATTTTAAAAAACTTAATTATTATCAAAAGATCAATAAACAGTAAACAATCAATTAAATAATTTATTCTTACTGTTAATGATAGGTACTATATATGTATAATGTATATACTACAAACAAAGAGTAAATTAAACACAAGTAAGAGATTCTTAAAAAGTTTTAAGCTACATACATACCAATGCAAATTATTAAACCTATTTAAAAGTAACGGTTACGGTATATAGGTAGGTACCAATCTACTATTTTAGTCAGTGGCTGTAGCGTAAATTCCAAGTTATTGGTCGGTTCTACATTTTCGTACGTATAAGAAAAAATAAGTTTACAATTTAACATATTAAATGGCTATTTTAATAAATTGAATTAAAAGGCCTAGCATTTAAAATGGTAAATAATATGATTTTTTATGATCGTAAATGAGGAACTGTCCGATAACTTGGAAATTACCATAGCCTCCTATGTAGGTACATGGTTTTTTATTCTGAAATTAACCTCTTTACTTTCAAAGTGTTCAGTTAAGTTACGAGTTTATAAAGTTGAATGAAGTTATAAATGCATATGTACCATATATTTTAATAACTTCAAAAGTATATGTAATATTCTCTTTACTAAAACATATGGATATTTTATGTTTGTTATATTAAATATACGTCATTCAAAGTATTTTGAACCAGTTAATAATTGTTAGAAGATTAACAATCAATTAAATCATTAATTTAAATAATTAACAGTCAATTTAATCATTAAACAATCAATTTAATCATTAACTTATTCATTTAACAATCAATTAAATCATTTATTTACAAATTTAAAAAAATCAACGACTTTTCTTTATACTTCCCTCTGTCTAGGTGGCAACAGGCGGGAAAAACTGCAGAGAGAGTGGAAATAATGTTCATTTTTTTTTGCGCGCGTGAATCCTGAAGCTTAAATAATGACCTCATCACGTAAAAATTACGGACAGTAGTGTCTAGCAGCCAATTGCAGCTCTTGTGCGGCAATGAGTGCAAACACGAGTATTATATTACTATTATCTCTGAATATAAAACCTTTTTAATATGATGTAATCATTATTTGAATAACTAATTGGGGTACTTAAACCCTAAAAATATTGAATTTCAAAACGTACGAAACATTCCATCTTTGATAAAAGCGTTTATTTCCGAGACCTGATGAAGATTTACTGAACACTTTATCAGTGAAGGGTAACTGCACTAATTTGGATAGTGGAGAAATACACAGAAAATACATTATTATATGATCGAAAACGTATAAATGTCCGATAACTCGAACCTTACCCTACCTAAGTATCCAAATACACCTGGTACATTTCGCTTTTATCAAAACCGTCGTAAAAAAATGTATATTTGCCTACTTAAAGTCTAAAACAATCGACACTTCAGGATGGAAAAATAACTCTCTTCTGATTGACTAGTAACTCTGTTAGAGATTCATAATTTCATCCTAAAACAAATCTGTAGTCTGCAGAAACTACACATTATTTCTTTTAACTATGTAAAAATTAGTCTTATAAATTTCATAATATTTGAAAAAATAGACCTCTGCATGCTATACATGCTCTACTAGTACCCAGTCTGTATTTCTTCCACCGACATGTCGGTGGAATTTTTCCCCCACTGATAATAATATTCTGACAAAGTCGGTGGATTTTTAGCTATTTATTCCTATATTACCATTAATTTGCGGTGAAAAAATGGGTAAAATGTTGGTGGATCAGCCAAATTACTGGAAATTTATGGTGGATTTTTTCAGCTTTTTCAAAAAGTCAGTGGAATTTTGTGCACCAAATACAGACTGGACTAATACTAAATACTAGTAAACAGGGTTAATCAATAATCATTAATAAACTCCGCGGTCGAGTATTCATGAGTAACTCTGTTAGAATTTGAGTTTTCCATTCTGGTCGACACTCAAAGGGCACAAATAAGTAATAAATTTCACCTTTTTCTAATAAATAATAGAAATTATGCATTTTAAAATATAATCACCACACACACACATAACACAAAAACTAATCTATACCTAATTGCATTACATAATTTAATGGTAATTATAGCTTAACAATTTTAAAATTATAATTACAGATAAAAAATTACAAATAGCTCCCCCTCAAAATACTTTTTATGAGACATTCATAGAAAACTATTGAGTTATTTGAAAGTTATACTAATGTAAAATACATATCTTCATAATCATATACAAATAACAATGTGTAACTTACCAAATTTTTAGTTTGACGGCCCATGTCGCTAAAAATAATAACTAATAGATTTTGGAATAAAAATAAAAGGTATATCGGCTGTCCCACAAAAATGTCTCCGACTTTTTAATTGATCATATCTCCGCTGTAAGTAACATATTTTAATTTTCTTTTTCTGTACAGAATAGTAAATTTAGTTTTCTTTTCGAGTAATCTTAGTTTTGGGAAATTGGTTAGATAATCACTTCCACTGATCTATTTAAAGGAAAAATCATTGTATGCTTTCTTATTTTGTTCTTTCTAAAAACCCGAACAATCCTAAATTTGTGAGAGCAACAAATCATTACCTTAAATAATATTTAAATAAATAGTGTAATTTAGTCTCCCTCAACTTGCCTCCATTTCTCTCAAGGCAAATGTTACTTTTGCCCACCATTGAACGATGAGTTTTTCAGATTATTTCACCGTTTTCTGTTAGTTCTTGAAACACTTTTTAGTTCTTTCCCTTTACATCTGGGCTTCTTTGTGGCATTCAACTGCATTTCCAAGAGAAATAATCAGCTACCCAAAGACCTCTTGCAATTTGGCTATAACTGTGATTCTTCGATAGGCAGGACAATCGTTCTGTTGAAACTAAATGCGTTGAAATTGATTACCGGGATAAGAAAGTTTCAATGATGGGATGATCAATTCATTCAACATTTCTAAATAAAAGTCTCCTGTCAGATTTTCATCTTAGAAGAAGGGTCCAATAACTTTTCCATTTCAGCAAAGACCAGCCCAAACTGACAGCTCCACTTTTCTCAGGCTTTTGCAGAACTCTTCTCTCCTGGCACAGTCACAGGGCAGTATCTCGTGCTTCATTTGCATCTTGTACTAATGAATACGATTATCTTTCGTTAAAAATATTGGATTGTAGACTTGGTGAGATTGCTCTCATTGTGCCTGATGGAGAATGCATGATTTTCATTGATCGCTCGCTGGACAATTGAGATGTTATTTTCGATTCTTTGAGTTATTTTCTTTCCTGATTATCCTTTGTTTCGGTTGCTGATAATTCCATATACTTTAAATTTTCTAACTGTGCTATTCACATTCTTCCTATCAGCCGAGTTCCTTCCCTGGAATGCGTCATTAAATGCTCTTCTAACTTGTTCATTGTTCAAAGTTTCTCGTTGTTTCATACTACAATACGATGAAAATTGTTTGCTCAATAGGTAGCTGCATTTAAAGGGGCAGTTCAGTCGATTTTTGTTTTCATAATATTAATGTTGAATGATCACTTAGTAAGAATAAAGCATTCTTGTAGAATTAAACGGTTGAAAAAAATATAATAAGCGATATATATCATATTTTATAAAATCGATTTAGTTCCTTCGTCCTCATACAGATGGCGCCACCACTCTGTACTATTTGTTTACATTTTACAGCTGATAACATGTAAACAATTTTTCTATCAACAGTATTAACATGTAATTTATGAAGAGATGGTTTTCTTTTCAAAACTAAATCTAATTGTCTCGAAGGACAGTTTTCAATTTCACAAATTCTTTTCACCATTTTCAAACATATAATGACAGATTCAAGATTCAAGTCAGGGACTGGTTATCATTTTGTTTTACGTACTACAATGATTAGTTCTTCGGTCCACCCCAGTCTACAGATGGCGCCACTAATTTACAATACACTTTTTATAATAAACATTTCTAAAATCAACGAATATTCTAATGTCACATATATAAATATACTAAATCGATTTAGGACCAATTTGGCGATAGTTTGATTTTGACTGAACTGCCCCTTTAAGGGGAATTAAAATGATAAAATTATTAACCAAATAACCTTTCAGAGGGTTTGAATATGTGTTGGTATTTTGGATACATTTTTGTGAAATTATTTTTACCAGTAGCTTTTGAGTATTGAAGAACACCATTGTTCTTTTCCAAAATTTTCCTCAGAACAAATAATGTTCTGCCCCCTTCAATAAAAAGATCAATATGAAGTGGTCATTATACCAATTTTAAAAAAACTATGGTTATTAGAAAAGAACACAAAAAAATTATTACATTGTGAAATAAAATAAAATTAAAATATGGTAATTTAAAGTGAAGATATAATCAATTAAAAACTCGGGGATATTTTTGTAGGACACCACGTATACCAAAATTTAATGACATGTTCTGAAAACTGGAAAAATACCCTGTTAGTTATATAGAAAATAACAATTTTAATGTATCTATAATATGCAGTATACTAATAAAGAGAAAACATATTGATATTCCAAATAAAAATTGTGTTTTACAAACAAAAATACAACATCTTATAGGGCTGGTAAGGGCACAGTTTACAGAATAAGAGAGTAACAACATCTTATAGGGCTGGTAAAGACACAGTATACAGAATAGGGAAGTAACAACATCTTATAGGGCTGGTAAAGGTACAGTATACAGAATAGGGAAGTAACAACATCTTATAGGGCTGGTAAAGACACAGTATACAGAATAGGAGAGTAACAACATCTTATAGGGCTGGTAAAGGGACAGTACACAGAATAGGGAAGTAACGACATCTTATAGGGCTGGTAAAGGTACAGTATACAGAATAGGGAAGTAACAACATCTTATAGGGCTGGTAAAGACACAGTATACAGAATAGGGAAGTTACAACATCTTATAGGGCTGGTAAAGGGACAGTACACAGAATAGGGAAGTAACAACATCTTATAGGGCTGGTAAAGATACAGTATACAGAATAGGGAAGTAACAACATCTTATAAGGCTGGTAAAGACACAGTATACAGAATAGGGAAGTTACAACATCTTATAGGGCTGATAAAGACACAATACACAGAATAGGGAAGTAACAACATCTTATAGGGCTGGTAAAGGGACAGTATACAGAATAGGATAGTAACAACATCTTATAGGGCTGGTAAAGGGACAGTACACAGAATAGGGAAGTAACAAAATCTTATTGGGCTGGTAATGTCGGAGTGGATTTTTATATTTAAATAGATCTGAATTATTAATTTTTTTTATTGATTTCATGAAAATATCTTTTATGCTACTTTTAAACTTGTTCATTTTATCGAGAAACTTCAGATGTTTTAGCTATGAAGAAATTAACTCCAAATACTGCGAAAACTAAACTAATGCTATTCTCTCCCTCCCAATCTGCATCTTATCCACCTGTATATTTTAATGATGTTTTACTCGAAAGGGAGGAAATTTTCAAATATCAAGGAGTTTTTACTGACAATAAAGTCAAATTTCCTAACCATTGTACCCATATTTGCAGTAGACTTAGTCAAATACAAGGCAGTATTTATGCAGCTTCACCTTACCTCAATAGACCTGCACTAATTACACTATACCATTCTCTTGCCTACCCAATAGTTATCCAATCAATTATTATCTATGGAAAAACCTACCCCGTTCACACTAATAGAATACAAATTTTAATGAATAAAGTTTCACGAATTATTTTAAAAGTGAAATACAGTGTCAATCTCGTTCCTTTAATTTCTACCAATAAAATGTTCTTCAATCTTAAACTTTTAAACTTTGATGATTTTTTAAATTATTTTTTATTGAAATTGATTATAGATGTGCTTTATATGATGATGTTAGTTTGTTAGGTAGGTATTTTAGCAAAATTTCACCACAGTATTACCATAATACCCGAAATTTTAAATTTATTTCTCCAGTTATAGACTGGAAATAGAAAAACGGTCTACTATTTTCCAAGCTATCAAGCTTTTTAATGAATCCCCCTTTTTTTAACATTAAAAATGTCTAATTATTCTTTTAAGAAGCTGTACAAAGATTTTACTATGGAAAAATACCGTGATTATTTTAAGTTGTAATGATAGTTAATTTTTTTTAACAAGTTAACTATTTACCTACCTTGTATTTAACCCATGTAACTTTTTTAACTATTGTAACTATTCCTGCTTCTATATTTTTATCCCTCAAGTTTTTAACTTATACGGAATTGCTCATTTTTTACCATTCGATATTATCTGTAATTTGCTTTGTGTTGAGTTTAATAAAGAAATAAAAAGAAATAAAAATAAAAAGATATTTAATAATAATTTTTTAGTAATTCTCGCTTTTAAAATTCTATCATTAATATGTTGTATTTATATTCTGTCTATGTGATACTGCTCTTCAATAATTGTTATGTTAAAACAGCTTTCAATAACTGTTTTTGCGTCTCCAGAGGTTAACTTCTGAAAATATTTACCATGTGATGTTGTTACTTGCCTGTCCTATGTACACATGTGGCATTGTATTACCGGTCACAAGATTGAAATACGTTCACAGTGTAGGTTTGTATTAAGCCTAAATTTAGACAATGAAAAAAAAAAGTACCATTATATGAAAACATTAACAATATATATCTATATTTATTATAGATATTTTTACACTCAGATTATTAAATAAAAAAATGAACTGAATAATATAATTTAGTTTAACATTTGGTTTCAATGAGTAATTTCGAGCAACGTTTTGGAACAGGATGTTACCAAACAGGATATACATTGTTCTTGTGGTTAACATTTGCTGTCAAAGCCTCTTTGTTTAATTTTTTTTAACATATCCGCATTAAGAAAGCCGGCTGTAATTCTCAAGACCATTCATTTCGAATGTACATCTCAACAAGTGAGGTTTAAGCTGTCTCTTGGAGTCTCTAAGAATTGTGATATTGAGTCAAAGAGTTATGGAGATTGATAATGATAATAATAATGGTAATCTTTATTGAAAAAAATATAACATCTATAACAACTGAATAAATATAACAGAAATAAGCTTGGTACAAGATGAATATAAAATCAAGCCTATATGAAGGAGGAGTTCCTTTTTAGGCAAAATTTAATAAAAGAAAATAAAAAAAAAAACATCTGTATAGCCTAAGCAAAAATTACAGCTTCAAATTCATGGTTATAGATTAATTATCATTCTGAATAACGAAGATACAAACGTAAGCATAACTGCGGATGCGCGGTTCTTAGACTAAAATGCTATAATAGTAATATAATATTACAGTCGCGGCTATAGGGGCTGCGCATCCGCAGTTAGGCAGACCGCTTCGCAAATGGGAGCAGGTGCCTAGAGGAGTTCTGCGCAGTTACGTAGGAGTAGAATTAGCCACCAAAGCGGTCAGTTTGGTTCTCACGATGCACTCTCGCTGCTGAAAGACCTTATTTCTTATAGATAGATAAAGAAATGAACAATAAAAACTCACCGGAATTATATCTATACATTGAACTTTGAGGTTCAATCGCCATTTTGTTTTTCTTCTACATAAAACCCTCATAAAATGACTTCAAACTTCTCGATATTAACATGCAAATACGAGGAATTATGAGCCGCTCGGTCACAAACAAGAAATGTGTTGTTGTGGTGACGTCATATTTTTGTACTGTCAATTAGTTACTATACTCGTTATGTTCCTGTACACTGGCATTTTCAAATGATTTTTAACAGCACATCATAGTTATCTTCAACAAACTTCAATTTTAAGTAATTTGTCTTAGTAATCACGTACTCTTTGTTGTAATAATTTACAAAAATATTGTCAATCATTCTTTATGAATAAATAATAACAATCAAATAAATATATAATTTTGTTACAAAATATTCATTTAGTAAATAATCTTTGTCTGTAAATAATAATATATTCATATAACTTTTCATTACGTTACCGATAATTTGATTCACTGGTAATTTGAATCCTCGTTATCAAAATACAAAAAATATAATATGCAGTTTCTACAGTAGAAACATTTTAATTTTATTTTAATATTCCGGGAGTAAAATTACGAGATCAAAATAACGGGGATCAAATTACCAGAGGGTCAAGTTACAAAGGAGTCAAATTAAATTTCTTCAAACAATATAAATTATCAGAGGAGCATATCATTCAATATAATTTGCTAGAAATAAATTATTAATTAAATTTCGGTAAGTAAATATTTGTACTATTGTAACAGGAAACTACAAACAGAGGGTAAATTAAATACTCGATTCTTTAGTAACAATATATTGATAAATACTTATCATATATTATCTGAAAACACAACATCAAAGTTATTCAATAATAATAAATAAGGTACATAAGTTTAAGTTTGTACGTCAGACTATTGGAGAGAATACTGTGAGTTTGACGTTAGCCATATATCACAGAAGAGGGGAAAGTACGGAGAATAAGAGTTAAAGAGGAAGGCTGTAACTAAGACTTGTTGGTTAATTACTGATTTTTAACGTAAATCTGTTCGCCCATCCAATCAATAATCACAGAAAAGGGAAATGTAGAGAGGATAAGAATTAGAGAGGAAGGCTGTAACTAAGACCTGTAGATTAATCACTGATTTTTAATGTAAATCTGTGCATCCATCCAATCAATAATTACAGAAAAGGGGAACAGTAATTTCGACCTCAGCCAACAATTAATTAAAAGAGGGGAGAAAAAGATGCAATTTTGACCTCGACCAACGATTACTTATAAGAAGGGAGATAAATAAAATAATTTTGACCTCGACCAACGATTACTTAAAAGAGGGGAGAAAAAGATGTAATTTTGACCTCGACCAACGATTACTTAAACGAGGGAAAAAAGATGAAATTTTGACCTCGACCAACGATTACTTAAAAGAGGGGAGAAAAAGATGTAATTTTGACCTTGGTCAAGAATTACTGAAAAAAGAGGGGAGAAAAGATGTAATTTCGACCTCGATCAACGATTACTTAAAAGAGGGGAGAAAAAGATGTAATTTTGACCTCAACCAACAATTACTTAAAAGAGGGGAGAAAAAGATGTAATTTTGACCACGACCAAGGATTACTGAAAAAAAGAGGAAAGAAAACAGAGATAAGAGTTTACTTCAATTCCAATAGCTTTTGAGGGATAAGTGTTCAACTTATTTTCCTCCTTTGAGCCAACTTCCTTTGAGGGATAAGTATTCCAACTTTTTGTTCTTCCTTTCAACCAATTTCTATGAGGTATAAATTTTCCAACTTATTTTCCTAATTTTACAGTTCAAATTCTTTACGCATATCCTATTCAGACTGTGAAGAATCAATCACTAGAATAAATGATAAATATACAAAAAATAACATATATGATATAAAAAAAATGATATAAGACATTTGAAATCATATTTTATAGGTAACTGGACTAATTATTAAGTTCATTTTTATATTGCATCAATGCTTTTCTGCATAAATCATTCATAACAGGTAACACTAGTAATTAACTATATATATATAATAAAATATGCAAGCACACTAAAGTAATTAAAACATAAGTTAAGTACAATTTTGTCTAACTATTACAATGAGTTATAATAAGATCTAATCAATTGATGCTTGAACAAATCCAAACATTTTTTCAACAAACTTCTAAATACAAAACTAACTATCTAATTTGATATATCACATATAATTTTAAATATTAATTACAAGTCTATGAGACATCATATATATAAATAACTCTAATAACGTTTAATAGCTTTAATATGTGATGTCTATATCAGAAGTCAAGATCTAAACAATATATAAACTTTTTATGAAAAAGTGTCTTAGGTCCTCATACCTTTCTAGTTATGGATTGATTCCAGATTTGCAATATTTTACTAGTTGCATTTAAATATAAAGTTTTACTTGCTTTTGAGATTCATTAATTATTTAAAAGATTAAAGAATGCATTTTGAAGTTTATGATTATAAAATAAAGTCAATTGGTTACTTATGAAAGAAATCATTATTGATTGAAGTTAGTTGCAATGAACTTGTGCGTATATGCGTGTTTTGTTCTAACAGTTGTTAGAACAAGCATCTGATCAAATAGGAGTTTAAAAAAAACATAAGCGTGTTTTAAATATAACAAAATCAATATTAATTTCAGTAATTGGCTTTCTTCTTGGAAATCTTAGTAAATTTATGAATTGAAGAGCGAGTGAGACCATGATGCAGTTAAAGGTGAGAATTTCTCAGCATAAGATAATATCCATTAGAACTAATAACCCCGGCCTATAGCTCCCCACCATATAGTTCAATTCGTAATCATTCTTTAGATCATAATCACCCAATTAAGGAAGAAAATTTCAAAATTTTGCAAACTTCAAACCAGTGTGATATTCGTTTATTGGAATCTAAATACATTCATAAACAGTCTCCATCGCTCAATGAACAAGCGCGTTCATTTAACTTAGCTATTTTGGGTTAATAACTTATTATTTCTATGATTTTTCCTTTTTCTTTATTATTTAAAAATTAGTTAGGTGACTTTATTAATATTGGTATCCATAATACTTCTTATTTCTACTTATTTTGTTTAGAATTAGTCAAAATTAGGATATTGATAATGAATATTGAATTATTCGAAAGCTCTAGAAAAATAAAAGGATGGAAACTTTTTTTGTCGTCTCACTCGCTCTTCAATTCATAGATTTAAAAAATATATTAATATATGTAATATTATATAACCTGTATAGTTTATATATATATTTATTCAATAAACAATCATTTCACTATCTTAACTATCTTCTCAACGGCTGGGGGAAGATAGCTGCGCACAAAAGGTGCGCATGAAATCGACTGATCTTTTAAGCTAATAATATGGTCTATATTATGTATATCAGCTTGTTATGAAACATTTATTATTAAATATATTCTATATATTAATTTTACAGTAGTTTTACATTATTTGGTAGATTGAGCAATGATTATATATTTGACGATAAAAAGAAGCTAGGAATTCGTTAGGAGTGATTGGAGCATAATAATTAGTTGATTGGATGCATGTGTTCAGTCATTTTCAGCCTAGTGTCTTACCAGGGTATTTTCAAAATATGTTATTTCATGTTGCAAACAAACTAACAAAATAGGTGGCGAATTTGACGTCCGTTACACTATAATTGTGAAAATATGTCATATGAAAATAAAACTTGTGATGGTATTACTTGTATTTTATTCTCATCTCAAATATTTAAACCATGTAATATTTCTGCAAAATATTTGTTCCAGTTTAATTATGAATTTTTACGTAGTTGACAAAGAAATCAACACGAAAAGTTGAGATTGTAAAGCAATTCTCAATTATTCTTAAATCTAACAAATTTGTCGTCGTGTACCCAGACTAATTTTAAAATAGCTGCAAACATTAAATTTTGTAAAGTTTCTTTTGGGAATGTGAAATTAGAAAACTGCAAGAAATCATCCGAGATCCATTTAGGGACGTGAACAAGGAACCGATCCTGTCAATAACCCTTTCCAAGTTCATGTCCCTAATGGATGTAGGGACGTGAAATAGTGTTGATGCTCTATGGCACAGTGAAAATGTATTAATTAAAACTAATCATTTTAAGTTAATTTGTAATTAAATATTTTTGTAACTGGATATAACATAGTTATATTCTGGAAGCTTTTCTAAAAAGATAATGTTAAAGCAAAAGAAATTTCTTACCGTCTCGCATCATTGAACAATCCCTAAAAGGAATAACCTCAAAATTCTTATTGCAATAAGGGTTGATTAGTATATCTTAAAGACTCCAATTATGTGTCATTAATGTCAAGCAAAAACTACTTGAATAATGTATTTATTGAAAGAGAGCTATGAGATTGTCATAGGGAGTTTAGAAAGGGAATAATAAACTTAATGATATATCTAGGGTGTGTTGCTAGATTAAACTTTAACTGGTTAGATTTTTCCATGTTTCCACACTATATGAACTAAAGTTCTTAATCTGTGATTTTAGCTCCATTCTCTCGGTCCAGCAGAACTTTCTCGGTCTGTGCCTCTCGGAACAAAATCGTTTCTCACCAGTATTCTAATAGTACGTTGTGGGACTGTGCTAAGTCTTACTTTGTTCTAAACATTGTATCCATTGTAAGAGTTTTGTAACTTACTTGGTATTGAATGTACATTGGATAATTAGTATTTGTGATTCAATCCCTCTGTCATTATTAGAATATCCATAGAGCCACATATGAATAATTACTTAATGAATCTGACCTCATAATATAGAACAGGCAGTCATGAAATATCTTATTACAAGTAAAGAGAATGTATAATCTCAAGCTCGAGAGATTCAATTTAAATAAACGAAGACAATCTTAAAAGGGTAAACAATAATCACCAAACAAATTTTTAACTTTGGTATCTTCGACGGGATATTGATAATGATGCATGATATATCGATTACAAATGAAATAAGTAATGACAAGTCAACTGAAGAAGAAAGGAAATAATCGGACAAATACAGCAAGGTCTGAAAATGGGGGACAATATTAAGCTATTTTAAGATATATCGAACTCCCTTATTAAATTAAATAAAGGAATTGTTACTTTGATTAAAGGATCTAAACTATCACTTTGTGTTAAATTCAAAGACTTTCTAGAAACTCCAAATTTGGCATAATCTCCAAGCATTTGTCACCGCTTACGTGCCACAGTGCACGTATCACAGTTAGCCTTCCACTTAATCTTACCAAAAAATGGAGCCTCACCTGCAGGTTACCGTCAGACAATAAAAGAGGTATACAGCAAAACCTCGTAGTAGACCAGAGTACGTTCCAAGTTTGTTTGGTCTAGTAAGAAACTCACTTTATTAGTTTTCTACTAGACCAAAATAGTTTTCTCTAAAGGTAAAGCGGTGACTTCAACATTTCGATAGCTCTATTTAGATTTAGAAACAGTATGAATTTTTTATTTCAATTAAAATTAATATAATATTTTTTCCAATTAAATTATCATTCTATGAAATTAGAATAGTCTTCACTGTATCTAGTTTTCTGTAACTTTTCACATTAATTTTTTTTCGCACAGACTCTACCATTAAATTTGAAAGCGATTCTGCTTTATGTTTTATCCTAAAAACAGCATAAATAAATAAATATAATGTACATCAGTCAAATTAGAGATCTATCTTTAAAACAGTATTTCAATTATTACTCCTTGTTATATTTACACTAAAATAACCGTCATGTGACAAAATCCGTGTTTTGTCTAGTACGAGGTTTTTTCCAGTACAGTTTCAAAAATTTTCTTGGTCTAATAGGAGGCTTGTCTACTAGGAGGCTGGTCTAAAGCGAGGTTTTGCTGTACCCTGCTCAATATCTCGTTCATTGTACGACCGTGTCCAACTCCTTACGTTGTAAGGTTACATTCTAGATAAGCTTATTGTTAGCGTTCAACTCTGCTAAATAAACTCTAGAAATATTATGAGGTTCTTCCAGTGCAGCCAAGTGAATTTACTTGAGACATAGACAAATTATAACATCATTTCAATAGTGAATCTACTAGTTAGAGAACTTTAGTTTATATAGTGTGGCAACACAGTGAAATATAACCAGTCAAGGTTTAATCTAGTAAATTGTGTATATATAAATTACACGAATTTTTTTTAATAGGGTCAAGCAGGTAAATTGCGTCACACTAACAAACTGCGGCCTCTAACAACAGAAACATCATAGCTTCAAAACATTCGTTAAAAACCTAAATTATTAAATTATAGCATGCACTGTGCTTCTTTTGATAACTATGCCATTTTAATGTAATTTCGGTTCAAAATGTTTTAGAGACTCTCTTGAGAGGGATGCAATTAAAAATTAAAGGGCCGCAATTTACCTGCGTTACCCTAATAAGAAATTTGTGTATGTCTTGCTTGAGAGTTCTAACATTTATTTATTGTATATTCTGTTTTTGTGATACTGCTATTCAATAATTATTTCGTTAAAACAAACATTCGATAATTGTTTTCGTGACTTCACATGTTAACTTCTGAAAATATTTACCATGTGATGTTGTTACTTCCCTGTCCTATGTACACATGTGGCCGTGTATTACCGGTCACAAGATTGAAATACGGTCACACTGTAGGTTTATATTTGGCCTAAATTTAAACAATGAAGAAATGATAGCAATATATGAATGCATTAATAATATATATCTTCTATTATAGATATTTTTACATTTAGATTACTAAATATAAAATGGATTGAATAAGATAATTTAATTTAACTTTTAGTTTTGATGAGTAATTTCGAGCAACGTTTTAGAACAGAATGTTACCAAACAGGATGTACATTGTTCCTGTGGTTGACGAATGACGTCTAAGCCTCTTTGTACATCTTTTTTCGACATCTCCGCAGTATAAAAGCTGGCTGTAATTCTCAAGACCGTTCATTTCGAACGTACATCTCAACAAGTGAGGTTTAAGCTGTCCCTTGGAGTCTCTAAGAATTGTGATATTGAGTCAAAAAGTTATGGAGAATAACGAAGATACAAACGTGAGTTTTTTTTTAAAATGAACATTCAATGAGAATATTATTTTATTTCCATTAGTTTCATTTTTAATATTAAACTGTTTTTACCTGTTCAATGGGACATTTTACTGGAAGAACAAGAATAAATTGATTATTTAGAAATGCATTTCTCTTCTTCGATAAGTCTAAAAGGAAAAAGAATATGTTTGACATGTAAAAAATTTAAAGAAGGCAGGTTGGACTGTTATTTAGCAGATGTTGGATAGTAAATCTGTTAATTCAATCCCTCAGTATCCTCATCAATTGAAGTTATGTAGGACCGAATGAGATCCCTATGTAGTCTCTTACTCCAGAGTGAAGCATATTCCTGCTGGTAGAATAAGGAGCTTATCTGCAAATTTTCTTTGGAAAAGAAGTCTCATTCAGCAGTCATCCATACCTTATACTGTAAGTGTTTATCATCTAATATTTATTTATTTGTTCCAATTTCAGACCAACTTGATGGATCTTCTGCCCAATGAAATGGTTTTCAAAATCTTGGAAAATTTTGAAAGCCTGACTGATCTTCTAACTCTGCCTAAAGTGAGCGATCGTTTCAACTTACTCAGTAAATTTAATAGCAACAGGAACCATTTAATATTTAGGGTGAGTCTTTAGATGAGGGATAAATAATTACAATACAACTAGTTATGTTTAATCAATCACTGAAGAGATGGTATTTCGTTTATTTATACTAGATTCTCGTTAGAATATTCAGTGAATAGGTGTACTCTATTGAAGTGTCTTATATATTCATAGTGCATTATCCTATATTTATTACTTTTACATTGTGTGTATTAATTTAAATTCACAATATTGCTGAATGAATGGTCTTAAGAAGGAATTACCATTCCATAGAACATCCATATATACCAGGGGTGGGCAAATGCAGCACTCAGTGCTCTTTTGGCACTCAGAGTAGCAGTCGTGTCCACCAGGGAAACGGTGCTTTATTTTCTTCCAAAGAAAATTTAGAATTTTTAGCCATGACTGCTTTATAAATTACTAGTATTATATAGAAGAGGACGGTAAACTAATTGTACAACAGTATATTTGTCATGACCTTGATACTTTGATGGTCAAATTTATACGTAATAAGGTATTTCTTGTTTATTGTTACATTAGCACCGAGGACTCTAGGGACACTGTGGTAAGAATTTGTGCAATCATTATTAATTCCCACTTTTTAATAAATTAGGTATTATCCTGTGATTTTATGACTGAAAGATTACTTATTATTTTGTGAATTATTTTCACATAAAAAAGCATAATTATATATCATTTATTAATTCCTTTTAATTTTATATTAAAAGGAATTATTTAAAAGCAAATGATAAATCTAGTACCAATATTTATGTGAAAAATATGTACCATTGTAAGTACCTACCTCAAAAAAATCTACCACCTCATTTCATTTACTCAGTATCCCCTGAAATTAAAAAAAAAAACGAATAGAAAATGGTAACTGCACTGAGATTCTATGTTTTTGCACTGAAAAACACAATATGTGCCCACCCCTGCTATATACCCAATTAATGTTTTACATAAATATTCTCCAAGAAAGACTGTTCGTTGTATGAATAAATTTGATCGTTAGGCTATAATGACCACATTCGTTATTTCTTCTTCAATACGAATTTACTCTACTTAGCTATTTTGTTTTCTGTTGATTTGTGTGTTTCTATACAGGACAACTACCGTACTGTCCTATGATTCACTTTCGCTAGGTAGTATGATTTCTTATCGAGTGCAGCACAATCATTTGACTTGTTATGGTTAGATGTTTGGCAGAGACACAAAAAAACTAATCTGTATGTGTCATCTGTGATTTATAGTGGAATTAGAGCATCAGCAATTATATCATTGTAACTTTTAAATATTACAGAATATTTATATTATTTAGTAGTGATTGCCGTTGCTTTATTTCATTCAATGTTTTCATGTTGTTAATTAAATAGATTGAAACTCAAATGCAGTCCTCTTTTCCATTTATATGCATGGGTTATTCTTGATGCTCTGATTTTTGGGAGTCTATTTATTCTATTGAAATTTATTCTCTTCTTTCGCTGATGCTATCTCCACATAGCAATTTGATATGAAAGGGATCCATTGTTCAATTTATTATTTTAAAATTTTCTAGGCTGCTCGATGACAAAACTTTTCATATTGTTTATTATGGCTGGGGGTTCGTAACTCATGATATTAATATTTAATATTAATGTTCCCCAAAGTATATGTCTTGCTGGGAAAGTATGACTATTCTTACACTTTACTAAACAAATTTGATATATTAATATAGATATTGCTTAAATCTGATTCTCTAACCGATTCAATCTCCAACAGGACCATGAAATTGCTGCCTGCTGCGTAAATGAATTCAACATGAATATGGAGGATGAAATTAATAAGTGCAGGGATTTGAAAGCAGTGACTTATGTAGCTTCCAGTGACACTGATTGTGATTTGACTTTTCTAAATGATGGTTTAGTCAAATCAATGTTCATAAAGGCTTTGAGTAGAAATCTAAAGCATGAAATCGAAGAAGATGATATTGACAGTCTTTACATGTCAAATGGTGAGCTTTCTATCAATTCCTACTTTAAGAAGAAGAGTGCTGATGACATGAGTAGAGTCGTAAAATTGGTTCCATCTGCCTTGCTTTTTAGCGCAAAAGGAATACCAAAACTATTTCAAACTGCAATCGAAAGAAATACGGATACTTTGTATAATGTAACCTATGAAGGAACAAACATAACCTTAGCACATCTAAATGCTCTTGGAAAGTGTAAGAAATTATCTCGTGTTATGCTGACAGGTGATTTGGTAGTTTCTGAAGAAGTTCCAGAAAACTTTCTTAGTATTCAAGCTGTCGGTATTACTTTGAAAGGTAACTTCCATTGTCCTTACGTTGCCAATATTTTTTTCACTGAAACTCTCGAAAGATTGTCAGCTCGTTTCAGTACCATTACGGGGTTCACAAACGAACTTCTCTCCAAATGTACTAAAATAAAATTTCTCATCATCAACATGGAGTCAGAAACAGAGAACATACGAAATCATCTGGTGGTTGCTTCTATCATAGAATTGGTAAATACACTCAAACACCACAAAACATTACTAAAAATTACCATCTATAATGTAAACCAGTACATCTTCAACATTCTTCCAGAACCTCTTACTGCGTGCCTTGAATCAATTGCAGGTAGTAACATAAAAATGACTGATTCTCTTTATCGTCATCCTGCTTTCTTTGTAACACTAAATCGCTAAATTATGTTTCTTTGAGTATTAAAATGTGAAATATAACTATGGTGAAAGATACTAATTTAGTATATTCGAAAGATCTTTAACAGCTCACCTTAGTTATTTACTGTAACCTTCAGTTATCAATTTGTGTGAGGAATAACATACTTTTTGTTATAAAAATTTACTTAAACATTATGACTCTTTCTGTATTAATTCTAATAACAATCAAATGTTTACAAACTCTTGTCAGACATTTTCATTAGTAAATTATCTCGGTCTGTAAACGTAAAATATTTCCAGCTTATTTTCTTAACTTCGCAAAATTGCGTAAGGATATTTTTTTAATCATAATTGACTTACAATCTTGTTATTCGTACAACTCGAAAAGTATTCAACACAAGCACCTGAAATTTTGTGGGACTACTGAACATTATTCGGAAACTGTTTGGGTAGGTATTGGGAGCGATAGGGTGAAAGGTCAAGGTTACAAAATGGTCAAAATCAACAAAAAAATGTAGCGCAGCGAAGGTATGCGCTCTGTGAGTTGTCGTTCCATTTATTATTGTTTTGAAAGCTTTGTTAAAAACCATAACTTTCTTCAAACAATATAAATTATCAGAGGAACATGCCATTTAGTATAATTTGCTAGAATTAAGCTATTCATTTTGTTTCTGTAATATATTTGTACTATAATTGTGAAAGTATGTCCCATGAAAATAAAACTTGTGATGGTATTACTTTTATTTTATTCTCATCTCAAATATTTCATCCATGTAATATTTTCTGCCAAATATTTGTTTCAGTTTATTTATGAATTTCTGCGGAGTTGACAAAGAAATCAACACAAGAAGTTGAGATGGTAAAGCAACCTTAAACCTTCACATTGAAAACTAAATGATCTGAAAAATGATTTGTATTGTTAAAGGATATTCTATTGGTATACATATATGTTAGTCCCTATATAGGGGCTCTATCCTGAATCTGTCTGTGGTGAATGGAAGAGAATGGGAGTGGTGTCCCTTGGGCTCCGAACTATTTTAATTTGTATCATGTTTTGTATTGTTTTATGTTAATAATATTTTTAAACGGTACTTGCAGTTATAGTGGATAGTGCTAGGTGGTCTTCAACTACGAGGTCTTAGATTTTTGTGTTAGGTAGGCCTGTAGGCTTAATTTACTCTTCATTTTCCTCTTCAATCTGTGAGTGCAGTCACCGGTGCTTGTGTCCTTTTTCGTCACATTAATTTCTAAGTTACTGCATTACAGAAGAGCTTTTCTGCTTCCATAAGCATCGTCACTGACGTTGGTAGGTAATTGTCTTCAAGGAGCCATTTTCCTTCTTACTACGTCTCCCAGTACCTTGTATTTCATTTCCGTTTATTGTCAGCGATATGGCCTTTGGTTCCGAAAGACGTTAAACCCCTACTAAAATAAATAGTACATATGTTATCCATAATGAAATATTTTTCTAATTTCTTAAATTTTTTAAATTTTACAAATTTGCCGTCCTGTACTTAGACCAATTTTAGAATATTTACAAACCTTTTATTTAGTAAAGTAATTTTTTGGGAGTGTGAAATTAGGAAAAGTGTACTAGTAACAAATCATTATAGGTATACTTTTATTTACTGTAGTTGCACTTGGTCGAAAATTGAATCAATGTAGCAAATAACCATTAACATTTTTGATACTAAATTTGTACGATATGAAATTCTCAGTAATTAATAATATATATGGAATATTTAAACTGTTTCATTTGTGCAAAAAATGGAAGATGAGTCATAAAATAAAAGATAGAGCCGAGCATTGGTTGGATGGATGTTCTATTTTGTATTTATACTAAGTTTTCCTTAAGATTTTGTTTCATTTCGTATCTTTAATATAAGAATATTTCTGAAGAATAAATCATTGAGGTGAAAATAATTTTATTGAAAGATTAAAATTTCATGTCATTCACCATATAAAGTTTGTGTGTAAAATCAAACATATACTGAAAAGATATTTATTTAATGGTATCAGCATAATTTAATATATAATATGATAATTGCTACTTCTGGCAATTTAATATGAGATGGGTAAAAATAACAGTATATGAATAAAAATACATTAGTAATAGGGAAGTAACAACATCTTATAGGGCTGGTAAAGACACAATATACAGAAAAGGGAAGTAACAACAACTTATAGGGCTGGTAAAGGCACAGTATACAGAATAGGGAAGTAACAACATCTTATAGGGCTGGTAAGGGCACAGTACACAGAATAGGGAAGTAACAACAACTTATAGGGCTGGTAAAGGCACAGTATACAGAATAGGGAAGTAACAACATCTTATAGGGCTGGTAAAGACACAGTATACAGAATAGGGAAGTAACAACATCTTATAGAGCTGGTAAAGGCACAGTACACAGAATAGGGAAGTAACAACATCTTATAAGGCTGGTAAAGGCACAGTATACAGAATAGGGAAGTAACAACATCTTATAGGGCTGGTAAGGGCACAGTACACAGAATAGGGAAGTAACAACATCTTATAGGGCTGGTAAAGACACAGTACACAGAATAGGGAAGTAACAACAACTTATAGGGCTGTTAAAGGCACAGTACACAGAATAGGGAAGTAACAACATCTTATAGGGCTGGTAAAGGCACAGTATACAGAATAGGGAAGTAACAACATCTTATAGGGCTGGTAAAGGCACAGTATACAGAATAGGGAAGTAACAACATCTTATAGGGCTGGTAAAGACACAGTACACAGAATAGGGAAGTAACAACAACTTATAGGGCTGGTAAAGGCACAGTACACAGAATAGGGAAGTAACAACAACTTATAGGGCTGGTAAAGGCACAGTATACAGAATAGGGAAGTAACAACATCTTATAGGGCTGGTAAAGACACAGTACACAGAATAGGGAAGTAACAACAACTTATAGGGCTGGTAAAGACACAGTACACAGAATAGGGAAGTAACAACATCTTATAGGGCTGGTAAAGACACAATATACAGAATAGGGAAGTAACAACATCTTATAGGGCTGGTAAGGGCACAGTACACAGAATAGAGAAGTAACAACAACTTATAGGGCTGGTAAAGGCACAGTATACAGAATAGGGAAGTAACGACATCTTATAGGGCTGGTAAAGACACAATATACAGAATAGGGAAGTAACAACAACTTATAGGGCTGGTAAAGGCACAGTACACAGAATAGGGAAGTAACAACAACTTATAGGGCTGGTAAAGACACAGTACACAGAATAGGGAAGTAACAACAACTTATAGGGCTGGTAAAGACACAGTACACAGAATAGGGAAGTAACAACATCTTATAGGGCTGGTAAAGACACAATATACAGAATAGGGAAGTAACAACATCTTATAGGGCTGGTAAGGGCACAGTACACAGAATAGAGAAGTAACAACAACTTATAGGGCTGGTAAAGGCACAGTATACAGAATAGGGAAGTAACAACATCTTATAGGGCTGGTAAAGACACAATATACAGAATAGGGAAGTAACAACATCTTATAGGGCTGGTAAGGGCACAGTACACAGAATAGGGAAGTAACAACATCTTATAGGGCTGGTAAAGACACAGTACACAGAATAGGGAAGTAACAACAACTTATAGGGCTATTAAGGGCACAGTACACAAAATAGGGAAGTAACAACAACTTATAGGGCTGGTAAAGGCACAGTATACAGAATAGGGAAGTAACAACATCTTATAGGGCTGGTAAAGGCACAGTACACAGAATAGGGAAGTAACAACAACTTATAGGGCTGGTAAAGACACAGTACACAGAATAGGGAAGTAACAACAACTTATAGGGCTGGTAAAGGCACAGTACACAGAATAGGGAAGTAACAACAACTTATAGGGCTGGTAAAGACACAGTACACAGAATAGGGAAGTAACAACAACTTATAGGGCTGGTAAAAGCACAGTACACAGAATAGGGAAGTAACAACAACTTATAGGGCTGGTAAAGGCACAGTATACAGAATAGGGAAGTAACAACATCTTATAGAGCTGGTAAAGGAGTCTCAACTTGTCACGTCACGGACATTAGTGAAATTTCTATATTTTAATTATAATATTAAAGTGAATCATTTTTGATTTTATGAAAATATTTTACAGGATCATTTTCCCCTGTTTTATTTTTCTCTTTCCAAATGTTCTAAAATTACAATTTCTATTTTCAGTATTACTGAAGCTGCTCTATAATAGCTAATATGTTTAAACCAGCTTTCAATAATTGTTTTTCGTGACTTCACCGGTTAACTTCTGAAAATATTTACCATGTGATGTTGTTACTTCCCTGTCCTATGTACACATGTGGCCGTGTATTACCGGTCACAAGATTGAAATACGTTCACAGTGTAGGTTTATATTGGGCCTGAATTTATTGAATGGTTAAACTTTTGCAATATATAAATCATAAGCTATCTATTTTCATTATAATTATACTCTCATTCAAAATAACTGATTAGAAACTTAATTGAGTTTAACATTTGGTTTTAATGAATAATTTCTAGCAACGTTTTGGAGCAGAATGTTATCAAACAGGATGTACATTGTTCTTGTGGTAGGCTGTAGGCATATGACGGTTAAAACCTCTTTGTTTATCGTTTTGGAACAGAATGTTACCAAACAGGATGTACATTGTTCTTGTGGTTGAGGTATGACGTCAAAGCCTCTTTGTACATCTTTTTCGAACATCTCCGCACTATAAAAGCCGGCTGTAATTCTCAAGACCATTCAGTTCGAAGGTACATCTCAACAAGTGAGGTTTAAGCTGTCCCTTGGAGTCTCTAAGAATTGTGATATTGAGTCAAAAAGTTATGGAGAATAACGAAGATACAAACGTGAGTTTTTTAATATACTTTTCGTAAGTTTGAATTCCTATATGAAAGTAGAAGCTGCTTCTTTAACTCTTCCAGGAGAACTCTTTTAATTTGTTTTTATGTCTCAGAGTTGTAAATACTGTATAATATTTATTAGTTTGAAAATATTATTGTTTGGTAAATATTGTATCAGATTACATAGAAAATAAATTTTAATTGAATTAATTAAAAGGAACCTACTAGCAGGTAATAGATTACTAGTCTACTTTCCTGTTAGAAATAACGGGTATTCAACAGTAATTTACTTATCTGTTCAGGTTTTTTAAAATGAATTATAGTAAAATATGTTTTTCTGCATAATCTGATGCTATATTTACCAAACAGTAATTTTACCAAACTAAACAATACTGTATGTACAACTCTGCTATAAAAAGAACAAATTAGAAAAGTCTTCCCATAAAAAATTGCAGAAATTATTGCAATTTATATATTACATGTTTTTCTTTCAATTTGTGTTTATTAATAAAAGTGTGACACACGGACAGACAATATATAAACGATAATTAGTTTAATTTGAATTGTGAAGATGTGGCGCAATTTTCTCAATAGAATCTATCGAAAGTGGTGTTATTATTTTGTTTTTTAAACTGACTTTGCTTTAGAGGACAGTTTTCGAAAATCGAGTAATTTCCTGTGGTTTGGATAGTTAGGTGATTGGGTAGTGTTCGGTTATTTGGGAATTATTTTTAAAGCTAACTTTACTTTAAAACCTAAACTACTAATGATATAATTTAATTGAATTGAAAAATTAACTGTTCTGTGATATTTTTAGGCTGACAATTAAGTGAAAATATTAGGCCTACAGTCAGATAGGCCTAGAGTCAGGTAGACCTAGAGTCAGGTGGGCCTAGAGTCAGGTAGGCCTAGAGTCAGGTAGGCCTAGAGTCAGGTAGGCCTAGAGTCAGGTAGGCATAGAGTCAGGTAGGCATAGAGTCAGGTAGGCCTAGAGTCAGGTAGGCATAGAGTCTGGTAGGCATATCCAGGCAGCAAGGGTTTATTTCTGGGATATTAAGGGAATATCTCAGGAATATATCCTTCTTCCCAGGGTTATTCCCTTAATATCCCAGGAATAATGTTTGCTACCTGGGTAGAGTTAGAAAACAAGTGTACGCTTTCATTTAATAGAACACATGTGTACGCTTTCATTTAATAGAACACATGTGTACGCTTTCATTTATTAGAACACGTGTGTACGCTTTCATTTAGTAGAACGCATTTTCATCTTTAAAACTAACTTTGCTTTAAAACCTAACACACTATTGACATTATTCATTTCATTCAATTGATAAATTTGCTGTTCGGGGATTTGGGTAAAATTCTGCGATTGTTTAAATTTCGGTGAAAAAGTAAATTTCAGTGGTTTTGGTATTGTTCGGTAATTGGGTAGAGTCCAGTGAATTGTGCAGTGTTCGTTAATTGGTAATCTCTGGTAATCTGGGTATAGTGTTCGGTGATAGAGTAAAGTCTGGTAATTTGTGTGGTATTCGGTGATTCGTAGTATTCGCTGATTGGGTAAAGTACATAAGAAGTATTAACAGTCGTCAATTGTAAATATGCTGAAAGAACTATATCTTTACTTAATCTTTTAATCTGTATAATTTTGATAATCTTTTAATCATGCACAACTGTTCAACAGGAGGAAATACCACTTAAATTTATGATTGTGTTTTATTCTCGCTAAGAGCTGGAATATAATTATAAACGAATAGCTTTTGATGTAAGCCGCTAATATAACTTGTAACTCAGAACATAACTTTATAACTCACAACATAACTTTATAACTCAGAATATAACTTTATAAATTTGTAACTCAGTTATATAATTTAATGAACTTCGTAACTCAGATATATAACCTAGAAATATAAATTTATAAAACTAGGCACAAAATAGCAATTTTCAAGTTAGCTACACTCAATAGCAATAAAAGGAATTCTGTAATTACTTAATTAAGTATTTCAATTATTCTAATTTAAATACTTAATTAATAGTTTGGAAACTTGTAACATTTCTGTCCATGTATTAAGTTAACAATAGATTCTGAAATAATAATCTTCATGGTAGTAAATTTGACTGTTTATTAGAAATCAGGTTTTTCGAAAGGAATAATAGTAAAACTGTTCGATGTATATGCTATTGGTATACAAATCCATTTACACTTACGAGTTAAATTCAAATAATGCATTGTGTGTTATTTCTTGTTGCTGTGAGAAGAAAAACACCTTTGGATTGTACTGGCAACACCTTAAAAGATGTGAATTCACACTTATCCTTCGCTGGAGGGGATTTCCACTCCTTATCAGCCCTATATAAGCAGTTAGCAACTATATAACGCGTTCTTTAGTTCTTAGTTCAGTTCAGAACTCAGCACCGCCAAAAAGGGGAGTCGGGAGCTGGCTACTCCACCCCTAAGTTTATTTAAAACTTGTGTTTGTGATTGGTGATAAAACTCTTAAAATCCACGTTCCTTTAATTTAAAGACTTGTGCCTAAGTCTTAGAACTTAGGCACAGAATACATTCGTTCAGGAACCAATCCTGTCTTTTATTGCCCTGTCTTTCTAATATATAACCTTTTAAACCAACATTTACCATTTAGAGTCAGTTTCATAGAATTCAAATAAATAACTGAAATAAAGTAATAAAAGAGCCTAGAAGACTTAAGCTGCTGTATGGGACAAGTTTTAATTATTCAATAATAATTTAGAGACCACCAAACGTAAGGGCAAAGGATAACAATGAGACCTTTTGAACTGGTGTTTTGAACTGGTGTTAACAAGATGGTTTTTGGTAAAAAAAATTGTGTTATCTAATTTATTCATACACAATTAGTGAAACTATAACAGACTGATTAACTGATTAAATAAAATAAGTATTTATCATCTAATAATTATTTGTTCCAATTTCAGACCAATATGATGGATCTATTGCCCAATGAAATGGTTATCAAGATATTTGAGCATTTCGAAAACCTGACTGATCTTCTAAATCTGTCTAAAGTGAACCATCGTTTCAACGAACTCAGTGAACTAAGATGCTACAGAAACCATTTGATATATAAGGTGAGTCTTTAGAAGAGGGATGAATAAATACGTAAAATACGTTCTAATGAATAGAGTAATAAATAGTCATAGTTGAGGGGACCTTTAAGAACGATTCAATATTCCATAGTATAAGCATCCATATTTAATATCATGTATTAATGTGTTGAAAAATGCACTACAGTACTTTACAAGCAAGACAAAGAATTCTAAAAAAAGCTGTTCGAGTTGTGTATATGGATTAAGCCATAACACAGTGAAAAGATTTGGCCTATATGTTGTTGCCTTAATGGACACACTAGTTACTTTATCTCAATACGAGTTTACTCTACTTAGCTAATCTGTTGATTGGTGTGTTTATGTACAGGACAACTAACGTACTGTCCTATGATTCACTTTCGCTAGGTAGTATGATTTCTTTTCGAGTGCAGCACAATCATTTGACTTGTTATGGTTAGATGTTTGGCAGAGACACAATAAAATAAGTCTGAGTCATCTATCATTTTTATTGGAATTAGGACATCAGTTATTATATTATTGTAACTTCTTAAAATTTATTCTTTATTATACTCAATGTTTTATAATTCTAATTATGCCGTTGATTACGAATCTTTTCAATCAATTTCTAATCATATTGATTGAATTTTCAATCAATTTCTAATTATATTGATTGAAATTTTAATGTAATCCTGTTTTCATATTTATAAGTAATGGTTTCTCTTGAAGCTCTGGTCATTTTGTAAATAATGTTCCTAATGTCTTCATGGCTATTCTTAGACTTTATGTACAAATATCTAAACAACTGTGCTATAAACATATAGTTGTTGCTAAAATCTGATTCTCTAATTCTAATTTATTTATTCACCAACAGAAAAATTTAATTGCTGCCTACTCCGATGAAGAATTTCTGAGGAAATTGCCGGAAGAAATTAACAAGTGCAGGGATATAAAAGCTTTAACTTTTACAACTAGTAATATAGTTCAATTATGTAATTCTAATATACTTAACATAAGGGCATTGAATAAAATTATAGAACATGAATTCGACGAAGATGATATTGACTTTCTCGAAATGTCAAAGGATAAATTTATTCTCCAATCCTGGCTAAAGAAGAGTGCTGGTGTCATGAGTAGAGTCGTACATATGGTTCCATCTGTCCATTATATTGGAGTAAAAGGAACACCAGAACTATTTCAAACTGCCATAGAAAAAAATACGCATACTTTGAAATTTGCATCTTATGAAGGAACAAACGTAACCCATGCAAATCTGAATGCTCTTGGAAAGTGTAAGAAATTGGTTGATGTTGAGCTGTCAGGTAATTTTGTGGTTTCTGAAGAAGTACCAGAAACCTTTTATAATGTTGAAGCTAAGAGAATTAGGTTGTCTGAGAACTTCCATTGCCCTTACGTTGCTGATATTTTTTTCAGCGAAACTCTCGAATATTTTTCAGCTAATTACAGTACCATCGCGGAGTTCAAAAACGAACTTCTCACCAAATGTACTAAACTAAAATGTCTTAGCATCGACATGGAGTCAGAAAGAGAGAACATAGAAATTAATCAGCTGTTTGAATCGATTGTAGAATTGGTAGATACATTTAAACACCACGAAACATTACGAGAAATTTACATCAAGAACTTAAATGATTGTGTCTATTACCTTCTCTCTCCACTACTTGGTGGCCACTGTAGATATTTAGATATAGTGGATTCTGGTTCTTCTTTCCATATACAATTTAAATTTAAAGGTAACAATTTCTTTCTTTGAATATTCACACATGAAGTAAAATTATGATTGAAATTTAATTTGCATTAAGTATATTCAAGTGATTTTTAACAGTATATCATAGTTATCTACAACAACCTTCAGTTTTATGCAACTTGTCTTAGTATTAACGTACTCTTTGTTGTAATAATTGAATTTGCGAAAATATTTTTCACTCTTTCTGTTCGAATTACTTATAAAAATCAAATGAAATGATTCTTTGTTACAAAATATCCATTTAGTTAATATTCATTGTCTGTAAATATTAAATAATTGCATCTTATATTCAATTTCGTGACCAGTATTTGACTCCCTGGTAACTTGTCTCCTGGTAATTTGACTTCCTGGTAATTTGTCTCCCTAGAAAGGGTAATTTGACCATCATTGACTCCCTGGTAATTTCAACCCTCGTTATATGACTTGGACCGACAGTTGGGCTCAAGACAATTATAATATTTACCAATAATTTTCAGAGTTTACTGTATTAACTTAATTAAAGACCCTTGGTACTGTAATAACTAAGTTTGTGACAATATGCATTTTATATAAGAAAATAGTCTTGAGTATATATACAATAAATAATATTCCTTTCATGAAACAATAGAAAATAGGGATGTAGGTATTTTAGACATACAAGAATTATTGGAACATACAAAAAATGTGAATCGTTTGAAGCCTGTTCAATGTTGAATTATGTCAGAATTATTATTACAAAATGTATTCTCATAATCTCATTTTATCCCAACAACTGTTCAATGTAACGTATAACCTTTGAAATTTACCCATTTTTTACCAAGTAATTGTCTTTGTCAGACGATGTACACTACTCAATGGATCCATATGACATCATTCAAAATAATACGACTTTTTTAAATACTTCAATGATTATCATTACATTGAAACATGAGATTAGCATCCAAATGAGATTTAAGGGGTCTTGCTAATATAAACCTTATCAAGCATATGAATCTAATTTAAAAAAATATATAAATATATTTTAAACATATATGTAAACAAATTCTTTATTGTGTCTTCTGCCCAATTTTTTGCTGGCCTTAATTGTTTTGGGGTACAATTGTCGTGGGCCCAATAGTCCTGGGGCCCAATTGTCCGGGCCATATTGTCCTGGGCCCAATTGTCGGTGCACCGTTATATGATTCTTGGATGTTGCACTTACTAAATTAAAATGCACTAAAATAAATGTAAATATAATGTAACCATACTATAAGTTATGTGGATAAATTTCCTATCTATCGCTTTCAAAATATTAAATTATTATAAAATTATAATGTGTAATTTCTACAGTAGGAACAACATCTTTTTATTTTATTTTAATATACCCAGATTAAAATTACGTGATCAAATTACTAAGGAGTAAAATTAACTTTCTTTTATCAATATAAATTATCAGAGGAGCATATCATTCAATATAATTTGCTAGAATTAAGCTATTCATTTAATTTCTGTAATATATTTGTACTATAATTGTGAAAGTATGTCCCATGAAAATAAAACTTGTGATGGTATTACTTGTATTTTATTCTCATCTCAAATATTTCATCCATGTAATATTTTCTGCTAAATATTTGTTTCAGTTTATTTATGAATTTCTGCGGAGTTGACAAAGAAATCAACACAAGAAGTTGAGATGGTAAAGCAACCTTAAACCTTCACATTGAAAACTAAATGATCTGAAAAATGATTAGTATTGTAAATGGAGATTTGATTAGTTCCTTGCATACACTTACTTTCCTAATTCTCTATTATTTTTAAATATAACAAATTTCTCGTCGTGTACCCAGACTAATTTCAAAATATCTACAAACATTATAATTAGTAAAGTTTCTTTTGGGAAAATGAAATCAGAAAACTCATAAATCATCACAGTTACACTTTTCTCTGATTTGTTCAGTATTTCAATATCAACATAACAGGTTAATTACATTGAATAATAACTTAACTATAACAATAATGCATGAGGTCGTAAATAGAAAGTAACTAGCAAGTAACCATTACTATTTTTGAAGGTCCCTTCGTACGATATGAACTGCTTGGTACTTAAAACTGGTAATTAAAATACAGAAAAAACTGGTTAAAATTTCACCTGAGTTACATTTAATATTGTGATTTTACCCCCACATAAGATGTTATCTGACCCCATAGAAGATGTTATCTGACCCAATATAAGATGTTATCTGACCCTATATAAGATGTTATTTGACCCAATATAAGATGTTATCTGACCCCATATAAGATGTTATCTGACCCCATATAAGATGTTTTCTGACCCCATATAAGATGTTTTCTGACCCCATATAAGATGTTATCTGAACCCATATAAGATGTTATCTGACCCCATATAAGATGTTATCTGACCCCATATAAGATGTTATCTGACCCCAAATAAGATGTATTTATATTTTTTATCGGCAAATGGATCATCGCAAGAATTGCCTGAAAACATCTTCGTGGTTTCTGAAGAAGTTACTGAAAGTTTTTCCCCAGCACCATTTCAGTTGGTTCTCTGCGTGGGTCTCCACCGTGGTGCACCATCTTCATGTCCGTCAAAATATCGGCAACGGGAAAACCGCAAGAATTGCCCGAAGACATCTTCGTGGTTTCTGAACATAGAGTTATGATTAGCTAGTGTGATTAGGAAGTGTTGCAGCGATTACAAGACGCTAAGGAAGACGGTGTAAAACCTTATTTTGTTTCAGTGATATCGTTTCTCTATTAAATTTTGTTTCAGTTATATCATTTCTCCATTAAACTGAAGATAGATTGCCAGTCACGTGACCTAAAAATAAGGATTTTAGCGTCCTGCAAGACGCGATATTCTTTTGGCCACTGACTCACCACTTGTTCCTGAAGCATTCAAATGGGTGGTAGTGGCTGTGTCTGGTGCATGATAACCCTTATCACACTTTAGTTCAATTCCTAACGTATCTTATATACGGAAAGTAGCGTCACAATGCTCAATAAAATCTCAATGTTATTGGCAGATTTTATCTGGAATCTTAACGATGGAAAACACACACCGTGAAGTAGCAGTATAAGCTAAATAACCTACGTTCTTCTTTGTCCATTTGGTTCATCCTATGTTGCATATACGTGTCAAAATGTTAATGTTATTATATCCGTCAGTGCAGCGATGGGTGGTGAACTTGTGGAAATAATAATAGTAAAAATGAATTAAAGTCATTTAGATAAATCAGTGGTATATTATGTATTGGTAATAATTATTGCATTTAAAAATCACCAGAAACCAATTTAATTAATTAAAGTATCAAGAAATAAACAGCAGGTAATTGATCTGATTAAAGTAATAACTTTTAACAAATGTAAAGTAGATAATAACGTAAAAAAGAAGAAAAGTGGTTTGTCTGAAGCGTATAATTAAACTTATTATAGTGTTTAACCATTCACTTTTAAATCATAGTGATAGAGTAGAATTTGAGTTATCAGGCGGTTTCTAATTTTCCACCATTTTTAAAGCTTTATAATAATTATTATTTCAGCTTGGTAATATCTAATTACTGAAATCGAAATTGTAGAATCGACCGAAAAGTAGGAACTCACACAATTTGCTATTTTGAAGTTAAGAGCGAAAATGTCTTACCAAGTTCACACTTTAAAATTATAAACTCATTATTTAGTTATTTAATTGGGGTAATCAAACCCGCAGAGAAAGTTTAAACTAGTATGGTAAGTTCTGAAATATCAGATTATTCTAAGTTTCCAATCTTGCAATAGGTATTTTCTGTGTATTTTTGCCACTATCTAAATTAGTGCAGTTACCCTTCACTGATAAAGTGTTCAGTAAATCTTCATCAGGTATCGGAAATAAACTCTCTCTTTAAGTGTTTACACACAATACCTTACACATGAAAAATATTATTTTTTTAGGGTTTGAATACCCCAAGTTAAATTAACAAGATATTGAACATAAGATAATTACACAGTTTCATTTTTTCGTTCACATGATAAAAAAATATGAAATAATTACTTTTCAGCCAACATCCCCACCCACCGCCCACAAAACTATCCGAAGAACCGGTGCGAAGAGGCCCGGAAAATGCACGGGATCACTCAGATTCAGACAAGAGTGTGTGACACTCTGAATATATTCTTATTTCTACATATTCATAACAATTCAACTGATTCTTCTTAATTATACCAATGGATTTATGAATAATATGGTTTCTGAAACGTAATTTTATTTGCTATTTTTATATTTGTTTTTTCTAATTAAATATACATATGAAATTTTGGATCTTTTTTAGAATTAGGGCACATTAATAAAGAATATCTCTTTTGGAATTAGGGCACATTGAATAAATAAGAATAAACAGATACAGGTATAATATATACAAAGTTAAGTTAAGGATTAGTACGAATACAATAAGAAAAACATAAAAATTAATTATTTATTGGATAAAAGTCTGCAATGTCTTTATACAGCTTATACAATGTCCATTTTTGCAGAATCGTTCTTTATGTAGAATACCTCTTTCTTGTAAATATTTCACTGCTTCTTCTTTTGTATGCACTTTTCTTGCTAGTTCAAATATTGCTGGCATGTTGATGGTTTAAACAGACGGATAATTTATTTAGCATTCTCAATCAATATGTCGTAGCCTCGTATATATGATACCTGTATCTGTTTATTCTTTGCAAATTAATCGGCAAGTACAATGCGCCCTAATTCCAAAAAAGATCCGAAATTTTAGATGAACAATCAAATTATACCTTTTTTCTCGTGGTTGTAAATTTATTTATTCCACCTCGTAGTCAACCTTCTAACCTCAGTTATTCTAACTCAGATTGTACTAAATAGCAATAACTACAAATTATCCTCTCGCAATGCATTTAATTTTCGGGCTCGTTTAAGTAAACAAAAAAAGAATGGAGAAACTGCGAAAAAAAAAGAAAATTTCATTTGCAGAAACTGAGACGAAGAAGAACGAGAGACATGGAAGACAAACATAAATGAAGAAGAGGGAGGGAAACAGAGAATAAACAAGGGTAAATAGGAGAGAAAGAGGAAGAGGAAAAAATTCTTATTAAAGAATGATTTATAGGACAGTACCAAATTTTTGATATATATGAAAAAAAATTATCATATGACCCTCGAAATTGATATAATTGATAACAATTATAATCACAGTAGCAATTCATTAATAATTAATATATATTTTATACTAATTTATAAAATGGGCAGCGTTCTTCCGTTCGTTCATCTGTCCGTGTGTCGCACTTGAATAAAGAAACGCATTTAAAAAGCAGAAACATTTCCATTGTTCATATATCTGTGATAACTTTAGTGGAACTCCTCTATAGTGTACTTCTGTATGTTGAATCATCCTGATTAGTAGACTCCTTTATAGTGAACTTACCTCTATAGTGCATGGGAATATACAGTTCAGTCTTCAATAAGTATTCGGAATTCTCTTATGAATCTCTATAGTAAGTCACAGTAGGTAAAGTTTTTCATTTTCTCATGTCCCTGTAATAATGTAAGTCATATTTAGTAGGTAATCAGAAATTTCATTGTGACTTTCTCTGAAAGTTCCAAAAGTTATATATTGTATACTTTGTTTTTGTGATACTGCTTTTCAATAATTATTTTGTTAAAACCTGCTTTCAATAATTATTTTTGTGACGTCGGAAGTTAATTTCTGAAAATATTTACCATGTGACGTTGTTACTTGCCTGTCCTATGTACACATGTGGCCGTGTATTACCGGTCACAAGATTGAAATACGTTCACAGTGTAGGTTTGTATTAGGCATAAATATTACCAATGAAGAAAAGGTAGCAATACATGAATACATTAAAAATAAATATCTATATCCATTATAAATATTCTTACATTAAGATTACTAAATAAAAAGATGAACTGAAGAAAAGAATTAAATTTAACATTTGGTTTTAATGAGTAATTTCGAGCAACGTATTGGAACAGAATGTTACCAAACAGGATGTACATTGTTCTTGTGGTTGAGGTATGACGTCAAAGCCTCTTTGTACATCTTTTTCGAAAATCTCCGCACTATAAAAGCCGGCTATAATTCTCAAGACCCTTCATTCATTTCGAATGTACATCTCAACAAGTGAGGTTTAAGCTGTCCCTTGGAGTCTCTAAGAATTGTGATATTGAGTCAAAAAGTTATGGAGAATAACGAAGATACAAACGTGAGTTTTATTTTAAAAAAAGGAATATTCAATGCGAATATTATTATATTTTCATTAGTTTCATTTTCAGTGTGAAAGTAGATGTCATTTCTCTGACTCGTTTAGGAAGACTTTTCTACTTTGTCATTTTCACGGCAGAGTTGTACAGATATTATTGTTTAGTTTGCTAATATTGTCGGTGTTCATTGATACTTAGGTAATGTTCTCTCCTCATCTGAAGAATGTTTGTTTGTTGAGATAAAAACGATGGCGAAGAGACATACTGTATTTTACCTGTTCAATGGGACATTTTACTGGAAGAATAAGAATAAAAGTTATCTGTTAGAAAAACATTTCTCTTCTACGATAAGTCAAAGAGGAAGAAGAATATGATGGATAGCTAGGCCATTTCAAGAAGGCAGGCTGGACTGTCATTCAGCAGATGTTGGATAGTAAATCTGTTAATTCAATCCCTCGGTATTCACATCAATTGAAGTTATGTAGGACAGAAGGAGATTTCCATGTATTCTCTTACTCCAGAGGGAAACATATTCCTGCTGGTAGAATCAGGAGCTTATCTGCCAAATTTTCTCAGGAAAAAAGTCTCAGTTACCACCGTAATGTAATAATACTATTTATTTGTTCCAATTCCAGACCAACTTGATGGATCTTTTGCCCAATGAAATGGTTATCAATATCTTCGAGCTTTTCGAAAACCTGCCTGATCTTCTAACTCTGCCTAAAGTGGACCATCGCTTCAACGAACTCAGTAAACTAAAATGCTACAGGAACCATTTGATATATAAGGTGAGTCTTTAGAAGAGGGATAAATAAATACAATACAACTAGTTTTGTTTAATTATCAATCACTGAAGTGATGGTATTTCGTTTATTTATAGAAGATTCTCTTTAGAATATTCAGTGAATGGGTTTACTCTATTGAATTGTCATATATATTTATAGTGCATTATCCTATATTTTACACTTTTACATTGTCTGTTATTATTTAAATTCACAAAACTTCTGCAAGAATTGTCTTAAGAAGGATTTACTATTAAATAGAACATCCATATATACCATATTAATGTTTTATACAAATATTATCCAAAAAAAGACTGTTCATAGTATAAATGAATTAGATCATTAGGCTATAATGACCACATTCGTTATTTCTTCTTCAATACGAATTTACTAGTTTTAGCTATTCTGTTTTCTGTTGATTTGCGTGTTTCTATACAGGACAACTAAGGTACTGTCCTATGATTCACTTTCGCTAGGTAGTATGATTTCTTTTCGAGTGCAGCACAATCATTTGACTTGTTATGGTTAGATGTTTTGCAGAGATACAATAAAACAAGTCTGTGTCATCTATGATTTATATTGGAATTAGAACATCAGCAATTATATTATTGTAACTTTTAAATATTGCAGAATATTTATATTATCTAGTAGTGATTGCCGTTACTTATTTCATTCAATGTTTTCATGTTGTTAATTAAATAGATTGAAACTCAAATGCAGTCAGTCCTCTTTTCCATTTATATGCATGGGTTATTCTCGATGCTCTGATTTTTGCGAGTCTATTTATTCTATTGAAATTTATTCTCTTATTTCACTGATGCTTTCTCACATAGCAATTTGTTATGAAAGGGATCCGTTTTCAATTTATTATTCGAAACTTGTCTAGGCTGCTTGATGACAAAACTTTTAGTATTTTATACATGGTGTGTACTAATAATGATGGGACCCAAAACAATCTTTAAAAATTTTTGTCATAATTGATTGATTTTAATAAACTAAACGACAAACGAATATTGAAAACATCGAGTTTTACATAATTGAACTGTATCGATGATACGGGTTTGGGATAAAAGTCCAGCGGCAAAAGAAAATCGTATGCTTCTCTACATTGCCAACAAAATGTCTTGGACAAGAGAACAGCTCGTCTTTCTTACCACCGCCTACTTCACTCAAGAAAAAAGCATTGTGAAAGCACAGAGAAGTTTAGAAATGAAGTACCGATTGAGGATGTCTCCATAGAAAAAAGTGATAAAGCAAAGTGTGAACAACTTCACTGAAACCGGCAATCTGGACAAGGAAAAAATCAAAGGAAAGACATGCAAGCGCCACGCATGAAAATAATGTTGCAATAAGGCAGATTGTGGAAAAAAGCCCACAAATCAGTCTCAGGTTTTTGTCCCAACAGCTGGATATAAGCTTTAAATCAGTACACCCAATACTGAGAAATAAATTATCAATGCATCCATACAAAATTCAAATTTGTCAGAAGTTGCACGACGGTGACTACGAACGTCGCGTTACGTTCTGCAAGTGGCTTTCACAGAAGAACGCAGAATACTTAAACTTCATTCAGAAATTGATCATGTCAGATGAAGCTCATTTCGGACTAAATGAATGTGTAAATAAACAGAGCGTCCGTTTTGGGGGAATTGAAAACCCGAAGGTGATCAGGGAAATGTCGTTCCATTCAGAAAGAGTCACAGTGCGGTTTGGAATAAAGGAGAATGAGATTATCGGCCCCTATTTCTTTGAGGATAGCAGTGGCCAAACAGTTACAGTGAATGGGCAGCGATATAACGACATGATTACAGGCTTTTTGATTCCGAAAGTGAATGAAATGAATGAGACCAATCTCTATACTTTCAACAAGACGGCGCCACCTGTCACACCACTAAGCCCAATATGGAAATCATGCGTCAGAAATTTCCGGGAAGATTGATCTCAAGATTTGGTGACGTTGAGTGGCCGGCAAGATCTCCAGATCTTTCCCCTTTAGATTATTTCTTATGGGGATATCTCAAGGGAAGAGTCTACCGTAGCAAACCAACAAATATTCCTCAATTGAAGGCTACTATCGAAACAGAAATTCGATCGATTGGACAAGAAATGCAGATCAATCTACATCATCGTGCCGAAATTTAAGTGCGATCAGGAGGGCATCACTTAAAAGAAATTATTTATAAGAAGTAGTTTAGTAAAAACGCAATGTTTTCAGGATTATATGGACGTTCACATTTTTAAAATCCATGTATTATTTCAAAAATTATCATGACTCATGATATTAATATTTAATATATAATGCTCCCCACAGTATATGTCTTGGTGAGGAACTATGACTATTCTTACACTTTATGTACATATAACTAAACAAATTTGCTATATAAACATAGATGTTGCTAAAATCTGATTCTTTAACCGACTCAATCCCCAACAGGACCATGAAATTGCTGTCTACTCCGAGGAAGAATTCAACATGAAGATGGAGGAGGAAACTACTAAGTGCAGGGATTTAAAAGCTGTGACTTATATAGCTTCTGATGCAACTGATAATGATTTGACTATTCTAAATGATAGTTTAGTCAGATCTAAGTTCATAAAGGCTTTGAGTAGAAAAAAAGAGCATGAAATTGACGAAGATAATATTGACAGACTCTACATGGGTAATAATGAGCTTTCTATCAATTCCTATTTTAAGAAGAAAAGTGGTGATGACATGAGTAGAGTCGTACAAATGGTTCCATCTACCTGGATTTTTAGTGCAAAAGGAACACCAAAACTGTTTCAAACTGCGATAGAAAACAATACGGATACTTTGTCTAATGTTGCTTATGAAGGAACACACCTGACCTTAGCACATCTAAATGCTCTTGGGAAGTGTAATAAGTTAACATATGTTCATCTGACAGGTGATTTGGTAGTTTCAGAAGAGGTTCCAAAAAAATTTCATAATATTCAAGCTGTCAGTATTACTCTGGAAGGGAACTTCCATTGCCCTTACGTTGCCAATCTTTTTTTCAGCGAAACTCTTGAAAGATTTTCAGCTTACTACAGTACCATTGCGGGGTTCAAAAACGAACTTCTCTCCAAATGTACTAAACTGAAATCCCTCGAAATCAACATGGAGTCAGAAAGAGAGAACCTACAAAATTATCAGGTAGTTGCTTCTATCATAGAATTGGTAGAAACACTCAAACACCACAAAACATTAGTAGTAATTACCATCACTAGTCCAAACCAGTACATCTTTAACACTCTTCCAGAACTTCTTTCTGCGTGCCTTCTGTCAATTGCAGATAGTGACATAGAAATGAGAGATTTTAGCCAGCCTGCTATCTTTATAAAATTAAAACGTTATATTATGTTTCTTTGAGTATTCAAATGTGAAATATAACTATGGTGAAAGATACTAATTTAGTATATTCGAAAGATCTTCAACAGCTCACCTTAGTTATTTACTGTAACCTTCAGTTATCAATTTGTGTGAGGAATAACGTACTTTTTGTTATAAAAATTTACTAAAACATTATGACTCTTTCTGTATTAATTCTAATAACTATCAAATGTTTACAAACTCTTGTCAGACATTTTCATTAGTAAATTATCATTGTCTGTAAACGTAAAATATTTTCTGCTTATTTTCTTACCTTCGCTAAATTGTGGAAGGTTATGTTTTTATCGTAATTTATTTGTAATCTTGTTATTCGTACAACTCGAAAAGTATTCAACAGAATGGACTGAAATTTTGTGGGACTACTGAACATTATTCAGGAACTGTTTGAGTAGGTATTGGGAGCGATCGGGTGAAAGGTCAAGGTTATGAATTGGTCAAAATCAACAAAAAAATGTAGCGCAGCGAAGGTATGCGCTCTATGAGTTGTTGTTCTATTTTTTATTGGTTTGAATGCTTTGTTATATCCATAACTCTCTTCAAACAATATAAATTATCAGAGGAGCATATCATTCAATATAATTTGCTAGAATTAAGCTATTCATTTAATTTCTGTAATATATTTGTACTATAATTGTGAAAGTATGTCCAATGAAAATAAAACTTGTGATGGTATTACTTGTATTTTATTCTCATCTAAAATATTTCATCTATGTAATATTTTCTGCCAAATATTTGTTTCAGTTTATTTATGAATTTCTGCGGAGTTAAAAAAGAAATCAACACAAGAAGTTGAGATGGTAAAGCAACCTTAAACCTTCACATTGAAAACTAAATAATCTGAAAAATGATTTGTATTGTTAAAGGATATTCTATTGGTATACATATATGTTAGTCCCTATATAGGGGCTCTATCCTGAATCTGTCTGTGGTGAATGGAAGAGAATGGGAGTGGCGTCCATTGGGCTCCGAACTATTGTAATTTGGATCATGTAAACGGTACTTGCAGTTATAGTGGATAGCGCTAGGTTTTCTTCAACTAAGAGGTCTTAGATTTTTGTGTTAGGTTGGCCTGTAGGCTAAATTTACTCTTCCATTTTCCTCTTCAATCTGTGAGTGCAGTCACCAATGCTTGCGTCATTTTTCGTCACATTATTTTATAAGTGACTGAATTAACGAGGTAGTTTTTTTTTTGCATCTATGAGCTTTGTCACTGACGGTGGTAGGTAATTGTCTTCAAGGAGCAATTTTCCTTCCTTACTAAATCTTCCAGTCCCTTTATTTCATTTTCGTTTATCCTCAGCGATATGGCCTTTGGTTCCGAAAGACGTTAAACCCCTACTAAAATAAATAAATAGTACATATGGTCATATATTTTATCCGTGATAGATTATTTCCTAATATCCTATTATTTTAAAATTTTACAAATTTGCCATCGTATACCTAGCCCAATTCTAAAATATTTCCCGACATTGCATTTTAAAAAGTAATTTTTGGGAATGTGAAATTTTAAAAAGTGTTCAAGTGAAAAAAATTATTATAGGTACACTTTTATTTAAGTGTAGTTGTACTTGATCGAAAATTGAATCAATGTAGCAACTAAGTAATAACCATTAACAATATTTGAACCTCCATCTGTACGATATGAAATTCTCAGTAATTAGTAATATATAGGGAATATTTGAACCGTGTTTCATTTGTTCAAAAAATAGAAGATGAGTCATAGGATAAAAGATAGAATATTTGAATATATTCTAAAGAATAAATCATTCAGATGAATATATTTTTATTTAGAAATTAAAATTTCAGGTCATTCATCATAAAAAGTTTGTGTGTATAATCCAAAATATACTAAAATGATATTTATCTAATCAGCATCTTATAGGGCTGGTAAAGGCACAGTATACAGAATAGGGAAGTAACAACATCTTATAGGACTAATAAAGGCACAGTATACAGAATAGGGAAGTAACAACAACTTATAGGGCTGGTAAGGGCACAGTATACAGAATAGGGAAGTAACAACATCTTATAGAGGTGGTAAAGACACAGTATACAGAATAGGGAAGTAACAACATCTTATAGGGCTGGTATAGGCACAATATACAGAATTGGGAAGTAACAACATCTTATAGGGCTGGTAAAGGTATAGTATACAGAATAAGGAAGTAACAACATCTTATAGGGCTGGTTAAGGCACAGTATACAGAATAGGGAAGTAACAACATCTTATAGGGCTGGTAAAGGCACAGCATACAGAATAGGGAAGTAACAACATCTTATAGGGCTGGTAAAGGCACAGTATACAGAATAGGGAAGTAACAACATCTTATTATAGGGCTGGTAATGGCACAGTATACAGAATAGGGAAGTAAAAACATCTTATAGGGCTGGTAAAGGCACAGTATATAGAATAGAGAAGTAACAACATCTTATAGGGCTGATAATGGCACAGTATACAGAATAGGGAAGTAACAACATCTTATAGAGGTGGTAAAGACACATGCAGTATACAGAATAGGGAAGTAACAACATCTTATAGGGCTGGTAAAGGCACAGTATACAGAATAGGGAAGTAACAACATCTTATAGGGCTGGTAAAGGCGCAGTACACAGAATATGGAAGTAACAACATCGTATAGGGCTGGTAAAGGCGCAGTACACAGAATAGGGAAGTAACAACATCTAATAGGGCTGGTAAAGGCACAGCATACAGAATAGGGAAGTAACAACATCTTATAGGGCTGGTAAAGGCACAGTATACAGAATAGGGAAGTAACAACATCTTATAGGGCTGGTAAAGGCACAGTATACAGAATAGGGAAGTAACAACATCTTATAGGGCTGGTAAAGGCACAGTATACAGAATAGGGAAGTAACAACATCTTATAGGGCTGGTAAAGGCACAGTATACAGAATAGGGAAGTAACAACATCTTATAGGGCTGGTAAAGGCGCAGTACACAGAATATGGAAGTAACAACATCGTATAGGGCTGGTAAAGGCGCAGTATACAGAATAGGGAAGTAACAACATCTTATAGGGCTGGTAAAGGCACAGCATACAGAATAGGGAAGTAACAACATCTTATAGGGCTGGTAAAGGCACAGTATACAGAATAGGGAAGTAACAACATCTTATAGGGCTGGTAAAGGCGCAGTACACAGAATATGGAAGTAACAACATCGTATAGGGCTGGTAAAGGCGCAGTACACAGAATAGGGAAGTAACAACATCTTATAGGGCTGGTAAAGGCACAGTATACAGAATAGGGAAGTAACAACATCTTATAGGGCTGGTAAAGGCGCAGTACACAGAATATGGAAGTAACAACATCGTATAGGGCTGGTAAAAGCACAGTACACAGAATAGGGAAGTAACAACAACTCATAGGGCTGGTAAAGGCACAGTATACAGAATAGGGAAGTAACAACATCTAATAGAGCTGGTAAAGTAGTCTCAACTAGTCACGTCACGGACATTAGTGAAATTTCGATATTTTAATTATAATATTAAAGTGAATTATTTTTGATTTTATGGAAATATTATACAGGATCATTTTACCCTGTTTAATTTTTCTCTTTCCAAATGTTCTAAAATTTACAATTTGTATTTTCAGTATTACCGAAACTGCTCTATAATAGCTATTATGTTTAAACCGGCTTTCAATAATTGTTTTTCGTGACTTCACCGGTTAACTTCTGAAAATATTTACCTTGTGATGTTGTTACTTCCCTGTCCTATGTACACATGTGGCCATGAATTACCGGTCACAAGATTGAAATGCGTTCACAGTGTAGGTTTGTATTAGGCCTAAATATATTAAATGATTAAACTTCTGCAATATATAAATCATAAACTATCTATTTTCATTATAATTATACTCTCATTCAAATTACCGAATAGAAAATTAATTAAGTTTAACATTTGGTTTTAATGAATAATTTCTAGCAACGTTTTAGAACAGAATGTTACCAAACAGGATGTAAATTGTTCTTGTGGTTGAGGTATGACGTCAAAGCCTCTTTGTACATCTTTTTCGAACATCTCCGCACTATAAAAGCCGGCTGTAATTCTCCAGACCCTTCATTTCGAATGTACATCTCAACAAGTGAGGTTTAAGCTGTCCCTTGGAGTCTCTAAGAATTGTGATATTGAGTCAAAAAGTTATGGAGAACAACGAAGATACAAACGTGAGTTTATATTTTAAAAAGGAATATTCAATGCAACTATTATTTCATTTATAGTACAAAAAAAGTAGACGCTGCTTCTCTGACTTTATTATGAAGACTTTTCTACTTTGTTATTTTTATGGCAGAGTTGTACAGAAATTATTGTTTAGTTTGGTAATATTTTCGGTGTTCATCAATAATTTTTAGATATTTTTATTGTGTGGATATTCACTTCGTTATTTAGGTAATGTTCTTTCCACATCTGAAGAATGTTTGTATGTTGAGATGTTTTTTACCTGTTCTATTGGATATTTTACTGGAAGAACAAGAATAAAAGTTATTAGTTAGAAATTATCTACTATACGATAGGTTTAGGAGGGAGAAGAATATGTTTGATATGTAAAAAAATTAAAGAAGATAGACTTTCTTCCACCTAGTTCCATTTCTATTCTTTCACCTAGTTCTGTTTCTATTCTTTCACCTAGTTCTGTTTCTATTCTTTCACCTAGTTCTGTTTCTATTCTTTCACCTAGTTTAATATTTATTCTTTCCCCTAGTTTAATTTTTATTCTTTCCCCTAGTTCCATTTCTATTCTTTCACCTAGTCCTGTTTCTATTCTTTCACCTAGTTCTGTTTCTATTCTTTCACCTAGTTCTGTTTCTATTCTTTCACCTACTTCTGTTTCTATTCTTTCACCTAGTCCTGTTTCTATTCTTTCACCTAGTTCTGTTTCTATTCTTTCACCTACTTCTGTTTCTATTCTTTCCCCTAGTTCCATTTCTATTCTTTCACCTAGTCCTGTTTCTATTCTTTCACCTAGTTCTGTTTCTATTTTTTCACCTACTTCTGTTTCTATTCTTTCACCTAGTCCTGTTTCTATTCTTTCACCTAGTTCTGTTTCTATTCTTTCACCTAGTTCCATTTCTATTATTTCACCTAGTCCTGTTTCTATTCTTTCACCTAGTTCTGTTTCTATTCTTTCACCTACTTCTGTTTTATTCTTTCACCTAGTCCTGTTTCTATTCTTTCACCTAGTTCTGTTTCTATTCTTTCACCTAGTTCCATTTCTATTCTTTCACCTTGTCCTGTTTCTATTCTTTCACCTAGTTCCATTTATATTCTTTCACCTCCCAGCTAACCATATCCTCTCTGTCACGCGTGGGACAGAGGGGGACATCCCTCGCTAGCGAGGGACAGAGAGGGATGGGGGATTTCAGACGTCTCCAGACGTCTGAAATCCCACGTCTTTCCAACGTCTGAAATCCCACTCACATCCCACGTCTTACACAAGCGGGATGTCCCTCTTCTGTCCCACGTCTTAAATCCCACTCAAATCCCACGTCTTTCCCACGCAGGATGTCCCTCTCTGTCCCACGCAGGATGTCCCTCTCTGTCCCACGTCTGTCCCACGCGGGATGTCCCTCTCTGTCCCACGTGGGATGTCCCTCTCTGTCCAAAGCGGGATGTCCCTCTCTGTCCCACGCAGGATATCCCTCTCTGTCCCACGTCTGTCCCACGCGGGATGTCCGTCTCTGTCCCACGTGGGATGTCCCTCTCTGTCCAACGCGGGATGTCCCTCTCTGTCCCACGTGGGATGTCCCTCTCTGTCCCACGCGGGATATCCCTCTCTGTCCCACGTCTGTCCCACGTGGAATGTCCCTCTCTGTCCCACGTGGGATGTCCCTCTCTGTCCCACGCAGGATGTCCCTCTCTGTCCCACGTCTGTCCCACGCGGGATGTCCCTCTCTGTCCCACGTGGGATGTCCCTCTCTGTCCAAAGCGGGATGTCCCTCTCTGTCCCACGCAGGATATCCCTCTCTGTCCCACGTCTGTCCCACGCGGGATGTCCGTCTCTGTCCCACGTGGGATGTCCCTCTCTGTCCAACGCGGGATGTCCCTCTCTGTCCCACGTGGGATGTCCCTCTCTGTCCCACGCGGGATATCCCTCTCTGTCCCACGTCTGTCCCACGTGGAATGTCCCTCTCTGTCCCACGCGGGATGTCCCTCTCTGTCCCACGTCTGTCCCACGTGGGATGTCCCTCTCTGTCCCACGCGGGATATCCCTCTCTGTCTCACGTCTGTCCCACGTGGGATGTCCCTCTCTGTCCCACGCGGGATGTCACTCTCTGTCCCACGGGGGATGTCCCTCTCTGTCCCTCGTCTGTTTTACGCGGGATATTCCTCTCTGTCCCACGTCTGTCCCACGCGGGATGTCCCTCTCTGTCTCACGCGGGATATCCCTCTCTGTCCCACGTCTGTCCCACGCGGGATGTCCCTCTCTGTCCTTCGTCCGTTTTACGCGGGAAAAAGTTATACCAAAAAGGTATATCTATCTCAAGCTTTATTTACGTATCATAACTAGGTAGGTATTCATAAACTGATGTAGGTATCTAGGTAGGCATTGATGAATAATACTAGGTAGTAGGTAAGTAGGTACGGATTGATGAACACTACCTAGTAGGTATACTAGGTAGGTAGGTATTGGTATTGGTAGGTATCTAGGTAGGTATTGTCAAACAGTTATAGGTAATTAGATAAGCATTGCTAAACACTAGTAGATAACTAGGTAGGTATTGACAAACTGTTGTAGGTAACTAGGTAGGTTTTGATGAATACTAGTAGGTAACTAGGACATAGATTGGTATTTATATACAGTTATAGGCAACTAGGTAGGCAATGTTAAACACAAGAAGGTAACTAGGTAGGCATTGATAAACACCAGTAGGTAACTAGGTAGATATTGACAAACAGTAATGTAGGTAACTAAGTAGGTACTGATAAATACTACGTAATAGGTAAGTAGTGATAACCACCAGTAGGTACAGATTGGTGGTTATCACTTGTAGGTTACTAGGTAGTTATAAATAAACTCTAGTAGGTAACTAGATAGGTATAAGGTAGTGATACCACCAGCAGGTAACTATAGGTAAAATTAATTAACAGTTATAAGTAATTAGGTAGTTAATAACATTAAATAACATTATCAATACAAATATTAATAAATAACTTTATACACATTCTTATCATTTACATTGAAAAATAAAAGATACCAAAATGTAGAATATTAAATTATATTTATTTAAAATAATTTTAAGAAGCACGCAAGTTATCAAGTTGCATAAAGATCATTTCAATACTACTTCAACCATGTCCAGGATAGCTGAGTGGTAGCGTCGCAGGCTTCAATAGTACATCACACTAGAGTCTTGAGTTCGATTCCCGAGATCACCACTACAATTCTTACTCCATTTCTTCCCATTTAATTTGTATAAAACAATATGTAATATTAAAATAATTGATACACAGCCAAATGTACATATACACTATATGCAATATACATAGTAAGAAATTGCAATAATGATTAGTATGATCTTTTTTATTTCTTATACATATTTATATACCCCAATTAACCGAAGTAGTTTGAGCCATAAGAGAGATATTTCCCCCTTGCAGAGGGGGACATCCACACTCTGTCCCACGTCTTGCAGAGGAGGACATCCGCACTCTGTCCCACGTCTTGCAGAGGAGGACAACCGCACTCTGTCCCACGTCTTGCAGAGGGGGACAACCGCACTCTGTCCCACGTCTTGTAGAGGGGGACATCCGCACTCTGTCCCACGTCTTGCAGAGTGGGACATCCGCACTCTGTCCCACGTCTTGCAGAGGGGGATATTCCCACTCTGTCCCACGTCTTGAATACTCACTCTGTCCCACGTGGGTCCCACGTCTTATTTCCCTCTTCCCTCTATAGCGAGGGACATCCGCACTCTGTCCCACGTCTTGAATCCCTCTATAGCGAGGGACATTCACACTCTGTCCCACGTGGGTCCCACGTCTTGAAAACGGAGTGGGGTAAAACGTGGGACAGGTGGATGTCCCTCTCTGTCAGAGGGGGAAAAGACGTGGGATCAGACGTCTTGCAGAGGGGGACCCCTGTGCAAATGAAGAGGGTTAGACGTCTGCAAAACGTCTGATGTCTCCCGCCCCACGTCTTGCCCCACGTCTTAAATCCCTCTATAGCGAGGGGTATCAGACGTCTTAAGACGTGGGACAAACATCTTTTGGTTAGCTGGGTTAGTTCTGTTTTTATTCTTTCACCTAGTTCCATTTCTATTCTTCCACCTAGTTTTGTTTCTATTCTTTCACCTAGTTCTGTTTCTATTCTTTCACCTAGTTCCATTTCTATTCTTTCACCTAGTTCTGTTCTCACCAGGGGGTCAGAAGATCATTTCACTTCAATCAGTCGAATGTCAACCTTTGAATGCAGCGACAAGTTAGCTACGAATCTTTATTATTTAATAAATAGATAATTATAACTAATCATCTTTTAATCATTTGTTCTAATTTCAGACCATTAGGAAATGGCCTGATGAAATGGTAATCAAGAAGTTCCAGAAATTCGAAAACCTGACTGATTTTCTACCTCTGCCTAAAGTGAACCATCGTTTCTACGAGCTCTGTGAACTAAGATGCAAAAGGAACCAATTACTATTGAAGGTGAGTCTTTAGAAGAGGGATAAATCAATACCATATAACTAGTTTTGTTACGCCAATATACTCTATTCAAGTGTGGTATAGTGCCTTTTTCCATGTTATGATGTCACTAAAATTATTTTTACATTGGCTATTATGAAAAAAAATTGAAAATGGTCTATAAAGCGGCGTGTACACGGGCACACAAGTGTGCCACTGGTGTGTGCTCAAATCGCTTCTTGAACGCAGTGATCGTGAGTAGCACTGTTTTCCAGTAAATTGTTCGCACGTATACTTTGTGCCCGCACTGCTGAGTGTCACTCACTTGCCTGCGTTTCAGATACAGTATGGGCCACAAAAATGATTCCCCTTTTTAAAATACTTATAAATCGTTAACCAATGGACGAAAAATATTCATCTTGGTCTCATTTTATCCGCTATTTAATCTTCTATCATTCAATAAAAACATTATTAAACTGATGGACATAGTTTAAGAACAGGTAAGCAAAGTGTGAGGGTGACTATTTTTGCCTTGCGCGAGGGTTATTTTTAGAGCTTCCCGGTTGTACAACTGCATTTTGCAGTGACGCGTGAGGTAACTAGTGTCCGTCAATGAAAGTTGCCGTCACCAACTGTAGGGTACAATATTATTAACTAGTGTACTTTCCTGTTAAAAATAACGGGCTTTCAATAGAAATTGAATGTTTATTTAATACAATTTTTTTAAATAATTGAATTTCTTCATAGCAGTTAGAGTCATTTTAATTTTATTTTAATTTTGAGTTTTTTTGGCTTTATGGGGTTACTCACATTTCTTATTGTTTTTAGGAGTTTGAATTTTTTATTTATTTTTTGAATTTTATAAATTCTTCGAATGATTTTTTTTAAACTTGGAGATTTTGAAAATTTAGAGATTTTTAAAAAAATTATATATTTTTGAAAATTTGGATATTTTCGAGAACTTAGATATTTTGAATATTTACAGATTTTGAATATTTAGAGATTTTTGAAATATTAGAGATTCTTAAGTTTTAGAGATTTTTTAAGTTTTAGAGAGATTTTTATGTTTTAGAGATTTTTGAAATTTTAGAGACTTCTGCTTTTTTTGAGTTTTATTAAAAAAAATCTTGAGCGTGATTGATTTATATATATATATATATATATTAAAACACAAAGCTCTTTATTATAGGGAACGATAGCTTTCATACTAAGTCACCAAATGACGCAACTGTTTGTCTTCTAGCCCGATGCCTACAGGATTTAATTAGCTTTCCTCTTTGTTGGTAGTTTTGAAGCTGTTATAAAATTCAAAATTATCAGCACATAACTACATAAATTATCATAAAGTGTATGATTTAAATATTTATCTATTCTTGATGTTGACGAAGTATCGGAATTGGTATCAGTAATTTGTATACCAATAATATTTTAAATTATTATATTTAAATTAAACCAATAATATTTTAAATTTTTGAATATAATTTATTTAAACAATATATATTCTAGTGGTAACTAAAAATTAGTAATAACAATATTTAATTTAGATCAATTAAAAAAATATTTCTTATAGCTGTAACCCTATTTTTCATAATATCTATTTTTTTTTAATACTTTATATTTATACCTAGTATGAAATTAATTATATTATTATTAAATACCTTTATGCGAGCGCCATTCTATGTTTTTTTTAAATGTTACAAATCAACTGCTTTAACTTCATATTATAATTAAAACTAAAAGTCATTTTACTCATTTATATAATCAAATAATCGACATCAGTCAAAATCTAGGTATCGGTATAGGAGAAAATTTTGGTATCATCCCGTTTGCATTGTACTTTTTCGAGAGAGCCTCTCTTCTTGATTGAGCAAAGCCAGTAGAAGTAACTTCTCAAATGATGAAGGAATTCTTTAGATTGAGGGTTTCCTAGCATGGCTGTTTGCAGTGACGGTCACTAGTTGCCGAGCTTTTCACACGAGGCAACTAGTGACCGTCACCGGTGACTGTCACTGAGTGACTCGTGTGAAGGGGGCCCTATAATTCTTATTTAATTCTCTAATTCTAATTGATTTATTCACCAACAGGTCAATGGAATTGGTGCCTTATCCTATGAAAAATTTTATTGGAAAATGCAGGATGAAATTAATAAGTGCATGAATTTACAAGCTACAACTATTATAATTTCCCATCCAACTGGAAGAAGTATGCCAGATAATGCACATCAGCGAATAATGATATCTAATTTCAAAAATGCTTTGAATAGGAAAATAGTACCCGGAGTGGACGATGCTGATATAGACACTCTCAGAATGTCTAATGATGTGTTCACTCTCCGTTCCTGTGTAAAGAAGAGTGCTGATGACATGAGTAGAGTCATAGAAGTGGCTCCACCTGCTATGACGAATATTGGAGTACAAGGATCACCAAAACTATTTCAAGCTGCGATAGAAAAATATAAGGGTACTTTGAAAAATGCAACTTATGGAGAAACGGACGTAACCCTTGCAAGTCTAAATGCTCTTGGAAAGTGTAAGAAGTTGCAATTTGTTTGGTTGACTGGTAAATTGGTAGTTTCTGAAGAAGTACCAGAAGCCTTTCACAGTATTCAAGCTAAGGATATTAGGTTATATGGGAACTTCCATTGCCCTTACGTTGCCGATCTTTTTTTCAGCAAAACTCTTGAAATGTTTTCAGTTGACTACAGTACCATTGCGGGGTTCAAAAACGAACTTCTCGCGAAATGTACTAAACTAAAATCCCTCATAATCAAAATGGAGTCAGAAAGAGAGGACATACAAAATGATCAGGTAGTTGATTCTATCTTTGAACTGGTAGATACCCTTAAACACCACGGAACAATTAAGCAGATTCACTTCTGGAACTTGAACCAGGTTATCCTTGACTCTCTTTCTGAACCTCTTTCTGCGTGCCTTGAGTCAATTAAAAGTAATGAAATAGATGTGGGAATACAACATTCTGGTGGTAGTGAAATCGTAATACTATTTGATAGGTAAATATTTGTTTCATTCAATATTCAATTATGAAATGAAATAATAATCATTCCATCATGGAAGAAGAAGAATAAAGTATATTCAAATTACCTTCAGCAGAACACAATAGTTATTTACAACAACCTTCAGTTTTCAGGAAATTGTCTCATTAATAATGTACTCTAAGTATCCCTACTCATTCTTTTTCAATTATTAATAAAATCAAATAAAAATAAAGATTCGTTACAAAATACTCATTTTGTAAATAATCATTGCCTGTAAATATAAATATGTTTATCTTATCTTTTATTAAGTGACCGGTAATTTGACCTTTGGTAATTTGACTCCCTGGTAATTTGACTCCCTGGTAATTCGATTCCAGTTATTTGATTCTTTGCACCATTAAATGTATATATTGTGTAACCATACTACTCCTTATTTATCGCTTTAATAACTACATTTTCATTTACTCTTCAAATCGCTTCCAAAGACAACTGCTGCAGTAGAAACAAAGTGGAGAAACAACTGCTAGAATGATGCGTCAAATAAATTATAATTTTCATCGTTATTGAAGAAGAGTGATTTGAAAATGTTTTATGTTATCTTTTTTCAAATCTTTAAATAGGTTAGTTAATGTTCATAATATGTAATTTCTACAGAAGAAACGTTCTCTTTTTATTTCATTTTGATTTACCGGGAGGAAAATTGCGGGGATTAAATTATCGGGGATAGAATTGCCCGGAAGCAAATTCCAAAGGGGATAAAATACCCGAGGTCAAATTAACTTTCTTCAAACAATATAAATTATCAGAGGAGCATATCATTCAATATGATTTGCTAGAATTAAGCTATTCATTTAATTTCTGTAATATATTTGTACTATAATTGTGAAAGTATGTCCCATGAAAATAAAACTTGTGATGGTATTACTTGTATTTTATTCTCATCTCAAATATTTCATCCATGTAATATTTTCTGCTAAATATTTGTTTCAGTTTATTTATGAATTTCTGCGAATTTGACAAAGAAATCAACACAAGAAGTTGAGATGGTAAAGCAACCTTAAACCTTCACATTGAAAACTAAATGATCTGAAAAATGATTAGTAGTCTAAATGGAGATTTGATTAGTTCCTTGCATACACTTACTTTTCTAATTTTCTATTATATTTAAATATAACAAATTTCTCGTCGTGTACCCAGACTAATTTTGAAATATCTACAAACATTACAGTTAATAAAGTTTCTTTAGGGAATGTGATATTAGAAAACAGTTAAAAATTGTTACAGACACACTTTTCTCTGACTGTAAACTGCGTCCATCGCTTTATTGCAGATCGCCATTTTGTGAATAATTTTGATCGTACAGTAGTGAAACTTTGGTCACTGGAAGATTGCTTCTATGTTAGTATCTTGCTGAAATACTTTATGAGTCCATGAGAAAAATGGAAAGTTATGAACGTTTATGTATTTTGAAGGCATTTTAACTGTCCATCACTTTATTGCAGCTCTGTGAAAAGGCCAAAGGAAGATACTGATAATTATTGTGTAGAAACTTTAATTCTAAAATTTAATAAACATGAGAGATTATCAGATAAAGGAAAAAAGAGAAATATTCGTTAATACTTACTTATTACTTTATTAAATAGTATCACAGTCACAGCTATATCTAAAATACAACAAAACAAAAAAATCATCATTTGTATAGATTAAATTGATTATTTCATTATTCAATAGAAGCATAATCTAATAATACAACATCTATGTTTGTTAATAAAATGCCTGATGAAGAGTCGAAACAACCATCAGTCGTTGTAAATGAGGTGCCTATTAAAAGTTAAAACAACCAATAGCCAATTCTTGTAAATGAATAAAATGTTAAGGTTTTAATTGTGCCTCAATTCTTATCAACTTCATTTTATATTTCTAGATAGGTACCAGACTGAAGCGACATTATAACGAGGAGTGGAAGTTCAACCAGTGCAAGTAGCTACCAAACTAAATTTTCACATACAGAAATATTTTTCTAACGATATTCAGAAGTAAAAACAATTTTTTAACAAGAAATGACAGAAAAGCAATTGTCATTTTATTATTTTCATCTCGTACTATTTTCAATTTTCAGCACATAGCTATAGCTATTTATTCTGCTGCAATGCATAAAAAAGCAAAATGAGAGTGGATATTATTTTAAAGTATCTATCTGTCAACTTCATAACTATTGCTATAACTTATATTATCTTACAAAAAGTTACATTTTCTCGGAAGAAACAGACTGTTCAGCATAAATACCTAACAATATCACTTAATTATCTATCTAAGATCTTATTATGCTAGAGTGTTTCGTATCAATAATAAAGGCATCTCTACTCCTCCTTTAAAGGTGCTGAAATGGATGCATCTTTTCTTTCTTCAGGATGTGCAATACAGGTTCACAGGACTGAATAGTTGCGAACTGATCTGATGTGGTGCGGTTTAGGTCAAACATCGCAGACTGGGTCTGTGAACACACCACTGGGTTCTTCTTACGTCCCCGGCGACACAGGCTCTACTTTGGAGACTAGAACTGCACTCATAGAACGCGTACCTTCGCCACTGTTTCAATTGATTAGCTATAACATTTTCGTTATCTTGACCTTGGACCCGATCGTTCCCTAAAATTTAATAAATGGTTCCTGGATAATGACCAATTGTCTCACAAAATTTCAGGCAATTTGGTTGAATATTTTTTGAGTTATGAGAAGAACAAGATTACAAGTAATTTATGATAACAGATTATGTATAATTAACATACAACCATTTTTCAAAGATAACTGGAAAGACTTGTCACAGTACAATACCAGAGAGATCAAGAGTAATTAGAACAAAATTGATGATTATTGGCGAGAGGAATAATATGAATTAAACTTCATCATATATGACATTAATGGAGAATATCTATTTAAATTATCTCATGTGCATTTGATAATCTGGTAGGACAAATTAATTCAGTTTTAACCTCACAGCTCTCTCAGCTACAAATGTCACCAACAACAATTTCTAGAGTGCCACCTTTATTTCTATTCTTCTTAACGATTTTCAACTTTTGCTGTTTCGGAGAGTCTCTTTGATGTTTCCTATTAGCACCTCTCAGTTGCATCATCTCAGCTCTAAAGAGAGAATTCATAACCTGAAGTTCACTGGCAATCCCATCCATTGAGAAATCCCTGTTGACGAGATCACACTGCGTGCTTTTGTCCGAAGACGGCTTTGATATTTTACTGAGCAGAGCATTCTTCAGTTCACTCTCGCTGATATTACCACTCATCATCTCATTAAAAGACCTCTTACGAGAACTGTGAACCTTCGAATCTGATTCACACTCCTCATCATATTGATACATCGACTGTCTGTTTTTCTTGATGGTTCGTATGGGTCGAGAACTCGTCAGTTGTGAAGAATCTGTCATGCGGCTTTTGTTGAATCTGACGGTTTGAAGTTTGATTACGCTGTCAGAGTCTACCAGGTGGATGCCAATTTCTTTTTCTCCATTGAGGCTAATGCTGCCCCCTTCACACTTCAGAAACTGAAGTTGAGGACTAGAAATATTCACTGAATTCTTGTCACAGATTTCATCATATTCTCTTTTAATGCTGATTCTTTCATCCATCTTGTTAGGTAGGTCCGTGTTAGGTAGCTAATCTGAAAATAAAATTTGGATTAGTTAATATTACTAATACTGAATTCTACCTAAACTAAACTAAATTGAGTTAAAATCAGATTTTGAATAAAATAGTTAAATTGCTATGATAAGTGATATTTTTGCATACAGTTCATAGTTATTTACTTCTCTCCCTCTCAGTGAAATTATTACTTATGTTAGCCTATTATTATATCAAATATATATAGCTAGAAACAACTTCCAAATGACTAAATTTAAGAATGAGTTTTAATATCCATAATCTAATATAACAATTGATAAGCAAATATAAAACTAGTTTTAATCATTTTCACAACCTTCTGAAATAGTTTTTAGTTACAGCCAACTTACTTTCAATTGCTAAAAGACAATGTCAAAGTATAAGTAGGGGATGTAAGCTTCAATCAACAGTTAACATAGTTACTTCTCTGTTCTGGAATGAAAAATAATAATATTAATTAGCAATACATAAATAAAAAAAAGCAGATGAGTACCGGAATTAATTTTCCAACGGAACCAGAAGATTGTTAAAGTGATTAAACATTGATACCAACAGAGACACTCTTTCTTAAACAATAATTTAATTGAACATCATCATTAATGAAAAGCTTCATCATGTTAAAAACTTTATATCATAGACTAGCTAGCTAGTAATCGTAGTATGAATAATTACATCATCTTGATTTACATGTTATTATGGGTTTGTTTTAGATATATCTGACAGAGTATTTGTTGATTTAATAGTGTCAGAATGAATTAATGAAGGAAATCAGATAAAAAATATAATGTTTCTCTGAATGGGTAAGGTATTAAGTTTCCTGACTCACTCTATCATTTATGCTCAGAGCCGCACATAAATTATCTAATTAGTCATTTGTTTTTCGGTTTCCCCATTTAGGTTCAGCCACTGAAAATTAATAGTAACAAATAGGAATAAATAGCTAAAAATTCACAGTAATAAATTAATAGGAAATGTATAATCTGCAGCATTTAGCCTCTAAAATTCATCTGTTAGCCTAAGTCCCAGTCTGTATTTGGTGCACAAAATTCCACTGACTATTTCAAAAAGCTGAAAAAATCTACCATAAATTTCCCAGTCTGCAGAATATGGGACACTTTTAACTTTTTCTGTGCGAACAATCCTCAATTTCCTCCTATATTTACCCAGTCTGCAGAATATGGGACATTTTTAACATTTTCTGTGCGAACAATCCTCTATTTCCTCCTATATTTACATGTTTTTTACTGAGAACAGAAGCCACAATAGTGGATTTCATCATTTCTTGGAGAACAGTTTACCAGTTCCTCCAGTCTGGTAAATTTCCAGTAATTTCAAATTTGGCTGACCCACCAACATTTTACCCATTTTTCCACCAAAAATTTTAAATTTATGGTAATTGCCACTATTAACTAATTGGTAACATAGGAATAAATAGGTAAAAATCCACCGACTTTGCCAGAATATTATATTGAAAGGAAAAAAATTCTACCAACAAGTTGGTGGAATTTCCCACGACATACAGTCTGGTCCAAGCCCTAAGGCCAGTCTGTATTTCGTGGTAAATTCCACCGACATGTCGGTGGAATTTTTTTCCCTTTGAGAATAATATTCTGGCAAAGTCGGTGGATTTTTAGCTATTTATTCCTATGTTACCATTAATTTTTGGTGGAAAAATGGGTAAAATGTTGGTGGATGTGTCAAATTACTGGAAATTTATGGTTGATTTTTTCAGCTTTTTCAAAAAGTCAGTGGAACACTGGAATTGTGTGCACCAAATACAGACTGGCCCTAAGGTATTTTCCAGAGTGGTTAAAGAAAGAAAGAAAGAAAGAAAACTTTATTATTGAAGTTCTCCAGTCTGCAGAATGTGGAACATTTTTCCAAGACTCTCTGCGACCAGTCTGCAGAATATGGAACATTTTTCCAAGACTCTCTGCGGGAGTTTTTGAATGAAATTTTAGAAATTGGAGATCTCTGCGGGAGATTTTGAATTAATTCCTATGTTAGCATTAATTTAGCTGCGGGAGATTTTGAATTAATTCCTATGTTACCATTAATTTATCTGCGGGAGATTTTGAATTAATTCCTATGTTACCATTAATTTAGCTGCGGGAGATTCTGAATCTGCTGCTGAGAGTCAGAGAGTAGCTCTCTCTCAAATTAAAGTCTCTGCGGGAGAAGAGACACATTCTGCAGACTGGCTCTGCGAGAGTTTTAGATTGAACTTTTAGAAATTGGAGATCTCTGCAGAAGATCTTGAATTAATTCCTATGTTACCATTAATTTAGCTGCGGGAGATTTTGAATTAATTCCTATGTTACCATTGATTTAGCTGCGGGAGATTCTGAATCTGCTGCTGAGAGTCAGAGAGTAACTCTCTCAAATTAAAATCTCTGCGGGAGAAGAGACACATTCTGCAGACTGGGTCAAGTTCTCGAAATGAAATTTTGAATGCATAGGTATACGAAATTGTCTGTCAGAATTGAAAAAGAAAAACAATTTGTTTTACTATTTGTGTTGTTTTGATTTTAGAAACGTGAGGTCATAGAAAACGGGATTTTTGAAATTCCTACTCCTCCAGGAGTCCTCATTCACTTTTTCATGTAGAAACTATATAAATGTTTGTGTATTTAGGTTATTTAACACATTTACCTAAATACACAAACATTTATATAATTATATTTTCACATTTCAAGATTTGCATACCTAAGTCATAAAGCTTAAAATATTCATTAATAGCTACTTTTTACAATTTGGTTTTAAACCAACAATTTATTTCATAGTAATCTGAAATCTTATCTAAATTTCTATTTTATTTAGTATAGTTAGCTAATTTAACATTCTGATTGAATTCAGAAGTTGGGTTTGATTTATTTCTCTTCGAAAAATTAATGTTTTCTTTCGACGTTCGGTACAAAACTATAAACTGTGGAAATTTCATTTCATTAAATGACCAATACAAATAAAAACATTATTTTATTTTATTCGAATAAATAATGATAGTAAATGATTATTATTTTATACCTGTTGGTAACATGGTATGTATCATGGATAATTAGGGGATACTAAACAAAGTAATATTTTTTATATACCTAGTTTATTCCTATGAGAATAAAATGAGTTAAATTATTAATTGTTCAATATTTTGTACCCTCATTACTTTTTCCTATTATCACATGTATCAGTCTTTTATTATTATTGATATTTCTGTTTGTATTTATGGATTATATTTTTTACATTTGTGCTCTCTTAAATTTGCATTAGTTTCCCCATAAATAGATTTCATAGAAAACTACTATATTTACTAATAGAAAATTATTGTACCTATTCTCTGGTAGACTGATCTCTTTCAAATACTACTAAACTGAACTCGTTATGTATTGAGTTTTGTTTATATATTTTATTTGCATTTAGATAGAAATGAATGAAAAAGTACATACAAAATAAAATATCTTTTTAGTGATCTTCCATTTAATTTACATGCATTTAGTAATGAATTAAAAGGTTTACTCATTTTCTATATTTTTGCTAATTATTTTTTATATAGCTAGCTATATCTTTTTTTCTAAATTAATCCATATACTTCAGTTACTGTGGACCAGACAGACATTTTCAATATATGTGCTTTTCATCGAACCTGTTTTCGTTCTCACGGCAGTTGTTCATTGAATGTGTACCTGTGCGATAACTTGGAACTTACCCTATTTACCTAATAGGAACTTCACATATCCTACATCTTATGAACAATCTGGAAATGTATTAAATGATTTTATTTACATACATTTTATACTAAGAATATTAAACCCGATTATAAAAATAATAGGTATATAATTTTTCAGAAATAAAGAAATCAAATAAAGGATTCATCTTAAATAAAGGTTATAAAATTATATATATTTCGAATAGGATATGATTTTCCTTGAATTTAAAACCCGTTAAATATATTTTGACTAAAAAGGTATATTTCGCACAACCTTGAAAGTATCAAATCAATGTCATTCTTTATTTTTTTTCCTTTCCTTTTATGTTAAAGCTTATACTGTAAAATGTTTTTGCTTTATCGTTTCATACTTTTCAATAAACTATTCCAATATTGCTTAATTATTGCTTAAAACTATTACTATATTGCTTAATTATTGCTTAAAACTATTCCTATATTGCTTGATTATTGCTTAAAACTATTCCTATATTGCTTAATTATTGCTTAAAACTATTCCTATATTGCTTGATTATTGCTTAAAACTATTCCTATATTGCTTAATTATTGTTTAAAACTATTACTATATTGCTTAATTATTGCTTAAAACTATTCCTATATTGCTTGATTATTGCTTAAAACTATTCCTATATTGCTTAATTATTGTTTAAAACTATTACTATATTGCTTAATTATTGCTTAAAACTATTCCTATATTGCTTAATTATTGCTTAAAACTATTACTATATTGCTTAATTATTGCTTAAAACTATTACTATATTGCTTGATTATTGCTTAAAACTATTCCTATATTGCTTAATTATTGCTTAAAACTATTACTATATTGCTTAATTCCATATATACTTCAGGGTTACTTTTGGACATTAACCATAAAGATATGATGAATAAATAGGTTAAGTTAATAACAAAATGCAAATACATTTTATGAAACTGATGAATTGGTATCCATGATACACGCCGGTATCATGGATACCAATATAAATTAACTATTTTTTTTGCATGATCGAAATCGTGGAACCATCCGACAGAACGGATAGATAACTTGCAACTTTCTCCAATAAACACGCATTGAAATGTTTTCTATTATCTGTACCATTGGAAATAGCTAGAACTGCCTGGGAATATTTGATGACTAAGCAAAATAATACAGTAATCATATTAACATAATTACAACAGGAAATATTTATTTCTTTCTTATTACAGAATAATAAAAAATATAGAATCATTAAGATACATGAGACATTACTTCAGAGGTAAAACGTTATTATTTGTAGCTAAAGAAATGTTGCAAGCTATCATTTCCTAAGCTATAAAAAGATACTTGCAGTTCCTGATACTTTTTAACATCAAAAAGTTTGTCACTGTCGACTGTTGTAAACATTCAATATTACTCCACTTCATGAGAATAACTGGAATGTTTTTTTTATATCGAAATGTTTTGAATTATAAATACATTTTATTTCCATAAAAGGAAATGTCCAAAGCAAGTTAATTGTGAACATGTCTTAGTAAGTTCACACTTTAACATCATATACTCATTATCTAGTTAATTAATTGAGATAATTAAACCCTAAAAATATTTAAAACAAGCTACACTTTCATACACAAAAAGATTCATCAGACTGGGTTTATTTCTGAGACCTGATGAAGATTTACTGAACACTTTATCAGTGAAGGGTAACTGCACTAATTTAAATAACAAATTTAGGATATTTATTTTAATTTGTTTAATGAAGAATAATAAATATCTGCAGCTATCATGGATAAAAATTGAAATAAAAGTTATATAATAGTTACGGTATATATTTTTTTAATGTAGGTATGTTAGCGAAGATGTGGAACAGTCCGTTATTTCGTTTTTAAATCTATTAACATTATGAATAATTTATTGAATAAACACATTTTAATTTTAAAATATACTTGGTCATAAATTCTCTCACGTTATTTTCTTCTCTCCTCAATATTATTACATTAAATTATTAGTTAGTTATTAAGGTTGTGACAATATGCGTTTAAAATCATAGATCCCAAGAATATCATAGACGAAACGAAATGAAATGGTATCGGATACTATATACCGCTGGTGTAGAACTATTCAATACTCTTTAATTCTCTCCGTCTATAAAATTTTCTGGATCTACGATTTTAAAGCATATTGTCACAACCCTAGAATTTATTATTAATTATTGCAGTAATTAATTATTCGGATTTAAAGTTTAATAGAAAAAATGCCTTTTCATGGATGACTATACATTTTCAAATAAGTTCATTATTTAACGTATTTTATTTCTCATGACTCAAAAAATAGGGATGATTCATGACTTTATTTTTAAAAGAGTTTAACTGGTAGAACTGCTCCCTAATGAAATTAAACTAATTTACTATACTTAAACCCTATAAACAAAGTATAGAGATACATAGAAAACTTATGGCAATTTGTGGCAGACTGAACTAAATATGTTCACTACACAGGTTAGGTCATTATACAGGAGTCTATACCAATCAGGATTTTCACTATACAGGAGTTCATTATAGAGGAGTTCTACTGTTTAAAATAATCCAATCTTCACAGAGTCAATTGATTTAATGAGGCGCTGTCTCTTTGCATTGGCTATCGTTTATCATCAAATATTTCAAAGCCGCAACTTACTTCTTAAATAGAATTTTATTCTGAATTAAAATAAATATGCGCGTTACATTTATATATTTTTTAGTAAAATTGAAATGAACTCTTTTTAAATACATTGTACCTATGTAGGATAAATTACCAATTACCAAATATGAATTGTATACGGGGTAAAAATTTCAATGAGTTTAATAAAAAATAATCATCAAAATATGAAAATTTGAGAGAACAACAATAATAAATACCTATTTTTTTTTTCTCTTTACAATCAATATATTTTAATATTTGATGTTTTTTTAATAATAATAACCAAGTGAAATTTTCCTCCGATAATTGTCACTTAATAATAGTTATTTATTAATTAATATTCTTTACTAGTGAATCTTTCACATAAAACAGAAGATGTTGAAACACATGCTTATTATTTATTTATTATTATTTATTTATTATTATTATTTATTATCTAACAACGGAGCACCACCTTCAGTTAGGTAAACAAGAGAGATAATATTTATTTATCTTTGAAACCATTTCCTCTGATACGACATAACGAAGCTCTCTTTTTTCTATATTTTAAAAGTAAAATATAGTTTCTTTTACCACTAAAGTATATTTAGATTAAGTTATAACAAAATATTCCTATACAAAAAATGTGTAAATTGGTAAAATCCATTTAATAGGGTTTTTGTTTATTAACATTGTTATTTGTTATACAGTTAAATGAAATTATTTATATTTGTGAATAACTTTAAAAAGCATGATTAAATACAAAAAATTAATATACTAATAATAATATTTTGGCAGAAAGAAAGGCCTTTTTTAATAGTTTTGATTTACCCATTATTTATAGATTTTAAAACACAATCGATCAATTTTTTTTACCTAATATTTTAATTATAGTTCATATATTATTTTTGTCGAATCATGTACCCTACCATAGGGACACACGAGGAAAATAAGCCCTAGAGTGATTATATTTTTAGATCCAATATTTGCCCACTTAAAATAACAAACAAACAATACTATTACTGGTCAACATTCTCTATTTATAGTATTTAAAATAAACAAGAAGTAAATTCGAAAAAAATGGAAAAGTACCTAGTTTATTAATTAAAATACGATTACTATCATTATTTAAGAACTTCTTTCTGTGATGGTACCTACATGTCAAAGATGATAATATTATTGGCAAAATATGTGAAGTAGTTTGTTGCCTAAATACAAGGTGAATAATCTACATTCCCACATACCATGAATAATACATATAAAAGCCTATCGAGATGCCATATCGTTCGTTGACGTCAGAAATATAGCAGAATAAATAAACCTAATAATAATTATAATTAAACTCGTTATTCTAATTATATTAATCGGTGCCAATTAAAATAACGAGTTAAATTATAATGATTATATAGGTTTTTTTTATATGTGTTTGAATATGAGAAATCGTTCTAGAACTCAAAACATAAACCATACCAAAATAATTAAGTTAATTTTCAACTAGGTACTAATACAGTAGTTGAAAATGAACATCAATAAATATCAGGTTCATATCGTAGCTGTCTTTCAATAGATAGACGTACGCTCTACATCTCACACGTAGCACGCATTTATAACATATCAAACCAAAAGAGAGACAATGGACGTCGTTATGTTACCATCACTGTTGCCAACGTACATATATATGTATGCATATACCTACCTACGATAACGCCACACCACAGTACATAAGTACGTAGAATACTCTCTACATAGGTACTGTGCGGCACACTACATAAATAATTATCGCAATTTAGGAACCAGCTGTTATACACCATGGCTAATTGTCAAGAGATTTACCTATATACAGTGATTATTATCTTTAATAAATCTATTCTCATTTTTTTTACATGCAGTTGGTACCTAGATTGTTAATACACTTGAAGGGATTCAGTTTTAACATGTCAAAGTAAAACTAGGTACATATATTTATAAATAGAATAAAAAATATCAATAAATAATAGACTAAATTATATAAATCCTCGGACCTCCAGCCTGAATATTCTTCCATAAAACAAAGAAAAGAAGAATATATATATTATATATATGCACTTCATATTTATTTGTATTAGCTGTACAGTAAAGGGTGTAGTAACTGAAGTAGCACAAGTTGCCAGATGTACTCTTTGTTTACATTCTCTTGGCTCTGTTGGTCATCATTTTCACTCTAATTTTAAACCAGAATTTATTATTGATTTGAGTGCCCTCTTAATTTAAATATTATGTTTCTTATTCTGTTTCGATTTTGATCTATTTGAATTCAATAATTTCTTAAAATCAACCTTGAGGTTACAGCAATCGGATGCCAAAGTAGCTTTATCAGTTATAAAAACTGCAAGGTCTTAGCAGTATCTTTTGCAGAGAAGTAATGTTGCTGCTTAGTAACTGTACCGTCTTTAAATTTAATTAAATTTTGAATAAATAGTGTATTAGTCGGCCATGTATATCGCCAATATATATTTAAAATAATAATCAATGAATTAAGTACTCTAAAATATGATTTATATGATTTTAGTCATAAAATAGTGTTATTCCTCACCACTAGATGTCACTGTAATACTACTCTCACGAGGTGTTTTTACTGTTAGAGTAGAATTAACCCCTTCGTTCTTAACCTCTCTCAGTTGTACTCAATCACTCGTGGGGTGTGCGACGCGCCGTTCCCTCCGTCAAATTCATTGAGTGATCCCGTACTCGTCTCCACCATCATTTTAAAGCTTGAGCAGTAACCACTGTCTTCAGATCATATATCCTGCTCATAATGATGTCAAATTACCCCTCTGTGCAGCTGAATACGACTTTTATAGTTCTAATTTATGAGTTTATCACATATACTACTGCTTGTTTTGTACATGATTTCTTATTTTTTTCTTTTATTTACGTTGAGAAGATACGAATAAAGATATGATAATTGGTGCCAAATATTCGATGTTGTGAGGGCTAGCTTGCGGGTTGTTGACTTCATTTATTGGTGTAATAAAAGAACAAGCAAATATTATATTAACATTTATTGTGTGTCTATTTAAACCAATACAACTTTGATTTAGTCTTATCAAGGTTCATTTAAATGTGCTGCTCTATACACTCTCTCTGTTTGTGTTTGTTTATATGCAGTGTGACATTGAGTTTTATTTCTAGTATTTTATGCTACGTTAGTTTACTATCGGAGAAATGTGAAAGCATCTGCTTTCGAAAAAATAAAAAAAGTTTATCATCTCGTAAGTCGTAGCTGCATTTAAAAGACACGGGAAGAAATGAAATATTAGAACTGTAGATGAGGCCTGTAGACACTGTAGATGATGAGGCCTGTAGACACTGTAGATGATGAGGCCTGTAGACACTGTAAATGATGAGGCCTGTAGACACTGTATGTGATGAGGCCTGTAGACACTGTAGATGATGAGGCCTGTAGACACTGTAGATGATGAGGCCTGTAGACACTGTAGATGATGAGGCCTGTAGACACTGTATGTGATGAGGCCTGTAGACACTGTAGGTGATGAGGCTTGTAGACACTGTATATGATGAGGCCTGTAGACACTGTAGATGATGAGGCCTGTAGACACTGTAGATGATGAGGCCTGTAGACACTGTAGATGATGAGGCCTGTATGCACTGTAGATGATGAGGCCTGTAGACACTGTAGATGATGTGGCCTGTAGACACTGTAGATGATGAGGTCTGTAGGCACTGTAGATGATGAGGCATGTAGACACTGTAGATGATGAGGCCTGTATGCACTGTAGATGATGAGGCCTGTAGATGATGTGGCCTGTAGACACTGTAGATGATGAGGTCTGTAGGCACTGTAGATGATGTGGCCTGTAGACACTAGATGATGAGGCCTGTAGACACTGTAGATGATGAGGCATGTAGACACTTTATATGATGAGGCCTGTAGACACTGTAGATGATGAGGCCTGTAGACACTGTAGATAGAGGCCTGTAGACACTGTAGATAGAGGCCTGTAGACACTGTAGATGATGAGGCCTGTAGACACTGTAGATAGAGGCCTGTAGACACTGTAGATAGAGGCCTGTAGACACTGTATTTATGTATTACCAATACATCACTGGTGTTTTTACCTCATTTCTCCATGTAATTAACCTAGTAATTATGTATTCTAACGTTTCTCCCCACATCAGATATTATATCTCTTCATATTCTTTCTTCACCTCGGTTAATTCTTGTTATTTTCCCTACTGTTGTTAGTGTGACATTTAAGTTTAAACTAACAGAAGAAAAAAGGATATCGTCTTACCGGAAGATATTCTACATAAGGAAGATAAACAAGGATATGCTAATGCATTGGTGAGTGAAGTCCTACTGTAGAACAGCTAGTGTATCTAGGGTACAGTGTTTACTATTGAGTGTATCTAGGATACGGTAGTAGATGTGATGTATTGATAGTTATCTAGAATACAGGAATTAGTGTATCTAGAATACATTTAGTGTATCTAGGATACATTTAGTGTATCTAGGATACATTTAGTGTATCTATGATACATTTAGTGTATCTATGATACATTTAGTGTATCTAGGATACATTTAGTGTATCTAGGATACATTTAGTGTATCTATGATACATTTAGTGTATCTAGGATACATTTAGTGTATCTAGGATACATTTAGTGTATCTAGGATACATTTAGTGTATCTAGGATACATTTAGTGTATCTAGAATACATTTAATGTATCTAGGATACATTTTGTGTATCTAGGATACATTTTGTGTATCTAGAATACATTTCGTGTATCTAGGATATATTTAGTGTATCTAGGATACATTTAGTGTATCTAGGATACATTTAGTGTATCTATGATACATTTAGTGTATCTAGGATACATTTAGTGTATCTAGGATACATTTAGTGTATCTAGAATATATTTAGTGTATCTACTATCTAGGATACATTTAGTGTATCTAGGATACATTTAGTGTATTTATGATACATTTAGTGTATCTATGATACATTTAGTGTATCTATGATACATTTAGTGTATCTAGGATACATATGGTGTATCTAAGGTGCAATACTTATGTGTATTTTAGATACCGTTGCCAATTTTTTTCAATGTAAACAATTTTTTATTATAGACTTATTTTTAACTAATTTTGTTAATAAAGCAAATCGATTATAGAAGTATTTTTTGTTCATTTATTCATTTAATATTATAAAGAAAGTCGTATTGCAAGTGTTAGTTCAAATGCGCAGAACCTGTATTGAAAGTGTTAGATAAATGCGCAGTAAGTAATATTAATGGACAAGTTCATCGGTATATTTAAAATCTTTCATCCAAACCTGTTCAGTTTACCTAATCTTTTGGTTAAGTAATTAACCATTTAAACCAATTATCTATGTGCCAGCATCATTATTTTGCATTGGGTACAAGTAGAGTAAGTTCCGAGTTATCGGACAGTTACACATGTTCGATCATCTAAAATCTATATGATTATTATTTATTTTTATTTTTTAATTGGTATCCATGATAATCACTGTATCTTGGATACTAATTAAAATATATTATATTTTTTCGTATATGATCGAATATGAAGCTTGTCCGATAACTCAGAACTTACCCTGCCATTGCTACTTGACGCAGTAACCGCGTCATGCGCCACATGTGGTACACAGCTAACTTGCTCAACATGCTTCATGTACCACTACTGGTACGCGCCAACACTTTTTTGGGTATTTTTAAAATTTATTCTTCTCCAACATATATTGAATACTTTATACGACTATTTTTTTTAAAGTATGCTACATATTCATTATGACTAGAAATATCAGAGAAATATGCACATAAGCAAATAAAACCATAACATATCTCGAGATGCGGTTAATGTACAATACCATTTTTACTTAAAATTTATTACTAGTCTTGTTACTTTCCAGTGAAGGCAAAATATCAAAGTGTGAAACTTGTTCATTAAATGTTTACGAACTTCTTTATTCACATCGTTTGTTTTTTCTTTTCCCGTCAGTTTCTTCTCACGTCACTAATTGAGATTGGTAACGCGAAGATTCTTTATCAACTCTCTTAGATAAGCCTTATCTTGCAATCTCCTTACGCAGGTATACCTACCATTATACCATTATATTACACCATTATATCATACCATTATATTATAGGTACCTACCATTATATTATAGGTACCTACCATTATATTATAGGTACCTACCATTATATCATATCATTATATTATACCATTATATTATAGGTACCTACTATTATACCATTATATTATACCATTATATTGTAGGTAGCTACTTACCATTATATCATAGGTTATATTAAAGAAAGCTTATTTCATAACCTCTTCATCGGGTGAAATAATGCAAGTCATTTTGCTGATATAGTGAAGTGATGCTTAATTGGTACTATTAAAACAAGTGATGTACCTTTTTCTTTTAAAAACAATCGTATTTCTAAAAGTAAAATGATATTAATTGTAAATAAAATATAAATGAAATTATATTAATTATGTCACTCTCAAAAATGTATTTTCCTAGTACCCCTTTAAAGCATTCCAATGCAATTCCCATTCCAATGCAATACCCATTCCAATTCAATTCCCATTCCAATGCAATTCTCATTCCAATGCAATACCCATTCCAATTCAATTCCCATTCCAATGCAATTCCCATTCCAATGTAATACCCATTCCAATTCAATTCCCATTCCAATGCAATTCTCATTCCAATGCAATTCCCATTCCAATGCAATTCCCATTCCAATGCAATTCCCATTCCTAGTGCTAACACTAACTAGTGTATGTAAACATACAGACTCTAAAGTTGTTACTATGTATCACCTGAGACAGCTTCTAGAGTCATGAGATTGATGTGCACTCTCCCTTTCTGTATCTAGATACTATCATTGTGATCTAATTTGTCTATTGAACTGGAGTGTATCATGGATACTGTGTAATGTATTCTATAACTGTATCATAGATACGGTGTAATGTATTCTATAACTGTATCATGGATACTGTGTAATGTATTCTATAACTGTATCATAGATACGGTGTAATGTATTCTATAACTGTATCATAGATACTGTGTAATGTATTCTATAACTGTATCATAGATACGGTGTAATGTATTCTATAACTGTATCATAGATACGGTGTAATGTATTCTATAACTGTATCATAGATACGGTGTAATGTATTCTATAACTGTATCATAGATACTGTGTAATGTATTCTATTACTGTATCATAGATACGGTGTAATGTATTCTATTACTGTATCATAGATACGTTGTAATGTATTTTAATTTCTAACTGTATCATAATCTTTTTAAGTTATATTATTTATTTTTATTAATAACCACAATATGTTGAATATTATTTGGTTATCAAGGTTGAACATTATTTGGTTATCAAGCTTGAATATTATTTGGTTATCAAGGTTGAATTATTTGGTTATCAAGGTTGAATATTATTTGGTTATCAAGGTTGAATATTATTTGGTTATCAAGGTTGAACATTATTTGGTTACCAAGGTTGAATTATTTGGTTATCAAGCTTGAATATTATTTGGTTATCAAGGTTGAATTATTTGGTTACCAAGGTTGAATTATTTGGTTATCAAGGTTGAATATTATTTGGTTATCAAGGTTGAATATTATTTGGTTATCAAGGTTGAATATTATTTGGTTATCAAGGTTGAATATTATTTGGTTATCAAGGTTGAATATTATTTGGTTATCAAGGTTGAATATTATTTGGTTATCAATGTTTCTTAAAAACAAGAAGTTTTACGTGTTTCAGTGCATGTTTATTTGTTTATCGGCTAATGCCCCCTATAGTAACATGACCTTCATCATGACGTCATATTTTTTGGCTTCTTAAGTTGTTTTGCGGGACCTGTAGTTATTGAGTAAAGTTTATTCTACTGCCAAACCATTTAGGTAGGAATGATAATTAATAAAGTAGACAAATACTAGAAAATATTAAAAAAATATATATATTAATATATTTAATTGAATACAACACATCTTTTTTTATTTTTGAATAAAAAAAATTACCCAAATTTTGAGTTGTGAAATTATTTATAAAAAAAAATCAATGTAAACTACTGAAAATTCTCACAGTCAATAATTTTCTTGAAAGTTCATTTCCAGTTTATTTATAATATTTTTTAATTTTCTTCTCCATCACCCAGCACTACACATAATCAGTTTACATATCGTCACAGCACTACACATAATGAGTTAACATATCGTCACACCACTACACATCGTATATTCATATTTCTTTTCCATCACCCATAGCTACATATATCGTCACCATGTTGCTATCGTATCATTCTCGTCACGATTTTCTTCCAGCTTATATGGAACACAGTTATAAAGTATATATAGTACATATAAGAAACATATACCGTACATATCAGCCAACTTTAGGACGCGAGACATGCCGGTTAAGTTTGGGTGTATCTCGGGATGTAGAATGTAGATAGATACCTTGGGAACAATGTTCTGAGGCAACATTGGAGCAAAATTGGGACAATGTTATGGGACAAAATTGTGGAAGGTTATTCTTTGATAGGCATTTTTATTTATTTGTAATCTTGTTATAACTCAAAAAGTATTCAACCAAATTGTCTGAAATTTAGTGGGACGATTGGTCAATATCCAGGAACCAGTTGATTAGATTTTGGGAGCGATCGGGTCAAAGGTCAAGGTCACGAAAAGGTCAAAATGAATGTAGCGGATGCGAAGTATGCGCTCTACGAGTGCCCGTTATAGTTAATACTTCATTTTAAGAAGCCTTATAGTGCCTGCTACATTATACTATTCTCCAATATTGATTGATTGTTTAAAGATGTGCTACTTCTAAGATAATATTTTTTTGAATTATCGGGATATAATCAAAATAATATCAATACCTTTTTTATCGTTCTTAACATTTCAGTCTGTCTGTCTGTTCATCACGTACAGCTTTAGATTCTGACTCATATATGATATGGTCTCCCTATTACACTTTCCGAACACGTTCACCATCATCTCTATTTGGTTGGTAACTAGAAAGAATAGTGTTTATACATGTAGGGTAGTTTTCGAGTTATCGGACGGCTCTGCCTTTTCGGTGATAGGTATAAGAAATAAGTATATAATAAATCTTAATTAACTTTCATTTTAATTTTTATCCATTTACTTTTTCGATGATGTACGATAAAAGTAAATAATAGTTATTATATAACTTTTATTTAACTTGGTAGCTAATAACCTATTAATTTATATTTCTTATATGACCGAAAATGTGGAACTGTCCGATAATTCGTAACTTACCCTAAGTGATTTAGAGGCTTAGAAGCGACTCTACAGGGACACAAGCCAAGGTAATGTTCATAAGGGTGACAGTGAGTGCAATATAGCGAGGAAATGACCCTTAGTGCCTTTCAATGGCTAATTGTTTAAAAAGCTGTGCCAAAGAAACATAGCGTGCCAATTAAAAGGAATTATTGCCACACTTTCAAAACAGGTCACTAACAACCAAAAGTAGACCTAATGTAGCACCTATTTAACATAGATGCTATTTTGATATCTCACTCGTATCTATATACTGCTGTTATTTGATACCTACTTCGGTATCTGATGTCTAGTTATAATGTATCATAGATACTGACACTGTCTGAGTTTCTTCTATTGGTATCTGTGATACTTACTTTATTGTATCATAGATACGGACGATATGTGATATATTTATTTTATTGGTATCTGTGATACATATTTTATTGGATCATAGATACTGACGATATGTGATATATTGATTTTATTGGTATCTGTGATACATACTCTATTGTATCATAGATACGGACGATATGTGATATATTTATTTTATTGGTATCTGTGATACATATTTTATTGGATCATAGATACTGACGATATGTGATATATTGATTTTATTGGTTTCTGTGATACATCTTTTTATTGATATCTGTGATGCATCTTTTTATTGTATCATAGATACTGATACTATCTGGTGTTTCTTCTATTGGTATCTGTGATACGTGTTTCTCTCATCTACAATAATTGTTTACCAAACGTTAGAATCACAAACTATGTCCTTGTTTAATTATATACGAAGGTGACTATTTATAAGTCTTGTGACATACGATCTTGCATATGAGTAATTTCTTGACTAATTTAAATACAATACCTGTAATTAATTTGCTGTACCTAGATATCATAACTAATGTTTGATAAACATTTTGACGAACATCTTGAGAACGTATCGACGTGAACACTAAAATCTGTTTAGATTTTAGATAAAGCCTCCCGGGATTGAACAAGAGAAATTCTGAAATTTTCTTTATGTCAATTCGAATATACATTTAAAGAATTAAAAAAAATGAGGAGCCACATGGCCCGGGAAAGAATAAAGCTTTTAGGGCAGCCTAAATATTTCAATAAATTCAACAATAGATGAAGGACAAAGTTGTCGAAAATGACTATTATGGTGAATTGAGCTATTTAATGGTAGCAAAGACAAAACGATTCTATATAAAAAAACACTTGACGAAGTGTTTGATAGTGTGTACGGTACATGTTATATACATTGCATTCCTTGCCTTCAACTCCTTTTATTTAGAGTAATATAGTTGATAAGATAAAGATAATATTTCTGTATATTTATTGTAAAGCTTTTATCGAACAGTAAGGGTAGTTTTATTTTTACATTTTTACTGACAGCGACCATTTATATAATAAATGTTAAATGTCATGAGTTAAATATTTATTTAAGTACTGTTTAGAATTAAAGCTATACTTGTATTTTATTCCTGTTGAATAGAATAAATAGTTTAATTAATTGCAGCGACACACTCACGTGTTTTAAGTCGTTTGAAAACAATACATAAACATACCTATTTTATCCATCTCAGTACATATGTGCATACTATCAACACACATAGACAAAATGTGTTTTATTTGTTTATTTAATAAGGTGCTAGATGTTTTAGGGTATATTCTGAGTTATCGAACAGTTCCACCTTCTCGATCCTACAATAAAAATTATATAATAATTATTCTTAAAAAAAATATATATACACAATTTTTATATAACTTTTTCTTATATGATCGAAAATGTGGAACTGACCGATAACTCGTAACGTACCCTAACTATGATGGTTGATAACAGGTTTAAATAATCTGTCAGGGGCTGATATAGTAATTGTGCATGCGTATGTTTGTGTACCAAGGACGAGATGACTCAGCACTTTTTGTATCGGGTGGCAACAAATGCTTTAGAAGAAATAACGTAAATAAAAATAAATAATGATTATTATGAACGATAAAAAATGATTATAATTATATAAACGATAAATAATGATTATAATAAACGATAAATAATGATTATTATAAATGATAAATAATGATTATTATAAATGATAACTAATGATTATTATGAACGATAAAAAATGATTATAATTATATAAACGATAAATAATGATTATTATAAACGATAAATAATGATTATTATAAACGATGAAAAATGATTATTATAAACGATAAATAATGATTATTATAAACGATAAATAAAGATTATTATATACGATAAATAAAGATTATTATAAACGATAAATAAAGATTATTATATACGATAAATAAAGATTATTATAAACGATAAATAATGATTATTATATACGATAAAAAATGATTATTATAAACGATAAATAATTATTATTATATACGATAAATAAAGATTATTATAAACGATAAATAATGATTATTATAAACGATAAAAAATGATTATTATAAACGATAAATAATGATTATTATAAACGATAAATAATGATTATTATAAACGATAAATAAAGATTATTATAAACGATAAAAAATGATTATTATAAACGATAAATAATTATTATTATATACGATAAATAAAGATTATTATAAACGATAAATAATGATTATTATAAACGATAAAAAATGATTATTATAAACGATAAATAATGATTATTATAAACGATAAATAATGATTATTATAAACGATAAATAAAGATTATTATAAACGATAAATATTGATTATTATAAACGATAAATAATGATTATTATAAACGATAAATAATGATTATTATAAACGATAAATAAAGATTATTATAAACGATAAATAAAGATTATTATAAACGATAAATAATGATTATTATAAACGATAAAAAATGATTATTATAAACGATAAATAATGATTATTATAAACGATAAATAATGATTATTATAAACGATAAATAAAGATTATTATAAACGATAAATATTGATTATTATTAACGATAAATAATGATTATTATAAACGATAAATAATGATTATTATAAACGATAAAAAATGATTATTATAAACGATAAATAATTATTATTATATACGATAAATAAAGATTATTATAAACGATAAATAATGATTATTATAAACGATAAAAAATGATTATTATAAACGATAAATAATGATTATTATAAACGATAAATAATGATTATTATAAACGATAAATAAAGATTATTATAAACGATAAATATTGATTATTATAAACGATAAATAATGATTATTATAAACGATAAATAATGATTATTATAAACGATAAATAAAGATTATTATAAACGATAAATAAAGATTATTATAAACGATAAATATTGATTATTATTAACGATAAATAATGATTATTATAAACGATAAATAATGATTATTATAAACGATAAATAAAGATTATTATAAACGATAAATATTGATTATTATAAACGATAAATAATGATTATTATAAACGATAAATAATGATTATTATAAACGATAAATAAAGATTATTATAAACGATAAATATTGATTATTATAAACGATAAATAATGATTATTATAAACGATAGATAATGATTATTATAAACGATAAATAATGATTATTATAAATGATAAATAATGATTATTATAAACGTTAAATAATGATTATTATAGACGATAAAAAATGATTATCATAAACGATAAAAAATGATTATTATTAACGATAAAAAATGATTATTATTAACGATAAAAAATGATTATTATAAATGATAAATAATTATTATTATAAACGATAAAAAATGATTATTATTAACGATAAAAAATGATTATTATAAACGATAAATAATGATTATTATAAACGATAAAAAATAATTATTATTAACGATAAAAAATAATTATTATAAACGATAAAAAATGATTATTATTAGCGATAAAAAATGATTATTATAAACGATAAATAATGATTATTATAAACGATAAAAAATGATTATTATTACCGATAAAAAATGATTATTATAAACGATAAATAATGATTATTATAAACGATAAAAAATGATTATTATTAACGATGAATAATGATTATTATAAACGATAAAAAATGATTATTATTAACGATAAATAATGATTATTATAAACGATAAATAATGATTATTATAAACGATAAAAAATGATTATTATTAACGATAAAAAATGATTATTATAAACGATAAAAAATGATTATTATAAACGATAAAAAATGATTATTATTAACGATAAATAATGATTATTATAAACGATAAATAATGATTATTATAAACGATAAAAAATGATTATTATTAACGATAAAAAATGATTATTATAAACGATAAATAATGATTATTATAAACGATAAATAATGATTATTATAAACGATAAATAATGATTATTATAATTTAAACAATAAATGATTATTATTTTTATTCATCACAAATAATATTTCATGTTTAAAATATCATTACGCATAAAAACGAATCTGTTTTTTAACTAATTCCACATCCAATATGAAATATATCATAATCATGTGCCAATGGTTATAATAGTAAATTACACCTTTATTATGTAATAATGTTTAATGTAGTCATAAAGATATTCCTAATAGCCAATATAAAGCAGAACAAAATCAATGTTTATTTTAATATAATAATATAGTAGAACAAAGAAGTCATTGTGAACCTTTAGTACAGACACTGTATGTACAGTCACTGTATGTACAGTCACTGTATGTACAGTCACTGTATGTACAGTCACTGTATGTACAGTCACTGTATGTACAGTCACTGTATGTGCAGTCACTGTATGTACAGTCACTGTATGTACAGTCACTGTATGTACAGTCACTGTATGTACAGTCACTGTATGTACGTACAGTCACTGTATGTACAGCCACTGTATGTACAGTCACTGTATGTACAGTCACTGTATGTACAGTCACTGTATGTACAGTCACTGTATGTACAGTCACTGTATGTACAGTCACTGTATGTACAGTCACTGTATGTACAGTCACTGTATGTACAGTCACTGTATGTACAGTCACTGTATGTACAGTCACTGTATGTACAGTCACTGTATGTACAGTCACTGTATGTACAGTCACTGTATGTACAGTCACTGTATGTACAGTCACTGTATGTACAGTCACTGTATGTACAGTCACTGTATGTACAGTCACTGTATGTACAGTCACTGTATGTACAGTCACTGTATGTACAGTCACTGTATGTACAGTCACTGTATGTACGTACAGTCACTGTATGTACAGCCACTGTATGTACAGTCACTGTATGTACAGTCACTGTATGTACAGTCACTGTATGTACAGTCACTGTATGTACAGTCACTGTATGTACAGTCACTGTATGTACAGTCACTGTATGTACAGTCACTGTATGTACAGTGTGTTGCTGTTATTATTTTAGTTAAATTTATTGATGATTAAAATAAATTTGTAACATTATTACTACTATTAAATTTATACTTAATGATTATCATGCCATCTTCTATGGCCCCACCATAACTTTCCCCTCTTAATCCTCTATGGCCCTACCATAACTTTCCCCTCTTAATCTTCTATGGCCCCACCATAACTTCTACCCTGGGTTCATAGGTAAAATAATTGGAGGACAATTAGACTAATTTACCGATAATTGAAATGACACACCGATTATCTAGATTATTTACCGATAATGTAGGTAGTTAACCGATGATTATGTATAGCTATTCTCTATTTATATTTTCCCATTGATAGTAAGATCATTATTATGTTCAATAGATATATTATATACAGGATGGAATAGATAAAAAGCCTTTTAATTAATTGATTGGATGCTTATTAATGAATTATACGCTCTATTAACTAATGATTTTTTTTAAATAAATTACTTTTATTCACTTCAAAAATTATAATTAATTACGGAGTTCTTTCTTTCTTTTTTATTAAGTATATTTTATTCATTCAGAATTAATTTCCATCATTATGGAAATTAATAAAGAACAGTGTATTTCCCCGTTAAAAATAACGGGTTATCATTTTATTCTCCACAGTGTTTAAATTCCTTTTGAATTAAATTCCTTTTGAATTAAATTCCTTTTTGAATTAATTCAGTTATTTAATAAAACATAAGAATTCAAATATTCAAATAATATAAATTAACCAAATAATAGTGGCTTGGTCGCACTAAGTGACTTGGTCGCACCAAGTGACTTGGTCGCACTAAGTGGCTTGGTCGCACTAAGTGGCTTGGTCGCACTAAGTGGCTTGGTCGCACTAAGTGGCTTGGTTGCACTAACTGGCTTGGTCGCACTAAGAGGCTTGGTCGCACTAACTGGCTTGGTCGCACTAAGTGGCTTGGTCGCACTAAGTGGCTTGGTCGCACTAAGTGGCTTGGTCGCACTAACTGGCTTGGTCGCACTAAGAGGCTTGGTCGCACTAAGTGGCTTGGTCGCACTAACTGGCTTGGTCGCACTAAGAGGCTTGGTCGCACTAACTGGCTTGGTCGCACTAAGAGGCTTGGTCGCACTAACTGGCTTGGTCGCACTAAGTGGCTTGGTCGCACTAAGTGGCTTGGTCGCACTAAGTGGCTTGGTCGCACTAACTGGCTTGGTCGCACTAAGAGGCTTGGTCGCACTAAGAGGCTTGGTCGCACTAACTGGCTTGGTCGCACTAAGTGGCTTGGTCGCACTAACTGGCTTGGTCGCACTAACTGGCTTGGTCGCACTAAGTGGCTTGGTCGCACTAACTGGCTTGGTCGCACTAAGAGGCTTGGTCGCACTAAGTGACTTGGTCACAATAACTGACATGATTGCTATCCATTTTTAGTTTTTTTTACCAAATTTTGTAATTTTTTTATCATTCTTATAAAGCCAGCGGACATAAAATAAATAAATAAACACACGACGGGTATTATTAAGATAGATTATATAAATTCGAAATTCTATTGAACCACATTGAAATCATTATACATAATATTAATATTGGAGTAAGCCCCTATATAGTCATTTGATAGCTCAACATTTTCTATCGTATGAAAAGTAAGTAATTCAATATTGTTGTATTTTAACTCGTTATATTTTAATTGGTATCCATGATACCTGCTAATCTAGGGAGTCTAGAACTGCAGGTATCATGGATACCAATTAAAAAACACGAGTTGAAATATTGAAATATATTCTTTTTCTTTATATTATGATCGAAAATATTTAGCTGTCCAATAAATCGGGACTTAGGTATTTTAAAAAGTCGATTATTTTTTAGAAATATTGAAAATGATTTTTATTTTTAAATCTCCTATAAGAATGTATTTTTATTTACAAAAGCAGGTGCTAGGACAGGTGTCTGTTTGATATTTTTCAACAGGTGTGAATACATAGATTGATATTTTAAAATGATTTACTCTATCTGCAAAGTGACCAAAGTTCAGTGTGTCCTGGGATATTAAGGGAATATCCTAGGCAAGAAGGATTTTTTCCTGGGATAGTAAGGGAATATCCCAGGCAAGGAGGATTTTTTCCTGGGATAGTAAGGGAATATCCCAGGCAAGAAATATTTTTTCCTGGGATATTTCTTTAGTATCCCAGGAATAAATTCGTCTTGCCTGATTTATTTGTGCAGACTATTAATATTATTAAACAAAAGCGTGATCACTCTAATATTTAGTTACGATCGGAAAAATAATTTGTGTAATTGATTTCAGTTCAGTTTTATCGCTAGGTTTCTTTTCCAATTAATTTTTTTTTATTTAAGACATACGTTAAAATATTTATAATTGAATTAAGCAATTAAACTGTTAATTACTTTTTATTCTGCAGACAAATCACGTTAATATTAATTAACATTAATTACCTTCGCAAATTGCTGAAAGTTATGTTTTAATCGGCATTCGTTCATTCCTAATCTTGTTATTCGCATAACTCAAAAGGGTCAAAGGTCAAGGTTTTCAGAGGGTCAAAGGTCAAGGTCGATCGCTCGGCGGCGAAGGTATGCACTCTGTACGTGTGCCTGTTCTAGTTCTGATATGTATGTAGTTAAATATATAAGTATATACGCTGATATTCACTAGACTGCTAAGTGTTTACATTGATTATCATTTTATATATCAACTCAAATTGGTTGAGAAAAATTAAATATATTTGAGAAAATTCTAAGACAGAAAACAAACATGATGGTAAATTAAAGTATATTACACGAGTAAAATTTAAATTATATAATCAAAAATTATCATGATAATGCTTAATCATAATAATCAATATTTTCGTCACTAGAAACATAACTTCATCCAAATGAATTTCAATTTGATCCTAGTGATATTTAGTATGATTAAATTGAAATTGTGTTCAAATAACAAATAATTGGGAAAACACGATTAAAAAAAAAAGGGGGGGGGGGTATGATAATTTATACCCTCTCCCCCCCCCCTCCCCCTCCCCCCCCCCCCCCCCCTTTAATTTACGATAAATAAAAAAACCGAATTTTTAATTTCTTCTATTTTTAATTCCCGGATTGGGTTTTCCATTATATTGGTTACTTTCTGTTATTCGAATTGGTTTTTTGTTTCGTTTGTCATTTTTGAATGAATTGTTTATATTTTTTTACTGTTTCAAAACAAACACTGAAACAATTCACCGCGTGTGGTAGTGGAATGTGAAGTATCGTAAAGATCACATATTTCCTCAGATCAATTTCATTGCAATTGGATTGAACTGTGAAGGTATAGTGTACGCGTGCCGTCAAAAATGACGGTATTCTCTGATCGACACACGGGGATGAGTTTCGTAGAACTCCCTGTAAACAGAAGTTATTATTATTATATGCTAGTGTACGCGTTCTGTCAAAAATGACGGTATTTTTAATGTATCATTTTTATGGACACTGATGGTAGTTCAATTTATCGGGTTTATTTACTTTTACGGTCCGATTTTTTTTTTCGGGTTGAAAGGAAAGAGTTTAAATTTATGTAATAATTATTCTCCCTGGTTCTGCTTTTATTCCATTTTTTTTCAACTGAATAAAATAAAGTTCAGTTATTGAATCCATTGTATTACTAGGTTTGTGTGACGGACAGACAGACAGAGTGAAATCATAAGTTGACTAAATAAGTAAATTAATGTATTTTAAATTTTTAGTAATAATTAAATAATTGATTAATATATTCAATTAAGTAGATCCTATGTTAATCAATATTAAGCTAATAACTTACTAAGTAATTCACAGTTGACAAATATATCAATGTAAATAAATAATTTGGAAGTTAGTATGTAAATCAATTTATTTAAATAAGGAAATCGTATTTGATATGTATATTAATTTATTTAAATACATGCAAATTTATATAATAGACTTAAGTAAATCTCACCCCCTGTGATATCATTCACCTTGCTGCAACGTAATATTGTTTGTTTATTCTTTTTTTACAAGCGCCACACTGAGTGTAAATAGTTGTGTAGCCACCAAACAGATGTGTGTGTGTGTGTACGTACATACGTGTACTATTAGTCAAATAATAGTGATGCTAAGTTTGATAGTAGTGTCATGAGTAATGAACTATCCTCTATAGTCTATATATAGTGACTGTAGAGTCCTGAGTAATGAACTATCCTCTATAGTATATCTATAGTGACTGTAGAGTCCTGAGTAATGAACTATCCTCTATAGTATATCTATAGTGACTGTAGAGTCATGAGTAATGAACTATCCTCTATAGTCTATCTATAGTGACTGTAGAGTCCTGAGTAATGAACTATCCTCTATAGTCTATCTATAGTGACTGTAGAGTCCTGAGTAATGAACTATCCTCTATAGTCTATCTATAGTGACTGTAGAGTCCTGAGTAATGAACTATCCTCTATAGTGACTGTAGAGTCATGAGTAATGAACTATCCTCTATAGTGACTGTAGAGTCATGAGTAATGAACTATCCTCTATAGTGACTGCAGAGTCATGAGTAATGAACTATCCTCTATAGTGACTGCAGAGTCATGAGTAATGAACTATCCTCTATAGTGACTGCAGAGTCATGAGTAATGAACTATCCTCTATAGTGACTGCAGAGTCATGAGTAATGAACTATCCTCTATAGTGACTGCAGAGTCATGAGTAATGAACTATCCTCTATAGTGACTGCAGAGCCATGAGTAATGAACTATCCTCTATAGTGACTGCAGAGTCATGAGTAATGAACTATCCTCTATAGTGACTGCAGAGTCATGAGTAATGAACTATCCTCTATAGTGACTGCAGAGTCATGAGTAATGAACTACCCCGTATAGCTAACAAATTTTCTTCAGTCTGTCATAAATTTGCCATTGATGGGAAACTAAAGTGACTGGTAGTACCATAAAGTGACTGGTAGTACCATTAAGTGACTGGTAGTACCATTAAGTGACTGGTAGTACCATAAAGTGACTGGTAGTACCATTAAGTTACTGGTAGTACCATTAAGTGACTGGTAGTACCATTAAGTGACTGGTAGTACCATAAAGTGACTGGTAGTAGTACTATTAAGTGACTGGTAGTACCATAAAGTGACTGGTAGTACTACTATTAAGTGACTGGTAGTACCATTAAGTGACTGGTAGTACCATAAAGTGACTGGTAGTAGTACTATTAAGTGACTGGTAGTACCATTAAGTGACTGGTAGTACCATAAAGTGACTGGTAGTAGTACTATTAAGTGACTGGTAGTACCATTAAGTGACTGGTAGTACCATAAAGTGACTGGTAGTAGTACTATTAAGTGACTGGTAGTACCATTAAGTGACTGGTAGTACCAATAACTAACTACACATCTGTCCTCCTCTGATTACTGTTGTTGTTATCGTTGTTCTTATTGTTTGTATGCAATAATGCAAACAGTAGCAATTAACTTCTGAACATCTCTTATTACCATGTGTAGGGCAAAGTGACAATTACCAAATGCGATTAACTACCACATGAAAATTTCAAATGGGTTAATATCATAAAAACGCATCAAAATATATAAATAACCTATTGAAATTGTACCAGTTATTTAATTCTCAACTTTACTCTATCAGTAACATTGTTGGGAGTACTCATTTATACTTTTTCACTAATTGTATGCTGCATCTTCATTTAATCTAGTACATGAATATGAAACTAGTTTTTAAAACTTGCCCCCAACGCTTGCAATCGCACATAAAAAACCCACTTTACGATGCGGTAATTAGACATTTGGCTCCTCTTTTCGAAAGGTATTTTCAACTCTTTAACTTATCCCAATTTTGTTACTACCTGGCATCTCTTTGTTATTTTAGGCTGAAATAAGTAGTCTCACTGCACTGGTAATTAATTTCAGCATTTGTAGCTATGACGTCATTGAACCACGGTGTCTGATTGGTCTAGAGAGACGAGGAACAATGCGAGCTGATGTAGGCTCGTCTCTGATTGGCCCGTTGCGTTCGCGCCAAGATATTCTGTAGCGAGTGAAGTTTGATCTTTTATTTTCAGTATTAGATGTGAACTAATAGCGTCAACTCGTTGCCGTATCTGTCCCATGTTGAATCGTCGTCGCGACTGTTGTGGCGCCGCAATATACTTTGCGTGTGTACCTCGGACATTGGCACCTTACTAAAAAGAACAGAGTTAAATAAACTAGACAGCGTTCGATAAAATCGGCTGAAGGGAGAACTATATAGTTGTTTTAGAGTGTGTGTTTACGTAATTAATTACGCGTTCCTTCAATTTATCGTTTGAACGATTGAAACTGAGCGTTACGGAGTGGAGTTTCTATATGTTTTATTTACTTTGGAGAATTGTTATTCATGATATTTGTGATAAAATTTAACAATAATATGTATTTTTGTCCATAGAATCCGAAAATCAAAACTGTTTTTTGTAGAAACTAATAGTTTTTGAGATATGAGGGTTTGAAGTTATTTATTTCCTATGTATTACTGAAGGATTGAGAACTTTGAACAAGTACAACAAGCTAGCGGATACAACAAACTACATTATTGTTTCATGTAAAAAATATATATTGTTTAAGTAATTTCAATGAAAACACGAGTTTTTTTAAAGTTCTCAATCCTTCAGTAATACATAGGAAATAAATAACTTTAAACCCTCATATCTCAAAAACTATTAGTTTCTACAAAAAACGGTTTTAATTTTCGGATTCTATGGACAAAAATACATATAAAGAAAATAATTTGAATTAAATTTGGTGGGGGTCGTCAAATGGGAAAGAGCCCCTAATTATTATGTAACTGATATCTCTTAACATAATCGACAATGTGAAACCGTCCAATAACTCGAAAACCTACCCTATATGCCTCATTTTTGTTGCTGTAAAAAATATTTTAGTGCAAAATGTTCAATTTATGATTTTTTTTTTCAGATTTCTGCTCAAATCATCTAACTGGTCGTAAAATGGGAACCTGATTGAAAATCGTAGTTCACCTAAGTTCAAAATGTCAAAAGGACAATAATCGAAAAAATGAAAAATTCAGTAACGATGAAAAGAATCGAAGGGGGTTTGGATACTAGAATCCCCCCTTTTCATGCTACCAGCGAAGAATCTTCTAGAAAATTGTATACAGAAAGTGATAGTTATTATTCGATTAGTTCACCTAGAAACTATACAGATGAATCCTACGGGCAATCGGTGGATTCAAACTGCGTAACCTGCTTTCGAAACGGAACTACGACCAACCTTGAAGTCTATGGATCTACCACACTACCTAGAAAATATATCGATCTTTCTTCATCGAAAAAGTCAGATGATTCTATGCAATCTCCTAATTTTATAACCTGTCCTAGCAACTACCTGAGCTACCTATCTGATCTACCAGAAACAACTAGTCGTCCCGCAGCCATAAGTTTCCCACCTAGCTATAGTAGTAGCCCACCTAGAGAAAGTTCAAACGTAGTTAGAAAGAACTTAGAGCGGAATTATTTTATCAAGAACAAATTTAGAATGGCAACAGCGTGTGCAACCAGAAATGTTTTTCCATCTCTGCAACATAATAACAAGAGCCTTTTCAGCTTCTGCAGTTGGTTGATATGGCTTCTGTTTATACTGACATCGACCTTCCAGGTTGCGCAATGCTCCGATACTTGCCTCAAACTTGAAAGTGAGTGTTGCAGTCAATTTTTACATGAAAATATTTTTACGTGCTAGAAACCGTACTAATTTACTAATTGTTTAACCCTTTCATCCCGGATTGCACTAATATATACAGTGGTATACTGACTATGAATCATACCCCGGGGAGAAAGGGTTGAAAATTGTCTCTAAAAACTCCTCAAAATAGACCCTAATTTTTTTAAATACATGCATATTAATAACTAGACTATTGGTTGATAATCGTTTAGTCCGACACTCTTGCAGTTTATTTATAATTTAACGTTTAATATATGTATATCGGGGGACATGCTTCCCCCGAACCCCCCTGCCAGGTCACTGAATAACCATGAAGTGTGCAGTACAACAAAGTAGCGGATACAAAACTACACCAAATGATGAAATCAAATGAAGGATCGCATCATACTAATTAATGTTATAAATAAACTAAGATACGGATATAAAATTATAAAAATGAAACAAAGAGAAAATTGAATTATTATTTAGATTAGTAGTTGAGTAGCTATATCTAATTATCTATTTGATTATAATTTTTATTTTAATCAAAAAGGAAAACTAGAAATAACATACAGAAAGATGTAAATGGTCAGACTAATGTAGCGTCGGACTAGTAGATGTCCCCAACTTCCTTAACTAATTTCAATTTGTACCATTCTGTTCTTTCTTGCAGCTCTGGCCCCAAAGAAATACTTGTTCGAGAACCTTACCCTTGCAACATCAGAGCGAATCACGCACAGGCTCGCCACCGCCATATTCAGAATATTCCTAGCCGTGAGTAAATCTATTAGATCTGTATCCATGATACTTGATGCAATTCGTATCACTGATAGGCAATTCGTATCACTGATACACATTGAAAAATGAATAAGCAACTTTTGATAGGGATTGAATATTAGATTTCTTTAGGATAGTATTAAACGGCTGGTTGGTATAGCCGTTGGAACTTTGTTTCGATGGTAGGCTAATTTTTCACAATAAAAGTAGGAAAGAATTTGTAGCGCGAAAATAGATACAGAATTATAGTTAAAGCTGAACAGTCTATCGTTGACGTGAAGAGAAAATCTTCCTATGAATTATAAATTAAGCTTCCATTAAGCTAATAGACACTGTAATTGAATTAATATTACATAGCTTAATATTGAAAAACCTATAGACCTGAACAGATACCTCATTGTGCATTGTACGACCAAGGCCATTTTGAAACCAAGCCATTTATTGCGACCAGATGGACGAAATATTTTTAACCATATAAGCTTGATAAATCAGTTGATACTAAGTGAATATTATAATTAAACTACGTACTGCATTATTAAATATAACCCATTTCATTTATTAATTTCAGGAGAAGGTCGGATACCAAAATGTGACAATAGAGAAGTACAAAACCAACTGGAATGCCTACAACTGGATCACTCCGTTGGAGTCTCCCTACAAAGATATTAGCACTCACAGGTGAGCAACGGGTCAAGTTACGATCTTCAAATCTTCAATTATTTAAAGAAGGTAGTCTTCTTCTGGCAGGGGGACATTATAGAAAAAGTTACGAATTATCGGTCGGTTTCTCACCTTCGGTCATCTAAGAAAAAACTAAGCATTTAGATATTTTTATTGGTATCCATGATACCTATTGATATCATTGATACCAATTAAAATATTATCCATATTATTATAAAGATTCTTATATGACTGAAGATGTGAAACCGACCGATTAGTAACTTGCCCAACCGCAAATAAAGTACCAAACGTACCGATTTATCTGAGAAACTTCAATTATTATTCATCAGAAGAAACAAGTCATCAATTATAATCACAGTAATTGAAGTGAACAAAGATTTAATGACTAGTTTAAATATAGTAAAAGGATTTATCTATTAGATTAGACAAATTTCATAGTCAGGATGTGCAATATCACGTAGGATTTTCATATGAATTTTTTTTAAATACAGATAACTACTGTGCCTTCCTCGAAGATTTTCTTCAAAGATCAAATTTAAAATAACTTCTGTGAAAATTTTAGTAGATTACAAAATACAAGTAAATAATATAGGTAAGGAAATTAAAAAGTTAGTACAGATAAGTGTTAGTTTATTAAAATACTAAAATTACAGCTCTTAGTCATAAATAATAGAAATAAATATATTTAGCTACATCAGACATGAAGAAGGAAGTTTCACTCAAGATGATGAATTTTGTAAATTAATTTTTGAAGAACTTTATTTGGAAATAACCAAGTCAGGAGATAAAAGAATATTTAGCTAGATTTGATTCAAAGATATAGTTGTTAAGATAATAGTTACAATCATATTTGTAGCCAGCAAATGGAGTTACGTGCGAAACTTATATTTCAGTTCCTTCGTCTGAAGAATAGTAGATTGGATAGATTGGTTCTAGCTTTGCCTGTGGCTTAGATTCTTTATAGTCAGGAATAGAAACCTTTGCTACGTTGCTAACATCTGGCTTGGATTCTCCATCAGCAGGAATAGAATCCTTTGCTTCTTTGGTAGCATCTGGCTTGGATTCTCCATCAGCAGGAATAGAATCCTTTGCTTCTTTGGTAGCATATGGCTTGGATTCTCCATCAGCAGGAATAGAATCCTTTGCTTCTTTGGTAGCATATGGCTTGGATTCTCCATCAGTGAGAATAGAATCCTTTGCTTCTTTGGTAGCATCTGGCTTGGATTCTCCATCAGCAGGAATAGAATCCTTTCCTCCGTCATTGGGCTTTGATTCTTTATCGGTAGGAATCGAATCCTTTTCTTCGTTGCTAAAATCTGGATTTGATTCTTCGTCGTCAGGAATAGAATCCATTTCTTCTTCATAGAGATATGATTCTCCATCAGTAGAAATAGAATAATTTTCTTCGTCATTGGGATTTGATTCTCCATCAGTAGGAATAGAATCATTTTCTTCGTTGCTAACATCTGGATTTGATTCTTCATCGTCAGGATTTGCGGGGATGGCTTCCCTGTTGAAAAATTGTTCTGGTTCTACCACTCTAGGAGTCGGAGGTGTTATTCTAATTACAGGGAGGAGATCATGCATGAGATCTTTAAATTCAAATTCTTTGAAGACGTTGTCGGAACGTGAGACATGTTTCTCCTCCTCATAGCTCTCATCCAAATCTCCAGTGTAATTATATACTTCTCTTAAGAAGTTTGTAAACTGCTCCCCATTAGTGAAGCTCTTGGTTTCAGCTGAACAACCCTCTTTGGGACACTGGAAACTGTTAAGAAAAAGTTATTAGAATGTATATAGAGTGTTGGGATTTGGATAAAAAATCCCATTAGAATTTTCAGTAGTTGCGTAATTATTGAAAGTTTCCTTATTTTGGATATGACAACTCTAAAACATTTGTAAATTGAAAATTAGGTTGAACACCAATAGCTAATAACTTTTAATCCATGGTCAAAAGTATCGAATTACTAATCAGTAACAAAACTATGAATAACTTATTAAGTTATTAAAGTAAAACGAAGCACTAGTAATGAAGGACCTGAGTTCTGAAATGTACCCGAGTTATAAAGTATTTTCTATGTTTAAATTATAGAAAACTATACAAGTCATGATTTTCATCCTAGTTATCCCTCAAAAACCATAGTTTTCTCCAAAATTTTAATCATAGAAAACTATCAGTGTCCCTGAGCTATTAAGTGGCTCTGAGTTATGAAGATACCAATACTTCCATAACTCAGGAGTTCACTGTAAATTTGTAGATAATCTTTGCTTGCGCTAACCCTAATAACTCACGTCTTTCGTATAGACTTCAATGCTGGTTTGTCTGTAGATGCGTTCAAGTAGTCCATGAGGCATTTAGTACCGAAGACATGATCACAACTGTCCAGCACAGATATTAATTTTCGATGTTCAAATTTTAAATCAGTGTGACAAAGGTCACAGCATACTTTGTTCATTTCGATTTCTATAGATTTGTGAGATTTCGATCTGGGAGATTTCGATCTGGGAGATTTCGATCTGGGAGATTTCGATCTGGGAGATTTCGATCTGGGAGATTTCGATCTGGGAGATTTCGATCTGGGAGATTTCGATCTGGGAGATTTCGATCTGGGAGATTTCGATCTGGGAGATTTCGATCTGGGAGATTTCGATCTGGGAGATTTCGATCTGGGAGATTTCGATCTGGGAGATTTCGATTTGACTAGCCTTCCGAATTTAGCATCCCAGATTTTGTAGTTGTATATCGTGACGTGTTCAGGCCTAAAAGCTCTGTGTATCGCAGTGGTTGATATATATTTAACGAAAAAGAATGGCCAATCAGGGAAAGCTATATTTGTAGGCTTAATATACACTACTAAGTATTTGTAGAGGATGTCCACATAATTAAAATACGTAATTGCTTCATCAAACTTCTCTTTGAACAAAGAAGACAGCTTCAAGATGTAAGTGCATTCCTTGCCTATTTGAATTACTGAAAGTTTGTTTCTTTTGCAATCAAGCACGGAAAGAAGTATATAATCCAAAACGCTGTATACTCTATTGAACAACTGACTAATTTCATCACCTTTCATATCTTCAACGAATTCTCTTGCTTTTGTAAGTAGCGCATTACACATCAAGAAAATATAGTCTACATTTGAAAATTCTATCTTCTTAAGAGCACTAACTTTACTCTGGAAATTCTCTGCTACATCCAACAACAGCTTTATCCTTTTGCACGCCACTATGGTATAAGTAACAGGACAATTTTTTATTGGAATGGTACCTTTCAATGACCATACAAGTCTATCTAGTTCTCGCTCCTCCATATCTTTAAGAGAGTCGAAGAAACCAGAATTAACGTCGTGAACATCTTCTAGATCGGTCGTTCCAATTTGTTCTCTTGTTATAATCACATCTTCATCTGTGATAAGTATAATGCCCATCCACGCTGTTCTCAAATACATCGCTTCAGTAGGCTTCCAATCGGCGATCGGCTGACAATCCTCTTGCAATATATTTGATATAATCTTTAAACGATGAGCTATCTGACTGTACACCATCTCATGACTATAGAGATAGACACAATCAGCAGTTTTGAAACCAGTTACTATTTCATTAAAGGTGTGCATGTGTGTCTTTAGTTTTTCTTCGAGAAGATCCTTCAGTTTATCGCGTATATATTCAAGAGCGCTATCACTTAGTCTCAAAATTGCATAGACATTCCTGTATTTCATTTGAGATAAGAATCTTTGAACCTTATTCAGAATTCTGTACACTACATAATTTTCCTCTTTTGTTCTTTTTCTATCTTGTGGAGGAGACATACAATATCTAATTATATCTCCGATGGTCTCGAATAATTGTTTTGCAAATATTGAATTCTTCTGATAACTCTTCATGTTATTTCCACGACTTTCATCCTCGTACGTAGTTAATATTTCTTCAACCTCATTCGAAGTATAGGATTTATCCTTAACCACATTTCTAGCCATATTTCACGTTTTATATTTCTTTATAGTATTTCTAAGTATTATCCAAATCTGTTAAGGATCTATATTAGAAATTACACATTATTTGAATAAAATTATTAAACAAAAGTTACATAATCACAGTGAAACCATAACGCTAACGAAATGAGAAACTAGTGATAGTTCTGGCAAAAGTTAGACACTAGGTTGAAACAGGTAAACTGCTGCACATTAATAAATTTCGGCCACAAACCACAAAGATACTAATAGAACTAGTGTCTTCAACACACTAGTCTAATTTTATAATAAGTATTGGTCTTCTTTTGATATAGTAACATTTTTAGAAAAAAATTAGTTTAGCAGGATTTAAAAGACGCTTCTTTGTGAGAAAGCTAGCAGGGCGTAATGTACCTGCGTGACTCTACTTCATAATTTCCAATGACTACATGTAAGTTTGGGTTTACAGATACTAATGTTATAGTTTGAATTATCTATTAAGTAGTTAGTACCTAGAAGCTACAGTAACACAGGTAAATAGAAGCTCTAAAGGCAGATAGGTTAGGTACCAAATAAAAGTTTCGTTTATTAAGTCTTATACCTAAAAAGTTTAAAGAGGCAATATTATTCTAAATTTATAAGGAAAAAGTTTGGGCCAATTTAGAAAAAATGAACAATAATTTTTACGGTCTAAATAGTAAAGATCTCATCCGGTTAGGGTACCGAGCAATCACCATAATTATCCATCTCAAAATATTTACCAACAGGTAAACCAGACACAAAATGATCATTAACCATCATTATGAACACTTCCCAATAGTAGGTACAAAGTATATTCATTACTAATTAAAATATAAAAAGTACCACTTAGACCGAACTTTAGTTTGTTTGATATCGTACAAGAATTTCACCTACAAATTTGATTTTCACCTAGGTAGGTGAAATATAAAGGCCCGTTTACACGCTACGATAAATTGAAGCGATTTATCGTAATGAAGAGGTTGTTGCAATTTAGGGTCATGCAGGTAAATTGCGGCCCTTTAATTTTTAATCGCGGTCCTCTCAAGAGAGTCTCTGAAACATTCTGAACCGAAATTACATTCAAATGTTGCATACCTATCAAAATAAGCGCAGTGCATGCTATAATTTATTATTCTATGTTTTTAACGAGTGTTTTGAAGCTATGACATTTCTGTTGTTAGAGGCCGCAGTTTGTTAATGTGCCGCAATTTACCTGCTTGACCCTATCAGTACGTGTAAACAGGTGATCTTGGCGATTTATTGGAGTTGGAATTGGATTGTGTGATTGGTGCTAGCAGGCTCAAATTTATACGAATCGTAACGATAAGTTTGAACGTGTAAACAGGGTTCCAATATCGTTGCAATCTAACTCAATATATAATGCTAAATGCAGACCATCATAATGTTTCGTCCATGACGGCTAGTGAAAAATAAAGATATTGGAGTAAAAATCGTTGCGTGTAAACCCCGTTTCAATCATCTGATAAATTACTGCGATCTCTGTGCTCAATAAATCGCTCCTATTTAACGTAGCGTGTAAACGGGCCTTAATATCAATAAAATAAACATACAATGAATTAGCAAATGATTAGATATACCTGGATCATAAAATGCATTAGCAATCGAAAGTTATTATAATCATCTAAAGTAATCACCTAATGAGTGACTGAAATATTAGTAAATTTATATTCCTTTAGCCAATGAAGCCGTTTTTCTACTCGTCTTGGAACTAATATTTGATGAAAAAAAATAATAACCAAACTTGTATACCGTATTCAGGAAACCCAAAATTAATGTGAATTGATTCCAATTAATACCATGTTGAAATAAAAATTTCAATATTGTGTTGTTAACTGTACCCGGATTTTTTAGTTACAAAAACGGAAAATTGTAGAACAGTTAAGAAACATTTTTCAACCTAATTAACAATTTCACCTATATACACTGTGCGACCTTTGAATAATATTTATAATGTAGAAATTATTTATTAGTGTAATTTATAACAGGGTTTGAAAAAAATGGAAACGCCTTACAGCTCTTCCGTGGAATCCAAATTTTGGCAGCTCCTGATCCTCCTTAATGAATTCATTGAACTCTTTCAGTGATTTTAGGCAACGTGCTCTTAAGATTTGCCCAAACAAAGATATTTGGATTCGATTGTGTATCCACTTCAAAGAATTTCCGCTAGAACAGTACTTTACCTAGGATGTTTATAACTAATTGCGAGGGATGTGACCTTCTGCAATGTAAATGTTGCATATATGCAAAGCTTGATATATAAGGGGAACCAAGTGGTTCCCCATACCGTTTTCTTCAGCGACCCCCCACATAGAAAACTATTTTCATTGTGGACCCCTTGAGATTTAATTATTTTAGGGCGTTTACTTTAGTGAATTTTAACAAACCGATTATTCAAATTTAAAACTTTATTGATAAATAAATAAAAGAATTCATTTTAAATTAGGAGTTGTATTATTCGAAAAGTATGAAAACTAATAGCCACGTATATAATTTTAATATATTTAAGTAACCGAATACAAATCTGTTTAAATTAACTAATTAAAGACTTACTTTCTTGAATTTTCTTAGCAAGGGGCCTCTTCTAGGGAACCGCTGATCTAACGAGAAGGCCTATCAATTTCGAGTCATGACTAAAGTTAGAGTAATGTACGGAATTCAAACCTATTATACCTATCCAATTAGATTAATTTTAATCCATATTCCGTAACAGACTTAGAGAGCATCTAGTATGCACACTGCATTGAATAATTAATGGCATACAATATGCAATTTCCATCAATACTAATAATATGCATCTTGGTCCAGTATATACGCCAATGAATTTTTTTGCTTTTTTTATACATAGGCCATACGGCTGTATGGCCAACATAGGCCATACAGCCGAAGTCAAAAAATAGTAAGTTCAGGAGACTCAAAAAAGCAGTCAGAAAAGAAAGTGGTTCCATGAACAAAGTCAACTACCACAAGTCTGCGCAGAAAAGCTACTCAGTGAATGCAATCGTTAACCAAGAATGTAATTATTTCAACAGCACCGGTGGCTACACTCACTGATGTAAAATTATGTGGTTATAGTAAATGAAGCCTACCAAATACAAAAATCCAAGATCTTGCAATTGAAGAGCATAGCCTTAGTGCTATCCCTTAAAACTGCGTGTTAAATAATGAAAAAAGGATAATGCGTAATCAATATTATTACAGTTCGGTGCCCGAAGGAACACCATCCATCTTTACTTTCATTCACAACAGACAACTTTATGATATTAACCCTATATTCTTTTAGGTAATAACAGAGGAATGAAGTAAATAACAAAAAACAAAGTTTAATGTAATAAAAATTAGTTTCAAGATTCATTATGAAAATGTATGGACCTTGAATTATTAAATAAAGTTATTCTTATTAAAAGTTAGACTAAATTAAAAATTATTGAAGTCGCTTAAAATTAGAAAACAGCTAAAACGTTAAAAAAATTCAAGTATAGATGGGAAATACAAACTTCTAAAAATACATATAGATGTAAACTCTCCAACTACATGTATATTTCTTCAATAAGATACCAAGACAGCTTCCCCAAACTCTGAATAAATTTGATCTCTGATTTGTTTGTAGGCTGAACCAGTTATGAAATTCATGTGCTTTATTGGGCAACTGGAGTGTGGGCACACGAATCTGTGGATTAAAAAGAAATTATTAATCCCCGAAAAACAATGCTAACTAAACTCTTCCAAACATTAAAATAATTCACCAGTTATGATAGGTCTTTACTCACGAACTTTCGGAGGTTCTTTAAACTCTGCGTTGAAGGTTTTATTGGTTTCTTTGGTTAGAATTAAAATAAAACCAAAAATGACTTCAACGCTGAGTTTAAATAACCTCTGAAAATATGGATTTCCCGTTGAGTATGGAATCTTTACAATCACTCACGAATTTGTAACGCGTCTTCCTTCCTTTAATTCGTCTGACGTGAAGTTGATCACTTGCATCAGACATTTAACGCAACATGTATGGTTACATTCTTCCAGAATAGCAACTTCCTCCGGTTTTTCCATAACACGTGAACATACAACACAAACTCGTTTTGGGTTTGTGTCTTTCATGAATTCTTCGAAACGCTTGAAGACATCAAACTTGGCTTTCCAGTAGGATTTAACACAACCTGGTTCTATTTCGTTAGGTTTAAATATTCTGTAGATGTATACATTAGATCTTTTCATCGTGAAAAAGAAAGGCCATTCTGGAAATTTAGATAATGTCGGTAGTATGTGAAAAACTAGGTACTTGTACAAAATATTTATGTATTCCTCAAAGGTTGCTCTTGAAACTCTATTTTTATCACAGAGGATATACGTATGATTGAACACGTAAGTGCATTCTTTTGCCAGATCAATAACTGAAGTTACATTGTTCAATATTTTTACAACTTCAGGTAGAATTTTATCCAAGACACTATAAATACAGGTCAACAACCGATCTAAATCTATGAAGTTAATATTAGGACTCATATTCACAGCTTTAATCAGCAAAGTATTACTCATAAGGAAAATGTAGTCTATGATCGGTCTGTCGAACCTAATCTTCCTCCAGATGCGATTTTGATAATCTCTAGCCATTGCTACCAATTCAGTCGCGCTGTTGCAAAAAGAAGTTTCCTGAGGTATAATAGCTTTAGAGGAGGTACCTAATAATTGATCCAGGTTAGATGATACTTCGTCCAAAGTAAAGGCTGTCGTTTGATTCATACGCAGTCTCAGATCACGATACCTATAATAATCTGGTATCATCACATCTGTATTACTTTCTGCAATATATTGTTTTTCTAACATTATTTCACCATCAGATATTTTCCGTATCGCAAACATTAACTCATTGATGACAATAGCTCCCACCGGACTCCAAGCTTCAAGAGTAGGGAAATGTCTTTTGAAAATGAAGCTAAATCGTCTGAAATGCATCTTCAGTTGATGATAAAATATTCCGTTAGCGTGTTCATGCACATCTACGGCACTTTTAAAACCATTCACTAAACTGTCCAATGGAGAACACTTTGATTTAAGAAGAATTTCTATTTCGTTTATCATATTTGCAATGGAGAACGATGGGTTATCTAGATTCTTCATAGAAATTATGTATGAAGATTCTACCGATTGTACGAAACTGATGATAACAGACAATTCTGACGAGATAACGATTGGAGAGAGTTTATCTTCGTTTGCAATACACATTGTAATCACCTTCTTGATATCGTAACAGAGCTGAAAAGCTATTCCAAAACTGTTGCGGAAATTAGCGCAGAAGTTTTTCTCGCAGTTTATCAGGTAGTTCCTGAAGACGTCCTGTGTGCTCTCCATCTTTCCTTCGTAAATTATTTCCATTGTGACGATACCTTAAAAGGTTTCACTTTATAGATATTAAATTAAGAAATTTAACTAGTTAAAATTGGGATTTCAAATAATCTGTGGAATAAAGACATTAATGTTACATACGATAGGTAATGAAACAAATCAAACAAATCAAATCTAGTATCACTCAGGGTAACTTATTCCATATAGGGTGAGGAATGTATATTGCGGCAAACAAACTAACTTCGGTCTGAAACAAAGAAATTCTCTAACAGAAATCAAATTTAGAATATTGATAAATTTTTAATATAACAGTATTGCGGTGCTTTTGAATTTGATATAGAATATTTTAGAATAAATTCGATTCAATAGTATATAAACCCATCAGAAAAGTGGTACAGTTAAATTTATTTTTGGAAATTGGATATTAGTAAACTTATAAAATTCATTACGCATACACTTTTCTTGACTGTACAGTGTACGTGTAACTTATACACACTACAAACCGGTTTTTAATGGTACTAAAAAAGTAATTGTTAAAAACAGTTTCATCATCACTTAGATATTCCAATCAGAATAAATTAGTTAATAAACTTATTTCCATTCAACATGGAAACCTACAGGTGGATAAACTATAAAAAATAACAATAGATATCAATTATTTAGGCCTAGAGTATTTCCTTCACCATATATACTAATATTCTGATATAGTTATAAAATGATTTTCATTTGTTGAAACATAAATCTGGATCGATCTTTCCATATCGCCTCGTTAGGTCAATTTATTTATCCAAGAATCGGATAGGATAAATATGTACACAATAGCCTATATGACACAATAGCCTATATGACTCACTAGCCGATATGACACAGTAGCCTATATGAGAAAGGATCTTTTCAGTGTACCGTGTCATTCAGACCGAATAACATGGTACACTGTATACTAATTGTATTCAAATAGATTTAATTTTCTGGGAATTAAATACTTTTTCTTCAATACTATCCACCTTAGTTTAAAAAATTATTTGCTGTTTTCAACTGTAATCAACTTCACTAAAACACTTTTTCCAGTTCGGATTACAAATCTGGCACAATAAATCTGGAGGTGTGGAAACCCCCTTCCAAGGACGCCATTTTCCAAAGTAGTCACGACGTGGTGAATTGTGGCTCACAAGGTTCCGGTGGACGTTTCGGCTGGTTTGTAACCAAAGGCAGCTCGTCCACTGAAGATGACGATAGAGGACTCGTTACTGACCACTGGAGGGCGTTCATGAACGAAAGAACAGCTGAAAATTTCGCCCTAACGGATGAAGAAGATTTCAAGTTGAGATCACAGTACACCAACATAAACGGAGTGTGAGTTTTAGAGTCACTATTTACACTATTCAATGAATCCTAATATTTATGATAATTATTTAGTTATGGGGGACACTCATAGTAGTCGAAAAATTGATTTTAGTATGGGTCACCATTCCATCTAACCACTTATATTAATCCTAATATACAGTAGAAGTCCTCTATAGTGAATGAGTTAGGATGTAGACTGAATAGTAAACAAATTTTATATAGTTTGCGATGAATTTCCATCAATTTAAAAAAATTGATGGCTATTTTATGACGGACTGAAGAAAGAAAATTCACTATTCAGGTTACATCCTAACTCATTCCTAATGGAGGAGTTCACTATTGAATAGTTCTACTGTATTTAATTTTTCATAGCACAGGTAATTTTCTGACGGTAGCTATTGTTCTCTTCCTACCAGTTACTTCTGTCAGAATCTTCTGTGCGAGGAAGGGGTCTACACCCCCCCTCAGTGCAAAGGGGGCGTACCCTGCGCTACTCTCTTCGTGGGGGACTACCGTAAGTTTAAAATAGAGTCACGGACTGTTTGTTACACAATTTTGATTCAAATTTCAAAAGTTGAATTATTACTAACTATATCACGGATACCAATTGAAATGAAAAATACATAATAGTTATTTATTATTTTTTCAATCCGAAATCGAAAATGTGGAACAGTCTAAAAACTTTGAGTTTGCCATTGCTATTTATAATAATAATCTTCCCGTATTGGGACACATATGTACCAAAAACTTGATTTCGAAGGTTTCGTATTAGTTGATGGTACACCAGTGAACCCGTATGTTCTTTTTCATAATTTTGATAAAATATTGATGGTTCGTAATTATTGTTTTTTTTAAATTAACAATATTAGAACATCTGTATTAATAAAAAAATATCGGCTGAATTCGAAATATACGGAACCCGTTTGAACAATTTTTTTTCTGAATACTTCTACAATATCAAATTCAGCAATGATGTTTCTTTTTGCCAACTCAGTACTTTTCATCTCACAGAAAGTTCCTCATTTCTGGTGAAGCAGATGAAGGTTCAGAAGCTGCTAGTGAAAGTGATGTGGATAGGACCGAACCTCACCCCCCACTTTATAGAACAATTCAGACCTGCTGATAAGGATCTGGTGTTCTTCAGCTGGTGGCCGAACACCCTGTCAACTCTGCCCAACATTCTGCCCGTGTCATTCCCACCCTGTACTAAAGTGGACCATATTGACCCCTCTGAAGAATTCGCTTGCCGGTGAGTACGTCCAGTCAGTCGGTTAATACGATCACTTGCTACATATTAGGCCGCTTAATACGATCAGTTGTTCCGCCAAATGGGATTTCTAAACCAACTTTTGCTGAATTGAAGACGCTTAAGTTTTGTATGTTATTCTGGCCGTAAATATTCTAATATTTTTTAATGGGAAAGAGGTGTTTAGATAATCATTGTCGATAAATATTAAAACTAGATATTCATTTTAAATTTTCAGGTATGAACTTCACTCATTGGAAAAACATGTTTCAAAACATCTCAGAAAAACAGCGAGGACTCTGTTTCAAGTAAGCTTTTCACTATATTGAAACATAAATTGGAATAATGTGTACCTAATACTGAGAAGCTACCATCATCAATATAACTGTCTGGTACTTTTTCACAGGCGGTAGAGCGGTTCCACCTGACCGGTAGCAACTACCAGTACCTTCTCCACCAGTACCGCTTAAAAATGTCCTCCATCTACTTATCTGAACCAATCACCGACCTGCGTGGGTATGACGATGACGTCATCATCGAGAAGATAGCCTGTGATTGGCTGAAGAACTCCTCGCATGCGGATATTCTCAGTAACTGGACCCCTATGTACAGCAACAACAAACCTAAACTGTGGATTGGGGGAATTTTCCCCATCAACGGCAAGGGGCGGTTCATATCCAAGGAACTGGTTCGTGGTGAGTCAATGGATGATAGCTATACGGACACTTTCAGTAATCGAAATGTGGGTATGAACATATGATTTTAGTTCTCTATTTCGAGTATTTTATTCGTCACCGTAAATTATATAATTAAAAAAGGGTATAAGAAGTAGGTCTATATATTGACTTCAATTTAGTTTCATTTGATTTACCATAACTTTGAATATAAATATTGTGTTTATGAATGAATAAAAGGTAAATTTCGAATCGTATTTAATAAAATAGATACTTTCAAATGTATCCATCCATTCTACCACCATCATTGCTTAATATTTATTATTTGCCGAAACAAAATAAGGCCCAAAGCCATCCCAAATTCCCTGCACCACTGACTCTCTCTAGTACTTATTATTACTCTAAAGGGCCGTACACACGTAGGGTTTTTTAAGTCTTTCCACCAGACTTTTGGCTAAGCTCCTCCTACTTTTTCTACAAGAATAAAAGAAAAAACGATATCATTATTTATTTTAGTTGGTATCCATGATACCTCCAGGTATCAACCAACTAAAATAAATAATAATTATATTGTTTTTTCTTATATTCTCGCGGAAAAAGTAGAAGGAGCTTAGCAAAAAGTCTGGTGGAAAGACTTAAAAAACCCTACGTGTGTACGGCCCTTAAGACATATTGGGTATTTTTTTGTGAGTTATCCTATAACTATTGCCAATGATTGATATTTAATAACTTTCCTTCTCATTTTTCCCTTTCTCCACAGCTGCCTACCTAGCCGAGGAAAGAATAAACAATGACTCGTCAGTTCTGGATAACTTTGAGTTTTCCCTCAAACTACAAGATGGGCAATGTAACAGGTGAGAAAGAGAAATACAGTTGAGAAAAGAAATACAGGTGAGAAAAGAAATACAGGTGAGAAAGAGGAATACAGGTGAGAAAAAGAAATACAGGTGAGAAAGAAATACAGGTGAGAAAGAGAAATACAGGTGAGAAAGAAATACAGGTGAGAAAGAGAAATACAGGTGAGAAAGAGAAATACAGGTGAGAAAGAGAAATACAGGTGAGAAAGAGAAATACAGGTGAGAAAGAGAAATACAGGTGAGAAAAGAAATACAGGTGAGAAAGAGAAATACAGGTGAGAAAGAGAAATACAGGTGAGAAAGAGAAATACAGGTGAGAAAGAGAAATACAGGTGAGAAAAGAAATACAGGTGAGAAAGAGAAATACAGGTGAGAAAGAAATACAGGTGAGAAAGAAATACAGGTGAGAAAGAGAAATACAGGTGAGAAAGAGAAATACAGGTGAGAAAAGAAATACAGGTGAGAAAAGAAATACAGGTGAGAAAGAGGAATACAGGTGAGAAAAAGAAATACAGGTGAGAAAGAAATACAGGTGAGAAAGAGAAATACAGGTGAGAAAGAAATACAGGTGAGAAAGAGAAATACAGGTGAGAAAGAGAAATACAGGTGAGAAAGAGAAATACAGGTGAGAAAGAGAAATACAGGTGAGAAAGAGAAATACAGGTGAGAAAAGAAATACAGGTGAGAAAGAGAAATACAGGTGAGAAAGAGAAATACAGGTGAGAAAGAGAAATACAGGTGAGAAAGAGAAGTACAGGTGAGAAAGAGAAATACAGGTGAGAAAGAAATACAGGTGAGAAAGAGAAATACAGGTGAGAAAGAGAAATACAGGTGAGAAAAGAAATACAGGTGAGAAAGAGAAATACAGGTGAGAAAGAGAAATACAGGTGAGAAAGAGAAATACAGGTGAGAAAGAGAAGTACAGGTGAGAAAGAGAAATACAGGTGAGAAAGAGAAATACAGGTGAGAAAAGAAATACAGGTGAGAAAAGAAATACAGGTGAGAAAGAGAAATACAGGTGAGAAAGAGAAGTACAGGTGAGAAAGAGAAATACAGGTGAGAAAGAAATACAGGTGAGAAAGAGGAATACAGGTGAGAAAGAAATACAGGTGAGAAAGAGGAATACAGGTGAGAAAAAGAAATACAGGTGAGAAAGAAATACAGGTGAGAAAGAGAAATACAGGTGAGAAAGAAATACAGGTGAGAAAGAGAAATACAGGTGAGAAAGAGAAATACAGGTGAGAAAGAGAAATACAGGTGAGAAAGAGAAATACAGGTGAGAAAGAGGAATACAGGTGAGAAAAAGAAATACAGGTGAGAAAGAGAAATACAGGTGAGAAAGAGAAATACAGGTGAGAAAAGAAATACAGGTGAGAAAAGAAATACAGGTGAGAAAGAGAAATACAGGTGAGAAAGAGAAATACAGGTGAGAAAAGAAATACAGGTGAGAAAAAGAAATACAGGTGAGAAAAAGAAATACAGGTGAGAAAGAGAAATACAGGTGAGAAAGAGAAATACAGGTGAGAAAGAGGAATACAGGTGAGAAAAAGAAATACAGGTGAGAAAGAGAAATACAGGTGAGAAAGAGAAATACAGGTGAGAAAAGAAATACAGGTGAGAAAGAGAAATACAGGTGAGAAAAAGAAATACAGGTGAGAAAGAGAAATACAGGTGAGAAAAAGAAATACAGGTGAGAAAGAGAAATACAGGTGAGAAAGAGAAATACAGGTGAGAAAAGAAATACAGGTGAGAAAAAGAAATACAGGTGAGAAAAGAAATACAGGTGAGAAAAAGAAATACAGGTGAGAAAAAGAAATACAGGTGAGAAAGAGAAATACAGGTGAGAAAGAGAAATACAGGTGAGAAAGAGAAATACAGGTGAGAAAAAGAAATACAGGTGAACTTTGTGTCTGAATTTAATGGACAATGGGATTTGAATAATATAATGGAAATTGAGTAAATTTTAATTGAATTTGAATAAATTTTGTGTCTTTCCCAGAATAGCGGCGCAAAATATTTATTAATATATTTTTATTAAATGAGTATCATAGATACCAAACTAATGAAATGAAAATTAAGTCGTTTAAATTTCTTTAAACGACTGAATACACTTCAGTATAAGCAGAAATGGGGATATGGGGGGTGGCACGTACGCCCTCCATTACACATATTTTAGTATTGAAGTAATAAATGGAGAACATCACGGAAACTGGAAATAGTCAATATATGAAATTAGGGCCACTGCCAGGTCTTTGATCAATCGTGAAGTTTGCAGTACAACAAACTAGCGGATACATCAAACTACATTACAGTTTCATGTAAAAAATCTATAATGTTTGAGTAATTTCAATGAAAACACAATTTTTTTCAAAGTTCTCAATCCTTCAGTAATACATAGGGAACTAGATTATGTGCACTCGGTAGAGCGCATACCTTCGCCGCCGATTTTACCAGTTCTCTCCCAAAATTGAAATAACAACTGACTGGATAATGACCAATCGTCACACCAAGTTTCATGCATTATGGTTCAATACTTTTTGAGTTAAGGAGTTATAAATGACCTTGACCTTGAGCTTTGACCGGATCGCTTCCAAAATTCTACCAGATGGTTCCTGGATATTGACCAATTGTACCATCAAATTTCAGACAATTTGGTCTAATACTTTTTGAGTTACAAATGGCCTTGACCTTTGAAAATGTCGCCCCCAAAATTCTACCATCAGGTCACTGGACATTGACCAATCGTTTCACCAAATCTCAGACAATTTGGTTTAACACTTTTTCAGTTATGCGAATAACAAGATGATAAATAAGTAAATGCCGATGAAAATATGACCTTCCCGCAATCTGCAAAGGTAAAAAATAACTTTAATTTAAATATGTGACTGTTTGTGTTTTAGATACAGGTAATTTATAATTAATATTGTGCCTCTAATAAATTAATAAATAATGATATTAAATAGAAAAATATTAGGCCTTAAATGAATATTTTGCGCAGCTATTTTGGAGAAGACTCTAAATTTTAATTGAATTTGAATAAATTTTATTGAAAAAGAATAGATTGCAATTGAGTAATGAAAGAAGTATAATGAGAGAAAACAGTAGCTTTCTAGAATAACTATAAATGACCTACTTATTGATATTTGATATTTGCTTTTAACTGTTTAACACGGTATCTTTTCACAGAGACTCTGTACTCACAGCCTTCATCAACTATGTGATAAAAGGATCGGATGACTTCAGTCTCAACTTCAACCAAATGGTTGGAATCTTGGGTGAGGCTTTCAAAATTTTTTGTTCCCTATTTTGGAAAAAATTATTTTTCTTTTTGAAAAATTGAATTTAACTTTTTTCGAAAAATTGTATACTATTCTTCTGTAAAACTTAAATTTCAGTTTTCTGACAACATTTAATTTCAATTTTCTCAAGATATTTAATTTTAATTTTCTGAAAACAATATTCAAACTCCCTTTTTCAATATCCTATAGCTATCTCGTTCTACTCTTACATTACTATTTTTTTTATAAATACTAATTATACCCCATCCATGTTTTGTTCAGGTCCCTCCTGTTCAGAGACGGTGGAGCCTCTTGCGGGCGTCGCTAACCACTTCTTCACCGTGATCATCTCCTACAGCGCCGAGGGAGCCATTTTCAACGACGAGGTCAAGTACCCATACTTCTTCAGGACTATCCCCGAGAACCTCATGTTTCAGTGAGTTTTTCCTGTTAAATTATGGTATAAACTGTTTATTTATACTATTAGTTAGTATTATTACTCTATTCATTAGAACTAAGGTTACTGGTTATAAAACTGTAAATCATTTCAAATTTAGTAGTAAGTATTTATTATAATATGTAATTTATGTTGCTTAGCTGTATTTTTCACTACCTTTCATTAGCCTTCAAGTTCCTAAGCGAAAAAAAATAAAGAGAGTTTAAACTTCTGACTAATTCAAAATGATAACTAGACTGATAGACATATCATAAATGGTTACATATTCCGTAACCTCAAAAAGTAATTGATTTATAAGAAAATCACACCTTGTTCCTACTCAACTTTGTTCAATTGTCTACTACTTACAGTAGACTGAGCACATTAATGAACATGGGAGGGGTAACTGCAACAAAAATATTGCCAAGTTATGCTATTAACTTACTTGTCTTTTTTTGCATAAATTGTTCGATTGTATCTTAATTGAAGTCCGAAAATTAAATAAACTGAAACCTATTTAATATCCAACGAACTTGGATGAAATTTATGATAGGTATATTAAATGATGGGCTACACTCTCCAATAAAATCAATAGAAAACTGACAAAACTCATGCATTTTCTTTTTTAATGGAAAATTCGTTATATTGATAGGGTAAAGTACAAATTACCAGATGTGAATTAAATACCGAATGAAAATTTAAATAGGTCATAATTAAAAAAAACACTTCAAAATATTTTATATTCGTTATGGAGCGAACTAGAAAAAATGACCATTTAATTTTTTTTTTTCTTGTTTTCCCACAATGAATATATTTTAATGATTTCTTTTAATAATAGCATATTGAAATTAGTTTCTGGTAATTGTAATTTTATATTTTGTGAACTGAGTGCTTCTTACAGCAAATTTAAATATAGGAATTCTATATGGAAACATTTACCAAATATAACAGTTACCCTTAAAAGATGCATCTAATTGACCTGTAAGTCATCTTTAGAGTCAATCTTATATTCTGTTCATAGTAAATTTCAGTAAATTTATGTTTTAATACTAATTAATCAGTATTTATACTTTAGATAGAAAAATCACTGCAAAAATTATAAAAATATTTTTAGTTCAGTTACCCCATGTAATTAACTCTGTACAGTCTATCGTTCATGCAAACCTCGTAAGTGTTATACCCTGACAAGAAAACAAAGCTACAACAATCGCACAAATAACAAAATATTAACAACAACCGGACTGCAGGAATATTTACATTGAAAATGTGTATAAATAAATTAACGCTGTTAAACGTAGTTACGTTACCGTGATAACGAATATTAAACTGACGCTGTTCGACGTAGTTACGTTACCGTGATAAGTGATAACTGATATTAAACTGACGCTGTTAGACGTAGTTACGTTACCGTGATAACGAATATTAAACTGACGCTGTTAGACGTAGTTACGTTACCGTGATAACGAATATTAAACTGACGCTGTCAGACGTAGTTACATTACCGTGATAACGAATTATCAAATTAAAAAGAGCTCAATATGAATTAGGGTAAGTTCTGAGTTATCGAACAGTTCCACATTCTTGATCATATAAAAAATATTTAAATTTTAATCATATACCTGCCGATATGATTCAAGTATTCATTGATATCTAGTAAAATATCAAATTATAGACAATCGAAAATGTGGAACCGTCCGATAACTCGTAACTTGCCCTAGGCATAACACTTGAATGGGTAACTATAGAAAAAAAAAACTCAAAGGCAATGTGTTGCAGTTACCCATGCAATGTTTATTAACATGTGCTCAGTCTTCTGTAGCTAGTAGACAATTGAACAAGAAGGAAGTAATTGGCATTCAACAGTTCCATATTAAATATTTTTGTGGATCTTCATAGACCTCTATAGAATTAAATCATAAACATTTATGAAGAATTTCTTTCTCTATCCTGAAGCTGTCTGAAGTGAATGGAAGAGAATATTTTATCCTTTTTTAACGTTACTTATAGTTTTAGAATTATGCAAGGGTTTTATTTAACTACAAGTTCTTTGAATTTTGTTTTTAGCTAGTTTATATACTGCAGTGTGCAATCTGTTTCTTATTTTAATGAGGTAATTATATGTACTTGGAAATTAAATTAATACTCCACTATCATTTTTTGTATTAACTACTTTATTCATTATATCTAAAGTTACTGCTAATGAAACTGCAAACTATTTCGAATTTGATTCAATATATTGATTATAGATGTAAATAAGTTACTAGGTGGGTTTTCCTTTTTGAATTTAGATCAATTCGTATTTTTTTCAAAAATATTAATGTGTTACTTACGTAGGTATACTTTATAATTCAAGGTCTAGATTGAATATCTCATAAACCTAAAAAAAACATCGCTATAACTTGAAACTTGATTTCTATTTAAAATGAAACCAGTTTCATCTTGCTACCAATCATATTCTAGCAGATATGAGGAATTAAATTGTGACCAAATTTCTAAAACATGTTATGCATTCAATATTCATCTGATTAGTTTTGTCAGTTTTTTAATCTGTTTACCCATTCTCAGGCACGTTTACCAGAACCTCCTGACGGCGTTGCAATGGAAGAGGGTGGCTTCCCTCTCTCAGAGTGGCAATAAGTACAGTGAGTACCTGACGAAGCTGCTTGAGACACTACAGGCACAGGGCAACACGTTGGAAAACATCAAATTCTCCAGTGTTGACAGTGACATGGCGAAGGTGAGATTTTGTTACAGTTTCCCCTGTTATGTGGAAGGCGGCTCAAAGAAAATGAGGAAGGCATAGAAAACGAACAAGACATAGAAAACGAGCTAAACAAAAGTATGCCTAGTCCAGATTATAGGATATTTATAATCCCTCAATACATTATATTTTCAATCAAGATAGCTTGTATTCATATCATCTTATTCATAGAAAACGAAAACGAAATTTATAGAAAATGATGCAATTTTGATGGCAGACTGTACTATTACTAACTAATTTCTTTTCTCAGTATCTGCAAAGACTCAAAGAGAAAAAGTACCGCATAATCATCGGTGATTTTTACGACAATACCGCTAGGAGGGTGATGTGCGAAGCCTACCACCAGAACATGACCGCCAGGTACGGGTACGTGTGGTTCATACCCCACTGGCTCTCCCATAACTGGTGGACGATGGATGATGATTACTACCAGGTAATTGGCATCGTTGTCAGATGTCTAAAATTACATTCATTCTGACGTTAATGTATAATAGGCCTTTCTAATTATTTAAGTTTGTATCATGGCTACGGAAATGGTATTTTGGATACGAAATCATTGGCTAGATTATTTATGATAATTATTATTTAGATTAGATTATGCTGATTGCATTGAAAAATATGTTAGCAATTATTTGTTTTTACTCATTTTAAGTAGGGAAATATAGATATTGTTTAAACTTCCAAATTTTTTCAATTGACATTATTGTAATTTTTCATTGTTTTAATATTTTTCTTTTTAATGTCAGACGCAAGCTTCTCCCGAAATAATATCTGGTGTGAATTCGTCTGATGGGTCCTACGTACCAAGGTGTAACTCGTCACATCTGTTAGAGGTTAGTTTTTTTTTTTTTTTTTTTTTTAAGGCCCTCTTTTTTTTAAAAGCAGGATTTCTTTAAATAATTAAAAAAACTATTATCTCTATTTAGACAATGAATGTAAGTTAGCTATATATTTAGGGTGAATACTATATTATTTGAATTATTATTATCTTGTAATGGTCATAGTTAGGGTTGTGACAATATGTTTTTAAAATCATAGAACGCAAAAATATCACATACGAAATGAAATGGTATCGAATACTATGTACCGCTGGTGTAGAACCATTCAATACTCTTTAATTCTCTCAGTCTATATATTTTCAGGATCTATGATTTTAAAAGCATATTTTCACAACCCTAGTCCTAATTTAAACATAGTTTTGAAAAAAAATCTCTAACTGTAAAATAATAAATTTGTAATCTTATATAATTATATGTGGAACTGTCGGATAATTCGAAACCATATACTTTTTAACATTTAAACAAATTAATCTTCATTTCTCGTTGTTTTGCCAGGCGTTGGACGGGCACCTCTCACTAGGGTACACCTACTTTGCTCCTGACGACACAGTGTTCCACGAGAACCAAACGGTGGGGCAGTGGAAAGAACTCTACCACAATAGGAGTGGACCCAATGTGCACCTTCCTGATTACGCAGGTAACATGTCATTTGCAAATTGTTTAAAAAAAATCCTAACATTTAAAATAAAATAAAATATATATTTAAATCTTTTCAAAAAATTTATTTAGCTACATTTATTTCAAAAATTAGTTTACATTTTTTTTAATTGATTTAGCTACATTTTTTGTGAATTACTTTAAATATAATTTTTTTTTTTAGATTTTCTTCACAATAAAAAGAGTTTGTTAAATTCAATTGTTCCCAGTTCCCCAAATCTTTTTATTCATTTTTTTTTCAAATTCCCTATTCTAAAATTATTCGAATAAAAAAATCCAAATGTAAAAAAGTCCTTATAGATACATTTTTAATTTTTTTTTTCAGGGTACACCTATGACGCAATGTGGACTTACGCCTTCGCTCTGGACAGACTCTTCAAGGAGAACCTCACCCACTACGCAGACCTACACAGTAACGAGACTAACGCCCGCTTCGTGGAGATACTGAAGGAGACAAACTTCACGGGTGTCTCCGGGCAAATAGATTTCAGTCAGACGGCCAAGCGGAAGAGTGTCGTCAACGTGTACCAGTTCTCATCGGAGATATCCAAAATGTCCGGCACTCGCAACGCCTATCGCAAGGTTGGGTACTTCGAGGCGGAGCAAGGAAGTGCACTTGGCGGGAAGTGAGTAGAAATTAGAAAAAAATTCAAAATATCTATAGAAACATTTGAGATTGCCCTTTCAATATAGAAGAAAGTAAGTTTCGAGTTATCGCACAGTTATATACAATCATATAATAAAAAGTATCTAATTATAATTTATCTTTCATTTTCATTGGTATTCATGATACCTGCTGGGTATCATGGATACCACATAGCTATAATATGTGTTCAATAATGAATATTTTTAATATGATCGAAAATGTTGAATCAAGCGATTAATCGAAGCTCACCCTACTGCACACATATTCATTTTACCCTCTTCTTGCCAGACTGCACCTTAACACCCCCAATGATATCGAGTGGCTAAATGAGTCGGGGGAAATCCCCTCTGACGGATCTGACAGCTGTACTTTGGGCTTCATCGCAGAGGCTCTCAACATAGCTTGTCAAAGTGCCACCATCATTGTCATCATCTTCATATTCAGTGTCATTTCCGCCATATTGGTCATTGTCATATTCATATTCAAGAGGAGGTGAGTTGATAAGAATTGAATTTTAAAAATGTATAAAATTATTTTTTTTAATTTTCAATGGTATTTTTAAAATTAAAGTCATAAAATTTTTGTTGACATTTATTTTTGTAATTTTGAATGTGTTGACGTTTGATTTTTTTAAATTTGATTTGGGATATTACAACTAAAAGTGTCTATTCCAGAAAAAGTGGTGAATTCATTAACCAAAAATAGTGTTAATCTTTTTTTCCTTTTTAAAATGTTTTACCCGTCTCTTCAGGTTGGACACTGTGAAAAGATCTCGCGTCAACTGGCCGCAGATGAAAGACTGCGAAGTGGAGAGGGACAAGATCGTCATGAACAGAACCATCGGCAAGGGACAGTTCGGAGAGGTTTACGGAGGAGAAATCGAAACCCAGACAGGCAACTGGACTGCCGCGGCAATCAAGAAACTAAACAAAGGCTCCACTGATGAAGACAGACTGGATTTCCTACAGGAAGCCAGCATGATGAAGAGTTTCGACCATCCTAACATCATCAAGTTACTTGGACTGTGTTTGAGCAAGGAGCCAATTCTGATGGTGATGGAGTTCATGCTCCATGGAGACCTAAAAGTCTTCCTACTTGCCCGAAGGCAGTTGGTGTCCAAGTGTAACCTGCTGGACGATAACGCTGAGATGAGCAATAGGAAGCTAACTAGGATGGCTTTAGATGTTGCCAGGGCTCTAGAGTACATTGCTGAGAATAAATACGTACACAGGGATGTGGCTTGTAGGAACTGCCTGGTTGGAGTTGATATGGTGGTCAAGTTAGGGGATTTCGGCATGGCGAGAAGAATTCAGAGCTCTGAGTATTACAGGTAAGCTCAATTGTTGTTATAAAGTTATTCTTAATAGAACTTCAAGATTTCTTATAATCCATACTATTTGGAACTCTAAAATTATCGATTAGTCCAATTATGGTTTCAGTAGGTATTTTGAGTGAGGTAGTTCGAAAGATAGAGCCATCATAATGTAGTTCGTAATTTGAACTCTCAGTCAAGAATAGATATTCACATATTGTCTTTGGCAATTCACATATTTAGGTAATTAGGAATCGTTCGTTTTAGAAATTTCATACTGAATTGAACCTATTTAGTCTAGCAACTTGGACTCCTTTTTAAATTTTATTGATGCTTCAAGTAGAACTCAAATTGAAAAAATCATTCTGACTTTTAAGGAAAATTGCTCTATCGTTGTTATTGTGATTTTAGTTGCCAAGTAGCTATTTCTATTCATTTTTAGTAATCTTTGAAATAGAGTATAGGATCCTTGTTAATCGGACTGTTCTACATTTTTATTTTATGAAAACAACCTTATAGTAATTAATATTCAAATTAGCTAGCTATATAAAAAATTGTCTTTGCAAAAATACAATGATAATTTCCAAAGAAAATTTTTTAATATTTTAAATTATTTTGAATTTTAATATTTAAATGTGTTTTTACTTCCTTCACAGGTTTTCCCGTAAAGGTTTGATGCCCGTGCGGTGGATGGCCCCGGAATCTCTGGACGAAGGCATCTTCACCACGGCCTCAGACCTCTGGTCTTACGGTGTCCTGCTCTACGAGATGATCACCTTTGGTAACGTGCCTTTCCACGGACTGAACAACAACCAAGTGGTGGAGGAGGTGCAGAAGGGGAATACCATCCCTATTCCCCCCGCTGTCAAGTCACAAATGTAAGGAAAAAATAAAATAAGTAACTTACATATATAGAATAAAAATACAAAGCAGCCGATATGACACAGTAGTTGCTGTGTCATCTACTGTGTCATATCAGCTACTGTGTCATATCAGCTACTGTGTCATATCAGCTACTGTGTCTTATCAGCTACTGTGTCATATCATCTATTGTGTCATATCAACTATTGTGTCATATCAGCTACTGTGTCATATCAGCTACTGTGTCATATCAGCTACTGTGTCATATCAGCTACTGTGTATTTTTCCCACTATCTAAATTAGTGAAGTTACCCTTCACTGATAAAGTGTTCAGTAAATCTTCATCAGGTCTCAGAAATTAACTCTCTTGGTACAAAACTCTTTTGCACGAAACGGATGAGTGAATATTTTTAGGGTTCAAGTACCCTAATTAATTAACTAAATAATGAGAATATCATGTTAAAGTGTGAACTGGTGATGACATGTTACACATTTTGCCACACTGTAACGATCCTTCCTGTCCTCTACACAGAACACTAAGAAGATCTTTCCTATAGCCACTGAACGGTACACTGAAATCCTTCCTAGATCCTTATTGCTTTCGGTTATTTTGCATTTACTCTCAAAAACTTTTAATCAATCAATAATGTGTGTTTTGCATATATGATTTACACTGAGAGAAAGTTTTTGTGGGGCAGTAGAAAATTAAGTGAAGTCTTCTCTTATTCTTCTATGGCCCCACAATAACTTTCTCTCTGAGTTTAACCGAAGATGTTATACTGCAATAAGATGCACCACTCTCGGAAATTTCGGTTTCAAAAATGCATCGTGCTGCCACCTGTATTTCAAAATGGGTACTAGCCTTTGTTACGCAACTGCAACAATATATGTTAATTGAAAAACCTTTAAAAAGAAACTTTTAAACTTGTTGGTTATTCACAAAGTTTTTTGGGCAATTTGTGTCTCTGGTTTTTTAATTAAATGTTGAAAATAAATCGTTAAATCAGAGCAACGCCTAGTACCCACTTGTGACGTAGTTAGTTTATTTCACTATAACGTCTCAGTGTATGGGCTCTTAAGTGATTAGGATCTTACTTTGTGGTATTTTCAGATTCCTTTCTCTTTATAAATCTCTTTCTACTAAATACTCATGGTACCATGCCCTAGAACCACCTTGCCACTATGGTTCCGACCTCAGGCCTCTGGTCCAAGCTTAACTGTATTTAAGGGTAATAATGGTAAAGTAATTAACACTTAAAGAGATTATATTCATTGGTCAAGCACATGTTATTACAAATAATATCTCCTCTAGAACGCTCGCAAGTTAAGGTCTCAAATAACTACGAACAGGAGAATAGGTGTGTAGCTCACGAGAGCAAATCGGTAACTGATTTGACTGTCACTTACTTACAATCATATAGGTTCGTGATGATAGTAATGCATACACAATTGCTGTGTTTGCTTTACTACACACTTTGAAATATAGATGGCAGCATGATGCACTTCTTGAAACTAAAATAAGTATACCATCTATTGTATAACTATTCCTTTTGACATTTCCAATCTATCAGTTTTATCTTTCGAATATATTAATAACAACCCCCCCTCTCTTCCCCCTTCAGAAAACAATTCCTCCAGAAATGCTGGCGTAAAATACCGGAGGAAAGGCCATCTTTCTCCGAAGTGATCACCCACCTCACCAATAACCCCTGGCTCCTCTCCCCCTGCTTGGAAATGCCCAGCGCATCCGTAGAGGAACACGTTGAAGGTAACGAAACCCCCCACTTCCGCAAGATGTCCGGGCCTCTCAGAACGAGCAACAACCCTGGCGTCGTTGGCGCAGCCAACGCCAGTCTCCGCCAACGTAACATGTCCTCATCGCCCGTTGAAGCCAACGGAATTCCCAACGATCCTTCCGGGTACCTCGTGGTGAAAGTCCAGAATGATCGGCATAGAGTGGAGGGGTCCGGTAATGGTAACGGACCCCTCATGGAGCCACTCCTTTCCAACGATTCTTACGTCAGAAGGTACAACCCTGACGTCATCACGAGGGGGAATGAGAATGCCTATTGGTCTATGTGTCCCCTTAAGCAAATTGGCGAGAGTGTTCAGATGAACAATTTGTAAGTAAGAAGGTTGTGGGATAAGTTCCCAGTTATCAGACGGTTGCACATTTTCGGCCACTTACGAAAAAATATAGAATTATTATTATTTAACCATCCTTTTAATTGGTATCCACAATATCTGTATTAACAGTTACTTTATTTGGTATCCATGATACCTGATGGTATCATGGATGCCAATTAAAATAACAGTTAAATAAATTTTGTTTCACGTGTCCGTAAATGTTGAACTGTACGATAACTTTGATTTTCCCCTATGAAGTGTTTATATAAAAAGCATTAGTTATCCCTTTTGATAAACAAAGTACATATATGATGCCAAAATATAATCTTTGAGCTTAAAGAAAATAGCAAAGTTTATTAGTTTATAGCATGCCTTTATATGACTGCCAATGTTGAGCTTACGAATTAAGCTGTCAATACTCCTATCTCCTCGGTCTTCCCCGCTGAAGTCTCTTTTAATCCAACTTTTAGTTTTCATTGCTCAATTTCGATGATATTTTCCTTCAATCCTTATGGTACTAACTATTTTAATGGTGCTCAATTGTTTTTACTCTGTTGAATTTTGTTGATATTTTATAATACTAGTTCCGTTATTCATTTTAAAATTATTTATATACACTGCTTGGCAACTCACCCAGAGAGTTACGAGTTGCCAGATGCACAGATTAGATTAAGGGTGAGATTTCGATGGAAACTTGAAACTATCAAACTATTGCTTTAGTTCTTTGATATCATTCCTATGTAAATACATTGCAGTTAAGGATACTTCTATATCAATTACTGTATATCAGTAAATGCAGTTTTAATTTTATTATTTACATTAGGGCAAAGCATCAATTACCATATACGAATTAAATAAAAATTTGGATAATTCAATAGGTTCATTTATTAAAAATATACATCGAAAAATTAGAAAAATATTCATTGTGGAGAGAATAAAAATAAAAATTAATTTTTTTTTTTTTTTGTTCTCTCCACAATGAATTTATTTATTTTTTATAACCTATTAAGATATTCATTTTTTAATTCACATCTGGTAATTGTTCCTTTGCCCTATCTCACTAATTTAATTTTAAAGTAAGATATTATTTTTACCTTTACTCTCCTTTTAAGAGGAAAATGAAGCGTAAGTCTGGTGCTATCATAAAATTCCCTCCTTTTGCTCAGTTTAATAATTAAAACTTAAGTTTTTTAAGTTTTTTGTCTCGCTTCAATACTTAAATTGAGATTGTATCTAGGATACCATATTATTCTGTATCTAGGATACCATATTATTCTGTATCTAGGATACCATATTATTCTGTATCAAGGATACCATTACTATTCTGTTCTGTATCTAGATACCATTACTATTCTGTTCTGTATCTAGGATACCATTACTATTCTGTATCAAGGATACCATTACTATTCTGTTCTGTATCTAGGATACCATTACTATTCTGTATCAAGGATACCATTAATGTTCAGTATCTAGGGTTCACTATGTCATTTTTACAGTAAACCGACGGTAGTTTTTTTAGCTAAAAAAGTCGTAATTTTTAGTTATGCTTTTAAATTAAAGTTTCTTTTTCTATTAATAGATTTATTTGATGACCGCCATTTTGAATATTACAAAGTCACACTATTATAACTCTAATACAAATGTCGAAGATGTCATAACCTTCCTATTTTAACCCTTTGTATATTTATTAACTGTTAAAGGCATATTCTATAGCTAGTAGCGGATAAAACGTCGCGTTTTCACCGCCGAGTTCACGTCTCTTCAATTAATCACGGTTAAATGAATGGAAAGCAAATTTACAGTTTACACTAGCGTTTCTACCGCCTAGCGTTTTTACCGCCTGTCATTTATTTAACCGTGACTAACTGTGGAGGCGTAAATTGGGCGGTGAGAACGCAGCGTTTTATCTGCTGGTATATAGACTCTTTTTACACCTTGACTACGGTTTGGTATACATGAGTACATACCTAACTACTTGTAATAACCACTTGTACCGTGTGGTATATATGTGTACCACAATACCAATATGTTGAATTGATTAGTATTGTGGTACATATTTTTACCACACGGTAGTCAATATGTTAACTTAACCAGTAATGTTACTTTCAATAGACCTTAGGCCACTTATATGTGCAATATGTTGAATTGATTAGGAATATGTTGACTTGACTAGGGAAATGTTGAATTTATTAGGAAAATGTTGAATTGATTAGGAATATGTTGAATTGACTAGGGAAATGTTGAATTTATTAGGGAAATGTTGAATTGATTAGGAATATGTTGAATTGACTGGGGAAATGTTGAATTAATTAGGGAAATGTTGAATTTATTAGGAAAATGTTGAATTTATTAGGAAAATGTTGAATTGATTAGGAATATGTTGAATTGACTAGGGAAATGTTGAATTATGTTCAATTGACTAGGGAAATGTTGAACTGACTAGGGAAATGTTGAATTTATTAGGAAAATGTTGAATTTATTAGGAAAATGTTGAATTAATTAGGAATATGTTGAATTGATTAGGAATTTTTTCAATTGATTAGGAAAATGTTGAATTGACCAGGGAAATGTTGAATTGATTAGGAAAATGTTGAATTGACTAGGAATATGTTGAATTGACTAGGGAAATGTTGAATTAATTAGGAATATGTTGAATTGACTAGAAAAATGTTGAATTTATTAGGAAAATGTTGAATTGATTAGGAATATGTTGAATTGACTAGGGAAATGTTGAATTATGTTCAATTGACTAGGGAAATGTAGAATTCACTGGGGAAATGTTGAATTCACTGGGGAAATGTTGAATTCACTGAGGAAATGTTGAATTCACTGGGGAAATGTTGAATTAATTAGGGAAATGTTGAATTAATTAGGAATATGTTGAATTAATTAGGAATATGTTGAATTGATTAGGAATTTTTTGAATTGATTAGGAAAATGTTGAATTGACTAGGGAAATGTTGAATTGATTAGGAAAATGTTGAATTGATGAGTTATAAATTAGCTTATAAGTTAAATAAATAAAGAAGCGTCAATTTATATCGTTTTTATATTTTAAGAGAAAAAATTATTGAACATTTGTTTATAATTAGTTGTATAGTGACTCTTTTACATAGGGTATGTTCTGAGTTATTGAACGGTTAAACACTTTCGATTATTAGTTTTTAATAATTATATACTGTCTACTTATATGGTCGAAAATGCGGAACCGTTTCATAACTCAGATTTTACCCTAGTGTATTTTTTAGTCGTAATTTTATTAGAATAAAAAAAAATAATATCTTTCTAGATTCCATTTAAACTGTTCAATAAAATTAAATACTTTATAAAATCTTAACTTAGGGGGTATTCGTCAGATTATTGAACAGATCCCAGTTGCCGAACAAACTAAAATATTCTATAAAATGTCCCACCCTTCTGTCCAATTCTAAAATTAACTGCACGGTAATGTAGGGTGATCGACAACCGTGGAGGAGCCCCTATAATGTGCATTTAATGAACAGTTCCTCGTAGGGTAAGTTATGCATTGTCGGACAGTTTCACATCTTCGTTCAAAATGATATTGAACATTTTACCTCGTTATTTTAATTGGTATCCATGATACGTACAATTATTATTTGAATTGGTATCCGTGATACGAACTATTATTTATTTTAATTGGTATCCATGATACGTACAATTATTATTTGAATTGGTATCCGTGATACGAACTATTATTTATTTTAATTGGTATCCATGATACGTACAATTATTTATTTTAATTGGTATCCATGATACATGCAGGCAATCAAGTATCATGGATACCAATTAAAATGGCACTTCATTCACTATTTTCTTACCTGATCGTAAATATGGAACTGTTCGATAATTCGTAACTTGCCCTAACTGATTAAGTACAAAGATTATGATTTTAAAAGTTTTACAGAGTTAAGATTTATATATATCAGAGATTTTCAAAATGTTAACAGCAGAGTTCCTACCGGTGGAAAGTTGTCAGATTTCGGACGGTTTCACATTTTCGATCATAGAATAAAAAATATAAATAATTAAAATAACTAGTTAAATGATCGAAAATGTGGAACTGTCCGATAACTCGGAACTTACCCTAGATCTAGCTCAAATTATTTAATTTACCCTGAATAATGTTGTTAAAATTTACTTTCAAGTGTCTTTTTTTGGGGTAATATCAGAGAGCTAGGGAATTACGGTAAAATATACCCTAAATCCCATTTAAAAAATCTTAAAACTTAGCGGAATTCTGATACTATAAACGAGAGTGAATTAAACATTATCTATTGTGTAATAAATATATTATAAAATTTGGTGGTCTTTAATTACCCATATTAAGTATGAAGAATCAAATTATCCAGTAGTATCGTTTATAATTGCTCTTGTCACCAGAAAAGCTACTGAGTTCCTATAAGTTTTTCTATGTTTGGAAATAACAGTGACTGGAAAACTCCCAGTGACGTTTTCTTTAATAATTGTTAATATGCATTAAAATTTATAGTTTAATTAAAATTCTCCAAATAAAACCTTATTACTAGGGATGTGACAATATGCAGCATAAAATATGCATCATTTTTGACGCGGTATGCAGCATATTATATGCCTATTTCTGCATATATATGCAAAAAGTCAATGTGCATATATGCTGAACCAAAATGCATATTGGAAATATGCATTTTATATGCCAGAAATTATTCAATATAGTGTGCATATTACATGCTCAAAGATAATTACGGAATTTAAAATGAAGTTAATCTGTATATAGTTATGTTTTAAATGTAATTGTACTTTGGAGGTTTGAATGGAACTTATAATAAATCGAAGGTGTAATCTCAAGTTTTTATTTTTACTGTGAAATGTTTAACGTTGGAAAAAATATAACAGAGCTGTTTCAAATTTAGACTTTATCAATAGTTAGTCAATTTCGAACACACACATTCAAATTCAAACAGTGGAATTGGACATTATTGTTAAATGATATTTCAGGTTTCCAAAAGCGAATCTCCTTCTATTACCTGCTAATGTAGTTCTGTACTGGGAAAACACCCGTTCTACATCACAGGAAACAAGAGGAGCAAATGTTTCTTTCAGCCAATATTGTCTTCTAAAGTTCTAAACTATCCAACATTCATATATCACATTCCGTTCATTACTTTAGTCATGACTCGAAAATCATAAACCATCTTGTTAGATCAGTGATTCCCTTTAAATGATCCCCAGCTATAAGCAGCGACACTAAGTTATTAAATGGTAAAATTAAACCATTTTGTGTTTAATTACTTAAATAAATATATACGTTTTATAAAGTTTTGATATATTTCGAGTAGTACAACTCTCTAGAATAATTGTACCTATTCATTTATTTATCAATAACTACTAATATTTACTAAGAACCAAGTATCCTATTATTTATTAATTCATTTGTAGTTTCAATATTCCACCTAAAAACTTTTAAAATATTAATAATTAATTTGATAAAATTTACTTGGGTCCATAGTTAAAATAGTTTTCTATGCCGGAGTCCAGAAGAAAATGGCATAGATTAGACATTTAGATGTTAAAAATTGACAAAGAAGTGCATATTTCTCGGTTAGCATATATGCACACGTGCATATTATATGCTCTTGAAATATATGCAGAGGACAGCATATATCATATATGCAATATGCACAATGTCACATCCCTACTTATTACAATAATATGCATTAAAATTTATAGCTAAAGCAAAACCTACCTAAAACCTTATTACAATAAAACTTATAATTCAAATTTCTTCCATCAAATTGTTTAGGGTTCAAACTATTTATAAAATATTTCATATTACGAAACAGCTTTTTATGTTTGGAATTGGTTACAAATAAAAAAACGTTCAACTGTGTCTTTGGCTTATATATGGAGTGGTAACATAGTAAAACTTTCAATACTTTTAAAAAGTTCCATGAAATACTTTATATTGCGAAACTGCTTTTTAGGTTTGTAATATATTAAAACATACAAGCAGTTTTAAAATCTAGAGAATTTTAGACAACATTAACCCAAGGATAAATGAACTACAGAATTTTGAATTAATTTATGTTTATGAAGTTTGATTTTGTAAGTTTTGCTTGAGCTACAAATTTTAATGCATAAAATAAAAAATTCACAGGGAATTTTCCTAGAACAGCAAAAAAATTAATCTGCGATTTGCAGCATAAAATAAATATAAAGTCTATTTTTTCATTAGAAGTTTATTGACTACTTCGGATCCAAATGCAAAATTGCTGACGGCAAAGGAAATTAAGTACAAGGAACTGGAAGAAGTAGTCAGAAAGAGAAGTGGCTTCATGAACAGAGTCACCCACCATTGCCAGGGAATGTAGTTTCTTATCAAGGAATTGAAGGAAGAGGAAAATGAAGAAGAGATTGTAAAGGAAGCCTACTTAACCCAAAAATCTCAGACCTCGTAGTTGAAGAGCATAACCCTAGCTCTATCCTCTAAAACTGCAAGTAGCTTTAAAAAATGGGTAAAAATGATATAAAACAATTCAAATTACAACAGTTCGGAACCCAAGGGACGCCACCCGTTTCTCTTCCATTCACCACAAACAGCTTCAGGATAGAGCCCCTGGGGGCGAAAATGAAGTCATAAAAAAAAGTCTAGCTAAATTTAAGCAGGTTTAAAAAAAACTTTCATGGTATATAAATTTACTCCCTCAAAACAAGCATATGTAAAAATAGAATCCGTTAAAATTGGAACCTTGCTATACCTACTGTCGATACTAAAAGTTAGAGGCATTAACTTAATTACTAAAAGAACAATTTGGGTAGTAGTCAATTTGTAAAATTAGTATAATAATTAGATTTTTAGTAACATTATTTAGGTTTGTCATTTAACATTTTTAGCTTTAGAAAGCAACACTAATTAAATTTTTCATGTAATATCTACCAAATAAAAACGAACAACTAAATAATAAAATAGTTAACATCATTGCCTCGGTAGGCAAAATGTTTCGTCATCTCAGTTTGATAATTAGAGTTTAGTGCAATATTTTAGAGATTCCAGTAGGTAGGTAGAATGTAAGTTAGTGAGGAATCAAGACGTAGTAGGAAGGTAGGTAGGTAGGTAGCATCTTTTGTATTCCTCTCTATTAAACGCACTATTTTTGAGTTTGTAGTGGGTTCATCAAGTGAATACTTAGGATGGAAGTTAATATCGAGGAAGTTGGTAGGTAGCATATTCTGTATTCATCCTCACTATTTAGTCATATTAAATGCGTTGAAGAGAGAGGTAGGCTGTTCTCTTATGGTTTGAGAGTGTCCTCTCTAATAGCCTCGAAAGTTTCTCCAGTAATGAAACTAGCTTGATTCCGATCACACAAGTGGTATGGACACTTGAAACTGAAAAGAAAAACAATTTGAATAGAATTAACATGTTGAACTTTTAATTATAGCCAATATACTTGTGCAGTGTATTAACAATTTTTCCATATTTAATATTTAAAATCCAGTTTTACAATCAGTTAATTCATAAATATTTAGCAGTACGTAATTTTAAAGAAAAATATATGAAACTTCTAATGGAATTAACAGTATTCTTAATTTAAATAACATCAGTTAACCATTAATTGATTGACCACAAATAGTGGATAAAGCTTCTTAATAAGGATATATATATATGAATACAAGATCAATTGAAGGAATATTTATGTTTTTATCAAATAAATTTAACAATTTCGTTAGCTATGACCCTCTCTCAGAAGCTTTATCCATGGTCATGATTTTAAGATTCGTATACGTATCTTAAATTCATGACCGATTGAATTTATTAATTCAAACAAATATACGGCAATCGGTATATTTTCTACCGGATTCAAATAGCCAAGAGTACCCTATACTTACAATTTGGGTGCAACACATGTACAGTCTCCTTCACAGTGAGTGTTCACATTGATAGTCAAGCAGGACACATGGCACAGATGATCACAACGTTCCAAAATGGCTATTTTTGCAGGATAGTTCTCATCCAAAGTTTCGTAGCAAATCACACAGGTGCGGTTGGGTTCGGATCGCTTCATCAAATCGTTGAAACATTTCAGATCTTCAAACTTGAGTCTCCAAAAGCAAATTCCGCGGAGATCATCAGCCATGAAATTTCGGTGAATGACTGTTCTTTCTTCTTTGTATTCCAAAAATTTTGGGATATTTAGAAAATTTTCGGTTAAAGGTGCTGCGAAACCAATAATGTATTTGTAGAGAACATCAACGTAATCATTATATGAGCATTCACTTTCGTTAGAAAATGACTCTTTTAGCTTCGAAGACAACAGCAAAAGATTAGCACAATCTTCACAAATCCTCTCTGCATGGTCTTTAGTTTTGATTACCTTCTGTACATGTGGCATCATGTAATCCAAGATACTAAATATCTTTTTAAATAACACTTCAGTCTTTTTCACAGTTAATTGAATTTTCAATTCAGCAGCTTTGTTCATCACTGCAATACACATCAGAAAGATAGCATTAATATTGCTAACATTTATGTATAAATTTGTGACTTTATCATATAATTCAATGGTGGCAAATAAAATCTCAGATACAGCTGTTTCATGAAACATATTGGTAACTTCAAACAACTCTTCAATTTTGAGGCATTTTGTGTGGACGTAAGCAACAGGACAACTTTCAATTCTATTGGTTATTTCTAAAGTCCATTCCAGGTGGTATATCGATTTTACTTTGTCTTTCATCAGGTAGCACAAATTGAAATATTTTTCATATGCCTCAGATAGTTTAAATTCTTTAACAACACCATTACCACATTTTTCTTTATCTAACGTCACATTTCTCACGTCAATTGTTACTTCCATCAAGTAGCTGTTCATGTATGCAGCTTCTTTAGGTCTCCAATTAGGATCAAGTTCTGCATCTCTATCCATCAAATCGAGGAAATATCTCAATCTTTGGTATGCTAGAGTTAACGGTACCATGCAATTAGGCACCTTATAATTTTTTTCAGTTTTGAACCCAATAATAAGATCCTGAGAGTCGATCTGGTCATTTAAGGTTTCGTTGATAAGATATACCAAGGCCTCCTTCACCACCTCGATATATTCACCATCGAGTTCATAGAAGTTCGTAGCCTCTATAAATACAATAATAAGGTTAATTTCCTTAAGAATTTGAAATATATTTTGAGAATGAATTCCTTTCACATCTATATTTTCAACATCTTTTAGGTTAGCCAAGATGTAACGAATATCTCCAAGAAAGGCTAATAATTTATCTGCAGATCGTAAACATGGTGAATAGAGTTCTTCTGCTCTTACTTTAAACCTTTTGAACATATTAATAAGTTCTACCATAGTTTCTTCTGCAAAAGTGGATGCACCAGTTCCGGATGGCGTCTCCTGATTAGACGCACCAGTTCCGGATGGCGTCTCCTGATTAGACGCACCAGTTCCGGATGGCGTCTCCTGATTAGACGCACCAGTTCCGGATGGCGTCACCTGATTAGACGCACCAGTTCCGGATGGCGTCACCTGATTAGACGCACCAGTTCCGGATGGCGTCACCTGATTAGACGCACCAGTTCCGGATGGCGTCACCTGATTAGACGCACCAGTTCCGGATGGCGTCACCTGATTAGACGCACCAGTTCCGGATGGCGTCTCCTGATTAGACGCACCAGTTCCGGATGGCGTCTCCTGATTAGACGCACCAGTTCCGGATGGCGTCTCCTGATTAGACGCACCAGTTCCGGATGGCGTCTCCTGATTAGACGCACCAGTTCCGGATGGCATCTCCTGATTAGACGCACCAGTTCCGGATGGCGTCTCCTGATTAGACGCACCAGTTCCGGATGGCGTCTCCTGATTAGACGCACCAGTTCCGGATGGCGTCTCCTGATTAGACGCACCAGTTCCGGATGGCGTCTCCTGATTAGACGCACCAGTTCCGGATGGCGTCTCCTGATTAGACGCACCAGTTCCGGATGGCGTCTCCTGATTAGACGCACCAGTTCCGGATGGCGTCTCTTGATTAGACGCTCCAATTTTGCCAAATGATTTAGCCATTTTCAATAAACCTTAATGCTCCTTTCAATTATTGGAGTTAAAAGTATTCCAACTTATTTATTAGTAGCAAATGAAACACTGCAGTGAAATGACTACCTATAAAAGAGAAAGTGTTATTCGAAATATTAAACTGAAGATATGTGTATCCATTTGGTAGATTAAAATTAGTTTAATTTATTTTTAATTAAGTAGGATGATCATAGTCAGAAATTAAAAACCAAAAAATTACATGTCTCGTCAAATTATTGTAAATAGGGTGTTGCAGGTAAATTACGGCACACAAACTTCTGCTTCAACACTAATAATAATCATATCGTTAAGGAGACCGTATCGCCAAAAAAATATTGCTATTGAAGTTGTGAATACGATTGAGTGTTTATGTGAAAATCATCCTAATCACATGACAATTTGGTTGTAGCTTTTGCCATATAAATAAATGTCCTATGCAAAATTTTATATACCAACGATTGATAGGAAAAAAGTTATCACATTGAATGTGTTCTGTATAAATTGTGTACGTTACAGTTGCATTGGGGGTGTCATATCTAGAGGCAGTAGGACAGTTAATTGCAAATAATAACTTTAAATTGGTTAATTTATTTAATTCTGTTATTTGTGATAAAAACATTGAAATACTAATCATTTATTTATTTCCTGTTCTAATTGATTGATTGGTGCGTGGCGACATCTGGAAACTAGTGTACGTATGTGCGTTAGTGTCTTGCGGGACACACGCCTAGAAAATAAATAAAGAAGTATACCAACTTCAAATTCATTCACGGTGAATTTGATAGATTCTACAGAAAAGATGTAAAAATGGCGTCGCACAGAGTACTCGCAAATATCATAAGTATTATTAGTTGAATATTAAAAGTGTTAAACGTGAAAAAAACTATTTTATGCGAGATAATTTCCATGAAAATGCACATTTAACTGAATAATAACAAAGTCATGAAATATTAGTGGATTCAAATCATGTACAAATATTTAATCGGTATTGTAAACTCTTGTCGTGCTCGAACTCCTCGGTCAGTATTTTAAGGGTTAAGTTTATGAACAACCTATGTACAAAGTAACTTGCATGCAAATCGATTTAAAATATATATTTCTATTCGTTTTTAAATTTTAAATACTCTTGTGGGCAACAATTGTACGAAATACTAAACTGATGCCGAAGAAAAAGAATGTTTTGACTTCCCTAAACACAATGCACCTTCGGCTTTCATGATTTTAATTATTTCATGAAGTATACAAACGACACTATAATAGGTTTCTCCAATTTTATACATTAATATGAATATTTAATAATAATTGATTATTCCTAAATCAAGTCGACATTCAAAAAAACGTGCAAATTCTTTTGATTCGGACTGTAAATTAGCACAGTTTCGATTGAAAATCTTTCAAGAACATAAAATTAAATTAACAAATTGCATGGGTTTGCACAAATAGATAAGAAATATTAGCCTAATTCGGCGTTTCTTTCAAAGGTCCAGTCCAAACATTTCTTTTTTAATTACATTAATAAATCTAATGTTTCTATCATTCTGCTGCAAAACCCCATGAAATTCGATTGCATATTTTTAATATTTTATGCTTTTAAAGTCAAATTTAAAATCAAAACTAATAGTGTACAATCTTTTCCTTCAGAGTCAGATTGAGATTAGTGTTTCTGACAATTGTTGTACAGAGTATTAAAAAATTTAAAAAGAAATTAAAACTATATATTGAGGTGAATTGTATGCAGTTTGCAGAATAATGATCCTAGACATTTAGTTATATCATATTGTGCAACAAACTCTTTCTCCGGAGACTGGAGAGGACCTTTACCAAACGAGTTTATTATATAATAATATAGAACAAAGGTTGAGACCATTATCCTGCATACAATCTGTTCAGTGTATATTTTTTCTATTTGCGAAACTAATCTGACACTGAAGAAAAAGAATGAACACTTTCTTTTGACTTTAAATTTGAATTTTATAAACAATCCATGCGTTTCCGGATTTCGTTTAAGATTTTATTTATTTTTTAAAGTATATAAACGTTTCTATTTTAATTTTCTTCAATTTTATACCTTTACACTAATATTAAATATTAGATTGATTAGACCTATCTACTGTTGACGATCAAAACAAATGGTGTACATTCTTTTTCTTCTGACTTAAAAATAGCAAGACTGAAGTAAAACAGGTATGGTAGAGTTTTGATTATAAAATCTTTAAAAGCATATAAAATTGAAATATACTATCAAATTTCATAGGGTTTACAGAAAAAGGATAAGAAAAATTAGTCTCATTGATTAACGCAATAAAAAAAATTGGTTGGAGAGGACCTTAAAACTTTGGTCAGTTTCTTCAGACATTACTCATCAAAATAATTTCAATAGGGTCAAGCAGGTAAATTGCGGCCCTTTAATTTTTAATTGCCACCATCTCAAGAGTCTAAAACATTCTGAAATGTTGATACCTACTAAAATATGCGCATTGCATGTTATAATTTATTAATTTAAGTTTTCAACGAGTGTTTTGAGGCTATGATGTTTCTGTTGTAAGAGGCCGCAGTTAGTTAGTATTCCGCAATTTACCAGCTTGACTCTAGTTATAATAGTGGTAGTGTAATGAATATCCCCTTATTAGCATTCTTAAAACACGATAAAAATTTGCATTCGGTTCACGGGTGTCCCGATACGCAACAATGTATTCCCACCGCCGGTACACATATATGGCCCGAAACGCAGTGAACGTTTTAAGCAAATTGGTTGCAATTTACCAGTTTAGGTAACCCTATATTGGATTTAGAAGAAATAGTGAGAAAAAAGGAGCATCACGAAATTTTCCACCATTCAATTGCCGTGCTCAGGTTTTTAGAATAAAATTAAGAAAAAAAAAAGATAATCAGTTTAAAAATATTCCATTTTTGCGAGAAAAACCACTTCGAACTACATAACAGTTAAAACCTTTAAACTAATTAGTATATATGCACAGTTTGTTGAAAATACTGACAATCAGATGATATTTGGATGAACAGAAATTTTTAAGGCACATCACCTACTAGGTACATAAACGTTTCAAAATTGCTATTTCACAGTTGTCCACGTTTAACTCTGCATTCTTTATTATTTGAACAGCATTTTTTAACTTCCAAATTATATTATGTTTTTTTAGGAATATTAATTTAAATAAGATATTACAATAACACTTTCGCATGCCAAAAATGTTCGAAGAAATTTTTTTATAATTATTATTTTTCAACTATAGAAATAAGTATTAGTGAATATGGTTCAAACAAGTACATCATTACATTATAGGGTAAATATTTTTTCAGTTTATCAAGAACACCATGCGATTGGGAATTTTTTTAAAAAGATCCGAGAATGAATATTAAATTGTAAGTTTTCGTCAATTAGGACACCAAGAAACCTCATAGAGGAGACTCGGTCAAATTGTGTGTCGTGAATCTTAATCTGTTGTATCTAAACCTCTCTTTGGTATAAAAAGATCATGTATTTCGTTTATCAGCGTTAATAGCGACATTTTTAGACTATAACCGATCACAGACCTAAGACAACTCAGAATTGATGGTGTCTGACACAGTTGAGGCATTACATGGCTTAAATTTGAGAGACAATGTACTGACATCAGCTAACAGAATGAAATGAAATATGTTAGACGTCGATGATTTATAGTCCAGACTTCACAAACTGGTAAAGTGTTCTTCAAGAAATCCTAATATATGTTAGAACGTGTTTGAGCTTGTCAAAACAGGTTCGAACGTGTTGAACTAGTAAAACATGCTAGAATCATTAATATACAGTAAAAACAACAAGGGTTGTTAATATAAACAGTTTTAAACACTGCCCTGAGGAACACCATGAGTCATGGATACATTTTCAGAACAACATCCCATCAAACTAACGGGTGTAGGTCATAAGCCCCCAGGACTGGAGCCTCCCCCCCCCCCCCCCCGGTCATGAGCACCCCTGGGACATAAGTCCCCCCCCCCCAGTCACGAACTCCCACCCCCTGTTTTAATCCTTTTTTACCCTTATTATTTACAGAGGTGACACTTTTGTTGTTCATTACAGTGATTAAACATAATATATATATATATATATATATATATAGTGGGGGGCGGGTCGTCTTGGACGCCGATGACAGGTCATTAAACAATCATGAATTGTGCAGTACAACAAACTAGCGGATACGACAAACTACATTATATTATGAAATCTCGGTTATCCCTATCTAAGTAGCTCTTCTTTTGAGAGGATTAGAAAAACAATCAGGGGGGGGGGAGACCGGGGAGCTTCCCTGCAAACATTTCCACATGGCATACACATGGATGCCATGTGGTTGGATGGTTATAATATGGCAATATGTTTTTAAGATGTATCATCCACATTGAAACAACCTAAACACTAAAATAACAGATGTTAACCATGTGTAATTTACCACATTGAAACCACATGTCAATTACCATTTCAATAACAGATGTTAACCATGTGTAATTTACCACATTGAAACCACATGTCAATTACCATTTCAATAACAGATGTTAACCATGTGTAATTTACAACATTGAAACCACATGTCAATTACCATTTCAATAACAGATGTTAACCATGTGTAATATACCACATTAAAACCACATGTCAATTACCATTTCAATAACAGATGTTAACCATGTGTAATTTACCACATTGAAACCACATGTCAATTACCATTTCAATAACAGATGTTAATCATGTGTAATATACTACATTAAAACCACATGTCAATGACCATTTCAATAACAGATGTTAACCATGTGGTTACACAATATCATAACCACATGTTTAAAACCATACTGAAACCATATGTTATAGATATTTAATTATAAACATAAAACATGGTAATTGGCATGTGGTTGTAATGTGGTAAATTACACATGGTTAACATCTGTTATTGAAATGGTAATTGACATGTGGTTGTAATGTGGTAAATTACACATGGTTAACATCTGTTATTGAAATGGTAATCGACATGTGGTTTTAATGTGGTATATTACACATGGTTAACATCTGTTATTGAAATGGTAATTGACATGTGGTTTCAATGTGGTATATTACACATGGTTAACATCTGTTATTGAAATGGTAATTGACATGTGGTTTCAATGTGGTAAATTACACATGGTTAACATCTGTTATTGAAATGGTAATTGACATGTGGTTTCAATGTGGTAAATTTCACATGGTTAACATATGTTATTGAAATGGTAATTGACATGTGGTTTCAATGTGGTAAATTACACATGATTAACATCTGTTATTGAAATAGTAATTGACATGTGGTTTCAATGTGGTAAATTACACATGGTTAACATCTGTTATTTTAGTGTTTAGGTTTTTTCAATGTGGGTGATACATCTTAAAAACATATTGCCATATTATAACCATCCAACCACATGTCATCCATGTGTATGCCATGTGGAAATGTTTGCAGGGTACATATATCTCTTTTCATTATAAATATTTTCACATACAGACAACTAAATCACAAAATTGATTAAATAAGATGTGTTTAATATTTTGTTTTAATTACTAATTTCGAGCAATGTTTAGAACAGAATGTTAGCAAAAATGATGTACATTGTTCTTTTGGTAGGCTGTAGGCATTTGGCGGTCAAAGCCTCTTTCTTTATCTTTTTCGATTAGAATGTTACCAAACAGGATGTACATTGTTCTTGTGGTTGAGGTATGACGTCAAAGCCTCTTTGTACATCTATTTTCAATTAGAATCTTACCAAACAGGATGTACATTGTTCTTGTGGTTGAGGTATGACGTCAAAGCCTCTTTGTACATCTTTTTTCGACCAACTCCGCACTATAAAAGTCGGCTGTAATTCTCAAGACCATTCAGTTCGAATGTAC